>PVIA01000513.1:320701-426896 GCA_004024845.1 Tonatia bakeri | reverse complement strand
TGGTGTGTTCCTCCTTGGGTCCAACCTCTTTGGGACTCTCTGAGCTTCCTGGACTTCCTGAAAGTCTATTTCCCTTGCCAGATTGGGGAAGTTTTCCTTTAATATCTGTTTAAATAAGTTCTCAATTTGTTGCTCTTCCTCTTCCCCTTCTGGTACCCCTATAATTCAGATGTTGGAATGTTTAAAGGTGTCCTGGAGGGCCCTAAGCCTCTCCTCAGTTTTTTGAATTCTTGTTTCTTCATTCTTTTCTGTTTGGTTGTTCCTTTCTTCCTTCTGGTCCACTCCATTGATTTGAGTCCCAGTTTTCTTCCCCTCACTATTATTTCCCTGTGCGTTTTCCTTCATTTCTCTTATCACAGCCTGCATTTGTTCATCTAATTTATGTCCAAAGTCAACCAATTCTGTGAGCTTCCTGATAACAAGTGCTTTGAACTGTGCATCTGGTAATTCGGCTATCTCTTGGTCACTTAAAAAAATTGGTTCTGGGGCTTTCAAATATGTTTGAGCCATCTTTTTTATTTTCCTTTGGTTTGGTTGCGGCTGTTTCGTAAGGGCAGCGGAGCCTTAGGTGTTCACCAGCGCGGGGGGGCCCCCCAGTCGCTGGGTTGTGACGTTGTATGTGGGGGCGGGGTCTGAGAGGGAACAATGGCGCCTGCTCCGCTCTCTCTAGGACTTCCGTCCCCTCCACTGCCTCCCACAAGCAAATTGGGCCCTTCCTGTGCTGGCTCCCAGGTGGTGGGCTTGTGCACTTTCTCGGACTCTGTGGGTTTCCCCAAGAAGTCTCCTTTGAGGCTGAGAGAGTCTCCCGGCCTCAGTTCCCAGACGGGGCTCTTAAGCTTTGAAACGCGGCAGCGCTGCCTGTTTTCGCTGTTTGTCTGCGCGCGAATGTGTGGCTGCGGACAGCCAGCTGCCTTGCGTCCCTCACTGGGTCTGCTAGTCGCTTCCCGCGCCCAGGGTCCGCCACCGGGTCTGTCTGCCATCTGCGCCCTGCGCGCCCGCGCCTGCCAGCCAGCGTTTCTTCCTGCTGGGACCCCTCAACCCCTCTTCACAGGCTCCTTACCGGTCTGGATGTACTGGAGCCCGACTTCTGTTCAGTTAATTTCTCACTGTTCTGGTTATTTCTTGTTTCTCAATTTTTGTTGTCTTTAGTTTTGGTTGCACGAGGAAGCACAATGCGACTGCCTATGCCTCCATCTTGGCCGGAACTCAGTTGTAAATCATTTTTAAATTTTTGGACTCTAATCAGTAAGCTCCGATGATCTGAAAAATTCACTTAGATGGAATTGCATATTTCTGAAAAACTCAGGGTGAATTAGGCATCACCGAGTGTGAATTTCATTTTCTAACTTTTTAGACTACTGAGACAGAAAGGGCCATAGTTGGCCTCCTAGAGATGGTTGGAGAGACCTGGTCTTGGCCTCGGTGAGAATGGGAAGATTCCAACTGTTCCCATTAACTGTTATAAAGAATTTTCTCAACTCCATTCCCCCAAGCTTTTCTTAATCCTACCCCAGGCATATGCAGGTGTGTGTGGGGGGGGGGGAGGGAGGGATGGAAATGCATCTCACTTTAAGGGCAGGTTGAGATGTAAAAGAAGAATTAGATATGATCTCTGTCTATACGGGACTTGGAATTTAATTTTTACAAAATTATGTAATATAAAGTATAGTTGCTATAAGAGAATATAGAATACCATGAGAAGAGAGATCACGTAGAGCTCAAGGAATCCCAGAACGCTTCATGAAAAAGTAGCACGCAAAAAAAAGTGGGGCTTCAACAGTACCGAAGGCAGAGAACTTCCCCAGGAGGAAACAACATATGACAAAAGATAGAACACTGCAAAAGAGCACTTGGAACAAAACTGTTAATGGGGTGACGATCTGGTGTCCGTTCACTTCCTTAAACACTCCAGGCCAGCTGCCACATGTCAGAGCTGCACGGGCCACCGGCCTACAGATCTGAGGGGCAGCTTTGGTTGTGTCCAGTAAGGTGGGTGAATCAAGCTGCTCTGTTTTCAGGAGAAGCCAGCTGGCTCCTCTAGCCTGACTCTAGCCGGTCTGCTCTGGGGAACTCTTTGCTGATCTATCAGCCTAAGCCATGAGTCTAGTCACGACTCCTTGTTTTCCTGGAATGGTCCCTCATTCTGTGGAATTCTTGGAGGAATATGCCTAGAATATTCCAAGAATGCCAGGCCATCTGCTCACTCTGGCTTGGGTTGGCTAACCGCTGCCTTACTCCCCTGAAGCAGCACCCAGGGCCAGGGGAAGGGGACAATGCCAGAAGGTGGATTTTCCTGGAAGTGGGTTTGCATTTTGTGATAGAGTCCCTTCCAAGCTTTCCCAGGGGTAGGAATAGCCTGAGACCGTGTGTTTGACTTTGCTCTCTGGCAGGAGCCCACCAGAGCTCTCATATATAAAATGGATTTGATTTATGAGGGAGTCAGGCAAATTCTTTTGTTTTAGGCTAGAGGAGTGCTGTCATAAGTTTGGGGGTTCTTTATTCTTTGCACTACGTCTACCACCATCGAGCCCCCAACAGAGAGGGCACAAGAGAAGCATTCACTTTATTGGAAAACAAAGGTCTGTTTTGTTGCATTTCTTTTTTTTGTCCCAGAAACATGCATTTACAAACTTCTAGAAGAGAACTTTGGGGTCACCTAGTTTAAATCTTGATAGAATTCTGGATATGCTTCTAAATGTTAAGGTTCATGAAGACAGAAGACCACATCTGTCTCACTTGCCACTTGTATTCCCGGTGTCTGGTTCCTGGTAGGTGTTCTCGGAGTGAGTTCTATGGGGATAGTTCGGTTTCTCTTGAATGTTTCCAGGCCGTGTTCAACCTCTTCCAAGGAAGCCCATCATGTGTTTTTAAACATTCTTTTTCATGGGGAAAATATTTTGAAACTGATAAATGAATGTATTTTTTTTATTTCTAATTTCACATAGTCATGTTTCTTTGCAGACACCAGCATAATGAGGCCCAACACCCCAGCTCTCCCCACCTCCCTCCCCTGTTTCCACTCCCGCCTTGTTATTGTCCATGTGTCCTTTACGATTGTTCCTGCAAACCCTTCCCCCTTTCCCCCTGAAATCCCCTCCCTATCCCCTCTGGTCACTGTCAGCCTGTTCTCCTTTCTAGGGAAACGAGAGGGCAGATTGTTCCTTGGGAAGAAGAAGAAGAAGATGCAGGACTCCCATAGAAGTGAAAATAAAAAGGAAAGGGGAAAATAAAAACTAACAAAACTTATGGTCCAGGTTAGGAGTGGGGATGTGGAGAAGAAAAATGTTGCATATCAATTTCAAAAGTATTTTTATTGCGATATAATTGACATTTAACATTATTTAAGTTTATGGTATATAATATGTTGATTTGATACATGTATATCAATTTTTGAGTCAGTTTGTCAATTCCTACAGCAAACCCTATTGGGATTTTGTTTGCAATGGTGTTGATTCTTACAGTTCAATTTGGTGAAAATGGGTATTTTCATAATGCTGAATCTCCCCATCCATTAGCATGGCATATCTCTTCATTTATTTAGGTCTTTAATTTTGCTCAGCAATGTTTTGTGGTTTTCAGTATACAGATCTATACATCTTGTGTCAGATTTATTCCTTATTTCATATTTTGATGCTATCGCAAATGGCAGTTTAATTTCTATTTATTTATTTACTTATTTATTTTTATTCATTTGTTTTTATTGTTGTTCAAGTAGTTTTCTGCCTTTTCTCCCCACCCCAGCCCAACACCCCAGCCCTCCCCACCTCCCTCCTCTGTTTCCATCCCCCCTTGTTATTGTCCATGTGTCCTTTATACTTGTTCCTTTAAACCCTTCCCCACTTCCCCTGAAATTCTCTCCCCTTTCCCCTCTGGTCACTGTCAGCCTGTTCTCAATTTCAGTGTCTTTGGTTATATTTTGCTCATTTGTTTGTTTTGTTGATTAGTTTCCTGTTAGAGGTGAAATCATGTGTTATTTGTTTTTCACCTCCTGGCTTATTCTGCTTAGCATAATTTCAATTTCAGTTTTGTTTATGGTATTTAGAAAATGCAACTGATTTTTGTAAATTAACCTTATATCCTACAAATTTGTTAATCTCAATTTGTTCCAGTAGCTTTTTGTGTATTCTTTGGGATTTTGTACATAAATAATCATGCAACTAGTGAATAAATGTGGTTTTATACTCTCTTCCCAACTCTGTGTCTTTGATTTCTTTTTCCTCTCTTATTGCACTGGCTAGGATCTCCACTACAATGCTGAAAAGAAGTGAGAGTAGACATTCTTACCTTTTCCTCAGCTTCAGAAAGAAAGTATTCTGTCTTTAACCATTAAGTATGATGTTTGGCTGTAAGTTTTTGTAGATGCCCCTTATCAGGCTTAAAATGTTCTCTTCTATTTCTCATTTTCTGAGAGTTTTAGTCCTAAATGGATGCTATTTTGTCCCCAAATGCATCCTCTGCATGTATTGAGATAAAAACATGGGTTTGTTTTTGTGAATATGGTGGATTGTATTGATTGATTTTCAAATATTAAATGAACTTTGCAATCCTGGGATAAACCTCAGATATTTAAGTTATACTGTCATTTTTTTACACTTGCTAAAATTTTATTAGGAATTTTCCATCTGTATTCATATGGAATATTAGTACATATTACTAAAATGTCCTCTACTGGTTTTGTGTCATTGTTATACTGGCCTTATACCATGAGTTGGTGAGCATTTTCTCCTCTTCTATTTTTTGGGAGATTTTGCATGAATTGACATTATGTTTGCCTTCATTATTTAGTATAATTCACTAGGAAAGCCATCTGGACCTGTGAGGTATGTGTGTGTGTGTGCGTGCGCACGGTCAGTGTATGGAAAACCCTTTCTCAGCCTTATAAGACGCTCAGTCTGGGAGGGTGGCCTGGGGGTGCTGACCAAGAACAAAATAGAAAAACCACAAATAAGATCCAGATGGAACAAATAGCCTGTGTTTATTTTGGAAAAATAATGTTATGTCATCATGATACATATCTAACTTTTGTGTTTCCAGTTGGACAGGCCAGATATGTGAGCTGTAATTCAAGCCACAGCCAATCTCCTCTGCCAGAGAGGGACTCATCTGGTCTCCTGGTCCTGCTCTTCAGGTGTGCCTGCATTCGGTAGCTGCATTATCAAGGACTCCAATATGAAGCACTGGAAATTTAGGGAGGCTAGTTATTTTACATTAAAAGATACAAGAATTGAAGGAATTTTTAAGAAGCGACAAATGATGGGTTTAATGGTGATAGTATCTACTGCCGTTGCTCTCCTGCACCTGTAGAAATAACTCCTTGTTCTAAGGAAGGAGGGATCGGCGTTCAGGTAGAGAAGAACCAGGACGCCTAGGCAGCTGGGGCATCTCCATGGTCTTGGTCTGAGAAGACATGTGAGAGGAAAGAAAGGGAAGGCCTGGGAGACTACGGGCACCAGGAAGAGGCTCTGGGGGGAGTGAAATGAAGCAGACAGTGTCATGAAATGAACTGCCATGCTTCAAGTCAGCCACAGTGCCTGACTGTGCAGGCAGGAGAGCTGACCCTGCTCCAGCCACGTCCAGAGTGACAACGAGCTGCCATGTTACCCTCACTCACCTTCAGGGTGGACACAGAGCTTGTCCACGAGTGGCCTGTAGGCCAACAGTGGTTTAGAGATGTGCTCTCCTCGACCTACCCAGTCATTTTTGAAAATCAAGCATGCTAAAGCAACAGCCACAGAAAATTAGATTTCTCGTATCTCTTAGAAGAAAAGCAAGAATGAGCAGGTAAAGCTGAACTCACATTCCACGTGGCATCAGCTGGTCCCTGTGTGGTGGCTGCTCATGTACAGACGAGATGTGATGCTTTATAAGAAAAGGAGCCAGTGGGAGATGAAGCCCACGGGTGAGGGTTCAGCCGTAGAGAAGCAGGCCCAGAAAAGACCTAGCTCTGCTGGAGGACAGTGGAAACAAGGGGAACTCGATGCAAGTCTGAGCTCAGCCTGGACACACACCAGGCTCTTGCTTATTGGTATAACATACGTCCTGTTTGGATTATGCCCGGAATCAGCCCTGCTTCCCTACTCCTCCTAGGATGGACACTGGGGATCCTGGTGCTCATCTGTCTACTTAAAGAATGCCCAGACCTTGACAGCGCTTGGCCCTGGCCTGGTGGCCGAGGGAAGAAGGGTAACAAGGAGTGTGTCACTTCCTTCTCTGGGATCAGTGTCACCCAAAAAACAAGTAAATCACCCCCCTTTTTAGAGTGTGTGTCCTAGAGAATGCTTAATTTATTTGAAACTTGTGCATAGGCCAAGGGATATTTGGCTAAGCTGGTCAGTTGTTCCCTGCAACCCCATACTGAGTTTGGACTTTCTCCTGAGGGCAATGGGAAATACTGAATGATTTCAAGCAGAGGGATGACATAATCAAACATGAGTTTTAGAAAAATCAGCTCTGGCTGCTGTGTGGAGACCAGCATTGTGGTGGTGTTCAAGGCAACAGCTGACAGTGGCCTGAAAACAGGCTTGTTATTTTCAACAGGTTCTGCTCCCCTTGTAAAGCATCAGATTGATAAACCAAGACCTACAATTTGTTAAAGAGTAAACTTGCATGCAACGTGTTTGACATATTAGACAAGCTAAGGATCTACAGAAGATTATCCATTTATAAAAGTATAATAGATTATGCCTTTGTTTACAGAGTTGGATTCAAACCTATGTGGTTAAACTAATTGGCAAGAATCAGAGCCCACCAGTTAATACAAAGTTTGAGTAGTGCTAGTGGCAAAATATGTTCTGATTATTTAGTTTCATAATTGAAACAAGCAGCCTATGTAAGAGGTGTTAGCGGGTCAAGGCAATGACCCTAGAGCTTCCGAGCTGTGAAACGCCGCCTCCCAGGTGTTGTATCTGTCTTTCTGGGACGTCTTTCAAGCAGAACCATGCCTTGGACCATTCCCATAAATATGTTCTCACTGCAGGTTACAAGACCAGTGACCTCTTACAAGTATTTATTACACCCAGGTATTCTGGAGGCAATAAAAGTTTCATAGTAAGACTTAAATTTGATCACGGGGGTGGGGGTTGGGAGTACTCTACCTTGTTCTCTTGCACCAGTCAGCTCATCCAGCTGAAGTTTTCAGGGTGTTTTGTTTTGTTTGTTTTTTTGATTTCTGGGGTTCTTGTCAAATCAGGAACTGGGAGATGAAGACACATTTGCTCCAGACTGAAGCCAACAAGGACGAACCCAGACTATCCACAGATCTTTTTAAGGGGAAAAAGAGAACGCCTCTCTTTGAAGGAGAGAGAATGAAAATCAAATGATTCAGCAGTGCAGAAGACCAGGGTGTACTGCGTGCTGGGAAACATTGCCAAGATGGTCTAAGTGTAGGAGACTTTTGAGTCTTTAGGAAGGAGGCTGCTTTGACCGTGGCCCCCAAGCCAGCTGCAGTGGTGTGGGCAGGGCAGCCTCACCACGTTCTTTGTAGGTCAGACCCCTCATCTGTCTCGGGTGGAAGCCTTGGCCCCACTTACATCAGTTCTGACCTTTTCAAAGGTTTCTAAATCAAGTCCTTCAGAGACTTGCAGTACAATTTCATTCTTGCTGTTGCCTCAGCGATGGTAGCTTCAGGCATTTCCCGACCTTCCGGTTCAGCTGAGTCCTCTAGAGGAGACTTGTACAATTCTTCCTTTTGTTTCCTTCTGTTTGTAAAGTCCGTACTTCCTCCAGGACATCTGGGTCTCCTCCCCACTCAGAGGAGGAAACTCTTGCACTCCACCCACACAGAGGGCTGCAAGGGGCAGGTTCACGGCAGGACAGCTGCTTTAGTCATGCAGTTCAAAATTACTAGGTACTCCAGTTAAACTCAGACCAGTGAAATATGAAATGTACTCTCGTGTTTGGCATTGTATAAGCTTCTATTATCATAGAATTTAAAGTTTACATTCTTTCAGGATGGTATAAGCCCCAAGGAAGTCAAGACCTAAAAATCCAAACCAACTTGGTCTGCTTGGGGTGATCATGTGACTCTAACACAGTCCAGCAGTCCAGCAAGGAGTGGCCAGCAGGGTTCTGCAGGGATGAGCTCACATGTGGTCTCACCTAGTGCCATGAGCACAATCCTGCTCACACTAACTGGATTGGATGTGTATTTATTTCAAAACCAAGAGCCTTCAGATAGACCATCCACATGGCAAGCCTATGATTTCCTATCTTGGAATATGAAGTGGCTTCTTTTCCAACATTTATGAGCAACATAAATTTTTAGTTTGCTTTCCCAAGTGAATCATAACAACTGCTGATGAGAAGGACTCATCCAGAGAAATAAAAATATCCCAAGTCATCATTAATTAAAAGGAAATGTACTAAGACATGTATCACTTTGGCGAAGAAGAAAGCATGACAATTCTGAAATAACAGAGCCTGCCAGCTCTCAGTGGAAAGGGGGATTAATTTGACCCTGAAAGTCCTCATCAGAAAAGTGTCTACCAGTTCTTCAAAGAAATTGGTGTGGAAGAACAAAAGTTAGGCTGAGACTGGTCTCAGAGAGGTTTCCTGAGGCCAGCACTATCACGCTAGTGACAGCGAGACTCATCGCAACAAGAGAATTCAAGATTACTGAGAATTGCCACACCCAGATTTAGCAAATGAGCACAGTAAGTAGGCAGGAAGAGATTAACACAGTATTTTAGTAAATTCTTCTCAAGGGTCTGTTGGATGACATATGCTCTGCCTTGTTAGCAAAGATCAAGCTAGACTAAGGACGGGAACAAATATGTGCTAACTCAAACATTCTATAGAAGGTGGAAGCAACTCAGTATTCATCTACAGATGAAAGGATAAACAAAAAGTGGGATATACATGTAATGGAATGTTATTCAGCTTTAAAGAGGAAGGGAATTCTGATGCATACTACAATGTAAACGCACCTTGAGGACAATATGCTGAGTGAGATAAGCCAGTCACAAAAAGACAAATACTGTACAGGTGCACTTGTATCAGGTATCTAGTCAGATTCATAAACAGAAAGTGGAATGGTGGTTGCTAGGGGTTGTGGGGAGAGGGAAATGGAGTGTTATAAGCTGAATGGTTGTGTCCCTCCAAAATTCATGTTGGAATCCTTACCCCCAATGTGATGGTACCGGGAAATGCAACCTTTGGGAGGTGATTGGGTCATGAGGGTGAAGCCCTGATGACTGGGATTAGTGCCCTTATACAGGAGACTTCAGGGAGCTCTCTTTACCATGCGAGGACACAGTGGCAGGACAGTCCTCCATAAACCAGGAAGTGGGCTCTCACCAGACATTGAATCTGCTAGGGCCTTGATCTTGGACTTCCCAGTCTCCAGAACTATGAGAAACAAATATTTGTTTTTTTGATCCATCCCACTCAGTCTATGGTATTTTTGTTATAAAAGCCTAAGTGACCTAAGACATAGGAGTCATTGCTTGATGGGTTTAGAGTTTCAGTCTTGCAAGAGGAAGAGTTCTAGAGATTGGTTGAACAACAATATAAATATTCACAATATTACAGAACTGCACACTTGAAAATGGTTAAAACAGTAAATTGTGTTATGTGTACCTTACCACAATTAAATTAAAAAAACACATCAAGCTACATATTTTATATAGGGGCTATTTATTGTATATTATATCAATTATACCTCAATAAACCTGTCATTAAAAAAACAATAATTCCAGATCTGGTCAAAATAAGCCCATTTTGTCTGTGTGGTCAGAGAAGGCTACAGACCCACATGGGACACCTATGCCAAGTGGGTGGGAATCGACTAGTGAAGTTAACTCTATGAAGTGTTCAACACTAATATTCCCATATATATATATTATAATAGCTTTCTGTTTTTGAATCTGCTTCTAATGATTTCATCAGTTCAGGTACTCATTTTCTCTTATTTATATTTTTTCAATAACTTTCTAAGTCACTTCCCCACCTAAGTAGGTATGTCAACGGATTTGGTGAATAGTGACTTTTGAAAGTGCAATTTCAGTAGAAGAGGAAAGGATATAGATTGTAAGACATAATAATCATCACTAGAACTTATTGAGCTATGATCTCACTTGTCTTCATTTACTTAACCTTTACAAGAAACCATATAATATTATACATATTTTACATATTAAGAGTCTGGTGTTCAGGATAGTTGAACAACTCATCCAAGGTCTACAGCTGTTGTGCCAGACAAGGTCATAGAAGAGGAGAGAATTTCACCCAGATATTCAAATGAAAGCAATGCTAATGAATGGGCCATTTTCAGAGGTGTAGGCAGGGTTGAGGAAACCAAGAAGGAATGTCAAGGCACCCAGAGGCTAATACGAACTGAGAAGTCATTTCTATCTGGGTATGTGAGGGGGTAAAGGAAGTAACATAGCCAGTGAAAGTTGGATGGTTATGGGATTAAGACCCTATGGCAATGTTTGTGAAGTGAAGGGTAGAAAGTAGCAGGAAGACAGAGGCTGAAGAAATGATAACTAAGAGCATAGGCAGGAGAAAACAGGAATGGGAGAGATCAAGAAGGCAAGTCGAGTCGACACTTCCTATGAGACAGGACAGAAGTCTGGGAGAGGGATGAAGGGAACTTCACTGTTTGAGTGTAAAGTAGATGGTGAGGCTACTGGCTGGGAGAACAGAGCCTGGGGTGTTTAAGGCACCAGAGAAAGTTGGCAAAACAGCTATTGTGGTAATTTGAGAAGAACTCAGCTGGGGATGGAAAATAATTAGCAAATGGTGCTGTGGGCAACAAAAAATCTTCACAACCCAATCTACAATACATTCAGTCAGCATCGTTACAGAACAAACATAGCAGGTGAATATTTATTGATTTCATCCTTTCCTTAAGAAAATGATCTAAATAACAGGGTTGAAATGGTTAAGAAGCTATTTAAGAGGCTCCTGCTTCTGGAATTATGACTACTAGTATTCTGCATTAGTCAGGATCCTCCAGAGAAGTAACTATATAATATATAATGTGCAATGTGTATGTAATATCCTATAATATATAACATATAAACTCTGCTCCTCATGACTAGACTATCATCTTCACAACATTCACAAAAACTGATCATGACCACACAAAGCAAGTTGAAATAAATTTTAAAAGTGGTATACAAAGACCACATTCTCTGACAAGAGCGCAATTACGTAGGAGATTAAAAAGATTAAAAGTCCTCACATATTTGAAAATTTAGGGCTCCTGGCCAAGATGGGGGCATAGGTAGATACACTGTGCCTCCTTGCACAACCAAAAGAAAAACAACAAATTTAAAACAAAAAACAACCAGAACTGCCAGAAAATTGAACTGTATGGAAGTCTGACGACCAAAGGGTTAAAGAAGAAACATTCATCCCGACCCATAGGAGGGGGAGAGATGGGCAGCCAGGGTGGAGAGGACTCATGGGAAGGTGGTGGCTGGTGGAGAGGGTGGTCCCACATTTGTATGCAGATAAACCAGGAGGAACAACTGAAGAGCGGAACAGAACCAGCAACCCAGGGTTCCAGTGCAGGGAAATAAAGCCTCAAACCACCAACTGAAAACACCTGTGGGCCTTGTGGCAGCAGGAGAAACTCCCAACCTCACTGGAGAGTTCGCCGAAGAGACCCACAGGATCCTAGAATGTACACAAACCCACCCGCTTGGGAGTCATCAACAGAAGGGCCCAATTTGCTTGTGGGTAGCAGGGGAAGTGACTGAAAACCAGCAGAGAGTCCAGCAAGTGCCATTGTTCCCTCTCGGAACCCTCCCCCACATACAGCACCACAATGCAGCAATGTGGGTTGCCCCGCCCTGGCTAGTACCTAAGGCTCTGCCCTGTACTACATAACAGGTATGCTAAGACAAAAAACAACAAAAAAAAGAATGGCCCAAATGAAAGAAAAGATGAAAGCTCCTGAGAAAATATAACTAAGTGATGAAGAGATAGCCAATCTATCAGATGCCCAGTTCAAAACACTGGTAATCAGGATGCTCACAGAAATGCTTGAGTATGGTCAAAAAATAGAGGAAAAAGTGAAGGCTATGAAAAGTGAAATAAAGGAAAATGCACAGGGAACCAACAGGAAGGAAACTGGGACTCAGATCAATGGTTTGGACCAGAAGGAAGAAAGAAACATTCAACCAGAACAGAGTGAAGGAACAAGAATTCAAAAAATGAGGAGAGGCTTAGGAATCTCTGGGACAACTTTAAACATTCCAACATCCAAATCATACGAATACCAGGAGAAGAGGAAGAGCAAGAAATTGAAAACTTATTTGAATAAATAATGAAGGAAAACTTCCCCAATCTGGTAAAGGAAATAGACTTCCAGGAAGTCCTGGAAGCTCAGAGAGTCCCTAAGAAGTTGGACCCAACGAAACACACACCAAGGCACATCATAATTAAATTACCCAAGATTAAAGATAAGGAGAGAATCTTCAAAGCAGCAAGAGAAAAGGAGACAGTTACCTACAAAGGAGTTCCCATAAACCTATCAGCTGATTTCTCGAAAGAAACTTTACAGGCAAGGAGAGACTAGAGCCCTGGCTGGTGTAGCTCAGTGGATTGAGTATAGGCCTGGGAAGCAAAGGATTGTGGGTTTGATTCCCAGTCAGGGCACATGCCTGGATTGTGGGCTAGGTCCCCAGTAGGGTGCATGCAAGAGGCAACCACACATTGATGTTTCTCTCCCTCTCTTTCTTCCTCCCTTCCCCTTTCTCTAACAATAAATAAATAAAATCTTTAAAAAAAAAGAAGGGACTGGAAAGAAATATTCAAACACATGAAAGGCAAGGGCCTACATTCAAGATGACTCTATCCAGCAAAGTTATCATTTGGAATAGAAGGGCAGATAAAATGCTTCCCAAATAAGGTTAAGTTAAAGGGTTCATCATCATCAAACTCTTATTAAAAGAAATGTTACAGGGATTTATCTAAGAAAAAGAAGATGATCAAAACTATAAACAGTAAAATGAAAGCAAACCACAACTATCAACAGCTGAACCAAAAACAAACAAACAAAAACAAACAAACTAAGCAAACAACTAGAACAGGAACAGAATCACAGAAAATAGAGATCACTTGGAGGGTTATCAGTGGGGAGGTGGAGGGGGGAGAATGGGGGAAAGGTACAGGGAATAATAAGCATAAATGGTAGGTACCATATAGACAGGGGGAGGTTAAGAATAGTATAGGAAATGGAGAAGCCAAAGAACTTTTATGTATGACTCATGGACATGAACTAAGGGGGGGCTGTGGGTGGGGGTGTAGGAAGGGTGAGAATAAAGGGGGAAAATGGGACAACTTTAATAGCATAATCAATAAAATATATTTAAAAGAAAAAAAGAAAATTTAAAACACCCTTCTAAATAAATCATGAATCAAAGATCAAATCTTACTAGATATTAATATACTTAGATGTGAAAAATAATTAAAATAATATGTAGCAAAACTTGTGGCATTCAGTTAAAGGAGACCTTGGAGGGTAATTTATAGCTAAAATATTTATTTTGAAAAAAAAGAACACTTAAATGTAGTGAGCTTAAGAAATTAGAAAAATAACAAGAAAATAATACAAAGTAAGGAAAGAGATAATGAAGATAAAGGTAAAAATCAGTGAAATGGGGAACAAAGAAACATTAGAGAGCATTAAGAAAGCCAAAAGTTAAAGCTTTGAGAAGGCTAATAAAATTGCTAAACCTTTATTAATATTGATAAGAAAGAAAAGTGCACAATTAAGCATAGTACATATGACAGTAATTAAAAGGGAAAAACTGTGAACAACTTTATGCCAATAAATTTGAAATGTAGACAAAATGGAAAATGCTAGAACTTAAAACTGACTCTAGAAGAAATAGAAAGCCTTAAGAACCCTATCCTTATAACATAAATTGAAGCATTATTTAAAATTCTTTCAATAAATAAAATAGCAGAACCTACAGTTGTACAAGTGAAGTCTATCAAGTTTTCAAGGAACAGGGAATTCCAATCTTACAGAAGCCCTCCTACAAAATAGAAAGAAAAAAAGGAACATTTCCCCTCCAAATCCTCTGAGGCCAGAATAATCTCCATACCAAAACCAAATAAAAAGATTAAAATAAAAGTACAAAATCACTCATGGATTTAAATACAAAAATCTTAAATAAAATATTCAAAAATTAAATCAATCAGTTTTTTTTAAAAGAGAATACAAAAGGATTTACTTTGGAGGGGTGTGAAGAATTTTTTTTAAGGTGATAGAATTGATCTACATGTTGATTGGAATAATGGTTACATAACTGCATATATTTGTTAAAATTCATTGAACTATGTATTCTAAAAGGTAAATTTTATTGTATGTAAATTATATCTCAATAAACCTTTTTTAAAAAAGATTTTATAGAATTGCACATCTATGTCATCATATAAATTCTTAGTAAATTACACGAGTAAAAGGAAACATCTTTAATAAAGACTACCTGCCAAAAGTTTACATCAAGCATCATTCTTAATAAGGAATGTTAGAGGCATTACCTTTAAAATTAGAAGAAAATAAAGATGTCCACCATTAAGATTTCTATTCAACATTGTACTGGTAAGGCAACAAAAACAGCTAGAGATATAAGATAGGGAAAAAAAAGAAAGAACATATATATTTCCAGGTACTATGTTTACACTGAAAATCCAAAACAACAGTATTAGAAATAATAATAGATTTTAACAAGGTGACTGACTAAAAGAGCAAGCAAAAAGATAAATTTGTATTTTTATGCAGCAAAAATCATAATTAAAAAAATAAAGCATTGTAATAACAATAAAAGTAGCTACTTAAAAATAAACTTAACAGAAAATGTGTAAGATACATGCAGAAATTTAAAATTTTTTACTGGAAAAAGGAGACTTTAATAAATGGAGAGATTTTCTTTGCTCATGAATAGAAGCATCCAATATCATCAACATGTCAAGTATCTCCAAGTTGATCAATTCCATGGTGTTTCCATCACACTTCCAACTGCTTTGGAACACAACAAGCTTATTCCAAAAGGTACATATAAAAGCAAAGGAATGAGAAAGAAAATGCACTGGGATCCTTTCCCTATCACATAGCAAGACCTGTTATAAAGTTATAAAAGTAGACAGATTGATAAGTTGATTAGTAGATAAAAATAGAAATAAGCTTACATATATATGGAACATTGATCCATTTTAAGTCTAGGTGGCATCACAAAACTGTGTAGAAAAGGACTATTAAACAAATGGTACTGGGAAAGTTGATTATTCACATAGAAAAAAAAGTTAAATTGGGTCTCCAAACTACTCCATACATAAAATCAGTTGCAGATGTATAATGAAGTGAAATATAAAAGCAGAAATTTTAAAAATGCAAAATATAGAGAATGTTTTTCTGATCTTGGGATAAGAAAGATGGTCTCCTTTTTAATAATTTTTTATTTTTCAATTAGAGTTGACACACAATATTGCATTAGTTTCAGATGTATAACATAGTAATTAGACTTAGGAAGTGATCACCCTGATAAAACTAGTGCCCACCTGACACCACACATAGTTATTAGAACATTATTGACTATATTCCCCATGCTGTACTTTGCATCCCTGTGACTATTCTGTAACTACCAGTCCCTCCCTCTTAATAAAATGTCTTAAGCAAGATAAAATGCACTAACTATAAGAGAAACAATTCCATTAAAATTAAAATGTTCTCTTGATCAAAAAACAATAAAAGAAAGTGGAAACACAAACCGCATACTGAGGGAGTAAAGAATGAGGCAACTACTTTGAAAAAACAATTTGATTCTTCTTATTAGCTGAACTTGTATTTGTCCTGTGGCTTTGTGATTCTGGTCCTGCTTTTGTGCATGAGGAGACAAGTGTTTGAACATTCACAGTGACACTATTTGTAAGAGCAAGAAGTTGACTACCACCCAAGTGCCTTTTTCTAGTCATCGTTGACTGTAACAACCTCAAGGGTTAGTGGCTTAAAATGACAACGTGAACCTGAAATTTTAGCAGGGCTAAGAGGGGACAGCTAGTCTCTCTCCACCGGGAGTCAGCATGGGTGGCTGGAGGACCAGTGGCTGGAATCGCCTGACGGTGCACTCACTCATGCCCGGTGGTTGGTGCTGGCTGTTTGCGGGGACCTCATTCAGTGTTGCCCCACTGCACCTGTGGGAGACTCTTCCAGTGACAGCATGGCTTCCTCATAGAATAGTGGGTGAGTTCCAAGGAGAAGGGGGAAAGAGGGAGGGAATGATGTAGAGAGAGAGCCAGAGAGAGGAAGATAGGGAGAAAGACAGGGAGAGAGAAAATTATGTAATAAACAACTTTTGACTTATCTTCAGAAATCATATAGTATCACTTTTGCTGCGTTCACCAAATATATTCATCAAAGGCAAATTACTACAGTCAGCCTGTCTGCAAAGGAAGGAGTGTCAAAGAATTTGCAGACATGTTTGTAAAACCACCACTTGCCCCTTAGCAGAAGAATAGATAAATAAATCATTCTAACAATTGAATGTTCTATCTGGCAGTGAACATGGATGTGCCACTGCTACCTGCCACGTGGATGACTCCTTAAACGTAATTTGAGCGGAAGGAGGGCAGTCCCAGAAGATTATGTAAAGTGTAATATTTTCAGAAAGCTCAAGGTCAAATAAAAATAAATAATATATTTTTAAGCATATATTTATATTAATGACAAAACCATTATTTTTAAACAGAGAATAATCTAAAATTCAGATAGTCTTTTATCTAAGTGGGGAGGAGGAGGAGGCAGGAGATGACACTGGAAGAACAAACAGAAAGCCTCAAGTAATTGGTGAAGTTCTAGGTTTTATCCTGGTTTGAGGGCTTCCAGGTGCTCATATTGTTGTGCATTATTAGGTAAGTATATATAACATGTCTATGGTTTGCATATTTGTGATAAACACTACTGAATGTACCAAGTATTGTATTAAAGACAATAGAGGCAAACATTTAAAACATGAAAGAAATGAAAGGCAGAGATCAGCTAGGAGCTGAAGAGATAGTTTAGAGCCAACATAAATGAGCTAAATTTCCAAGTTAGATGAATTCTCTCCTGGAATGTTAAAAGAAATTGCAGGTGTGTTTGTTAAAAATCTTTAGGGTATCATATAAGAGACATGAAAATAAATTGAAGATAGTTAATTGTTTAGAAACTGGAAAAAGTAGGTCTAAAAAATTAATGGCAATCCACTTAATGTTGATTCCTGTCTCAAACTGCTAAGAGATGACACGGTGGCATTTAGAAAAGATTCACATGGCTGCCAGGAGCTTCAGGAGTTACTGATAAATCTCATATGGATTTCCTATTGTTATTAGGTAATTAAACTTGTAACATGACTAAAGAAGGCACGAAAATAGTATAACATGGTCTTAGCAAGGCTTCTAATAAAATAACTCATTTGCTCTTGCGACCAAGACAGAGCACTATGGAACCAACATAGTAGAATAATGAGCATTTGTTGTCGATTGAACAACCCAAAGGATACTGGTCAGTGTCAGCCTGAATGGAGGTACAAATGACCTGTGTCCCTGGCCCCTTGGTCTTCGAATGCAGACCTGAAACAATGTGGAAGGACAGCTAATACACTGGGTGCAGAACCGAGACTGAGAAAGACTTGAACAAGATAGAAGGCACACAGATTAAAAACAAAGCCCTCAGCTGAGGCTGAAAATGTACTTGGCACCACAGGATTTTGGGCAAGAGCTGAAGAGCAGCAGCTTGTCTGATAAAGGGCTGGGGACAGGCAGAGATGGGAGGAATGCATGACTATTTGCTCCAAGTTCAACCCGAGGCACTGGCCTCCAAGGGCCACTGAAAGAGCTGTAAGAATCACACTCTACTTTGCAAATGGCTAGAATTTACCAGGAGTTCAAGCCCAGCTTGGGCACCATATTTGAAGAGGGACGTTGACCAACTACAGACACTCCTGAGGGGAGGACTGTGTGCGGGTCATACTAGGAAAGGTTGAAGGGATTTTAGGATTTTTTTTTTTTCTTAGAGAGGAAGAACCTTGGAGTGTGATGGCTACTTTTAGGTATTAAATCTACTGTCACATGGGAAAGGGATTAGACACCGTACAGCTCCAAAGGATCCAACTTGCCTTGGTAAAAGGAATTTTTGGGAAGGCAGATTTTCTTGCAGCAAAACAGAAGAGACCTTGCTTAACAAGACCCCCCACAGGCTGAATTGCCCCCTGGTACGTACTGGAGCTCCCAGGAGTGGAGGTGATGAGGCCGTTCTGGGTGATTTGATTCCACCACTGGGTGGAAGGATGGTTTTACTAGATGACCATCTTCAAGGTCTTGACTGGCTGTTAAGATTCAGGGACTCTCTACCTGCCCCACCCCCCATGCTCTCACCTGTGCTGCTGAGGTGGCAGTAGAGGACAGCACTGTTTGGTGACCAGCTGACTGCAGGAACCCAGCTCACAAGCACAGTTGCTCCTGGGAGTAGTGAGCTTTAAGCAATTAGCCTGCAACCGTCGCCCAATTTATCAAAGACTGGCAATACAGTGGACTCAAACATCTGGAGGGAGAGAGAAAGAAAGAAGAAATATTACTTTTATTATCAAAATATGATCATAATAACTGTGAAGGAATTTTTATGACAGGAAATATAGTCACCCTTGCCCTGTTGTTTTAAAACCGATTTCACTTTGACATTTCCTGCATTTGTCCCTCTACACACTGGGCTTTTTTTTTTTTTTTTTTTTTTAAATATACTGATAGTCAGAAATCTTCAGATGGGAGGTTGGGGGATAGATTTAGACTTAAGGGTTAGCAGCCTGTCTCAGAGCTGAAGAGCTCTTAGAACTTAGGAGTGAAAGAAGAGTGGGAGGCTGAAGGAAGAAAGGAACTGGCGGGTTAAGGGGCAGACCGTGCAAGGACCTGCTCTTGGTGGTGATTCTCTACGCAGGGCCCTGCCTTAAGCCAATGGAGCTGCTGCCCCCTCCTTAGACAAAGCCACAGGCCCTGCCCTCCAACCCCCTCGCACCCTCTTTGCTGCTCCGCCTCCTGGCCTCTTCCTGAAGGGACACCCAGCCAAAGGAACTCCCCTTACTGCAACGTGACAAGACACACTCCCAGTTCCAGATGTTGCTGGTATCAATTAAACAAACCTCATGGAAACCATAAGGCCAAGCACAAACCCCAGATTAACTGTTTTGGATGTTTTCTCTCTCTGAGAACTGGGACAGGGGTCTTTGTCTTCTTTACACCTTTCTCAAGTTAAAACTATGCAACCACAGGAAAAGTCACAATTTTCCACCAGTTGTGTAAGAATAGGGTAGGGCCCAGCAGAGTCCAGTGAACATTACCAAGTTTCCGTGCATGGTGCTGGGTGGCAATGGTGGGTGCGGGTGGGGGGGAGTCTGCCTTTTTCTAGTTTAGTACAGTAGGGTGGTGGTGTGGATGATATGGAGCTTCTAAAAAAGGTAACAAAAAGACATTTTAAGACTTGTTTCCTTACATTAAGATAGTCACATTTATCCAGTGTAGAAAAATAGCCCTTAGTTAATGGAAGGGCCAACCCACATCAGGGTTAGGTGGACCCACAGTCTGTATCAGGGGCATTAGGAGGAGGAAGGAGTGGCGCCACCTGGTACAAGACCAGATGGGGCATGGTCTGCATTCCCACGGGGAAGCTGTCACCTGCCACACTAGACTCCTGGTAGGGTCTGGAGCCACGGGGCACTAGAGTCACATCTACAGTCCCAGTGAGACAGGGAAAACTGAGATAAGTTTTTTCCAGACCTCCAACTGCCAGACACTTTCAGTCAATCTGTAAGCTGCTCCTCCTGCCCATAACTCTATCCCTATCCTAGATCCCTTTGCCTGGCTCCTCCTTATCCTTTAAAATGCATCTCAACATCTCCCCTCTTGGGAAGTCTTCCTGAACCATTACTTCCAAGTCCAAGTTCCCACAGCTCCCAGGGCTCTATGTCTGTCATGTGTTTTTGTCTCTCCCCCCACCTAGCCTGCTGTCTCCCTGGAAGCCGGGACAGTGTCCTCTCTACTCTGTCCATGCAGAAGGTGCTCAGCACTGTCTTTGAATGAACAGGTAAAGCAATGGCATCCCAGGAGTCTGAGGTGCCACAGCAATAGCAGTGGAGAAGTTCTAAAGACAGTGTCAGAAAGGAGCAGTGAGGCTTCTCCCGAGGACCCTGACCCACAGTTCCCATCAAGGTCAAGGATGGTAAAGAAAGTGGAGCCCCAGGGAAGGCTTGGTGACCATCATGCTCTTAGAATTGAATGTGCAGAGTGGTGTAGCCGTTCAGAGGCAACTTCCAGAGCAATAATAAGGAAGGCCTGTTTTAAGTTGTCGTGCAGCTTCAGACAGCACTGGGGGAGGCCCCAAGACATCTGAATACTACGGCGCCTAAGAGGTGCTTCCAGAGCAGGCCTAGGAGGAGCCCCAGGTGACCTGGCCCCTGTTGGCAGAGGCTGGGCAGAGTCCAGACCACTACACGATAGTCACTGGTGCGGTGGGGGGCCAGCCTCGATGTGAGAGAGTGATGGATGGAATCCAGCATCACTTGAGTCAACCAAGTTGCCATACATGAGGTAAAGCACATAATTTGTGGCAGAATAAGAGAATAGTAGTGGCAACTGTATCATTACTAATATTGTAGATGAAAAAGGGGCCACACAGTAAACCCAACAAGCTCAGAGGAGGCCTGCATGATGGCCATACAGGCTCAAAGATCAAAAGTAACCACATAGAACGATCTGGACACAAAATTCCCCAACTGAAAGCGGCTCATGGCAGGTCATCAGGTCCTATGCCTGTAACTTCCTTGACAAAAGTCAGTCTGTCTTTCTGCAACTAAGGTAACATACCCTGTAACGTCAGAGTAATCCCTTTTTTCCAGACCCCTTAAAGTACACACACCATGTCACAGCACAAGACCACAGAACCCCTCGTTATTACCTTGTCTCCCAAATACTATCTCCACATGCTGTGAATGCTGATTGTTAACTATCCTGTACCCACCCATGTAAAAGAAGTATGTGTCTCTCCATGGTACTCTATCCAATCACAGAGACTTCTCCACTTGGCTCTCTCCCCCCTCCCTAATAGGAGATGTAACCCCTCTTACATCTCCTATTTTGATTCCAATGTGGCAAAGCAAGCTGTAAAACTGCCATTCTCTAGAGCGTTGTTTCAACCTGTTGAGATTTTGCATCCTGGGAATTGTCATCTGTTTGGCTCAAATAAACTCATAAAAATCCTGTGCAGTTTTGGATATTTCTTAGAACAACAACATTGTTATCAAGCTCCTAATTAAAATGACCCTACCACTAAACGGTCAGTTGTCTGAGGGCAGAGGGGTTGACTGTTCATGACTCGAAGAGCTTCATCGTGAAATGAAAGGAAAAGGGAGCGAGCAGGAGTCGTGAACCCTTGACTAGACTTGGTCATCAAAGGGCTGTGAAAGCCGAGTATTGCACTAGTCAACACGCCTTACTTCAGACAAAAGTCACAGGTTTGTGATCACGGATGGCCCCTTTGTTTCTGTCCCTAGGCACCAAGAGGCTCCCACCGAGAGAATGGTGAGAAGACTGAAGGGCTCTGTTGTGGGAATTGTTGCCCTGTTCCAACCCCAGATAAGACCTCCACCCTCAGCTCTCCTGGACCAAGAATATCCTCTTCACTATTAGGGTGACTATGCTGTTCTGTGGGTGCGAGACAGCAGTCGTGTCTTCTGTTACCACCTTTCTGTGGCAAGCCGCTCGCTAATGTCCTTCAGAGGCTCCAGCAACCTCAGCAGAGAACACCCATGAGCTGCTTCTTCATAGCACAAACAACCTCGGACCTTATTCCAAAAAAGCCTTCAGACTAGGCAGGGGATGTTCTAGGTCAGAATCTGCAAATCTTGGGCTTTTTGCCGACCTTGCAGGCTCTGTCACAACTACTCAGCTCTGCCACTGAAGCACACAGTAGCCCAGACACTATGCAAATGAATGGGTGTGACTGTGTTTCAATAACATTTTACTTACAGAATGGTGGGCTGGATTCGACCTGTGGGCCATGTTGTTTGCTGACCTCTGAGTTAGATCCGCAAAAGGCTGTCATTACAGAAATGGTATTTCTGCATTGTGGCAGGTTACTGGAATGTTCTTAGTTCCTCTGGGGAATGAGGCTAAGGATGGTTGGCCTGGAAGGCTGTAGGTCAAAGACAGGTCAAAGCTCCCAAGGCCATCTGGCTGAGGGGAACAAAAGGAGGAGGGACTGGTCAGTGGCATGAGGAAAAGTTAAAGGAAAAATCAACATGCTTGGTGATAAAAAGGCCCTGCCCCATGAGATCTGAGGTAGTGGGACAGAAAGAGGGTTGGGAAGAAGCCGGTGGGACTGGGGAATCAGACAGGTTGGTGGGTGGGGACCTCTGCTTTAGTCAATACCCTTTTCCTGGGGCTGGGCCTGGGGGGAAGGCATTTTTTCTGGGACACAGATGACATCTCCCAGCAGCTGAAGTTGGGCCAGCCCTCAGCTGGTCCATGGTTTTGGGGGGTAAAAAAGACCTGGACCATTCTTTTTGCCATCTCAGCTCTTACACTCCCACCCCCTGCAAACTCACTAACAGAAATTTTCTTAAAACCGAAGTCAAGCAGATGGGGTGCTTAGAGGTGCCACAGGGCAGAGCCTCTTTCCAGACCTGCACCTGCTCCCACCGCCACAGGGTGCACTTTTGCAAGCTCTGAGTCCCCAGGGCTGTCACGTTCTCCCAGGAGGGCAGTAGTTAGTATTCGGCCATTTCTCCTTTCACATGCTTCTGCTTCTCAGAATGCTGAGGATTCTCCTGTTTGCTGTTGACAATACGGAGCAGTCTGTTCTTGGGATGACTTCAGAAGTGACAATCAACACAGTGACAAAGGACAGGTCCTCCCAAGGATGCTCAAATTGTGCAGCGTCCTCAGTGAGCCCATGTGAGGACTTGAGGTGGAGGGATGCAAGGGCACGTGGCTCCCAGTTAGGAATTCTGAGCCAGTATTGCTCTGAGAGGACGCACACCATGGCTGCGTGGCCTTGGGAAAGCCTTCTCCTCCCCGCCCTCGTCAGGGTTGTTTGTACACAGGCAGGGGAGAATGGCAGAGTGCCTAAGAAGGTGGCCTTTACAGTCTGATGACCTGAACGCTGTGTCCCTGCCCTGACACATTCTACCTATCAGTGACTTTAGGCAACTCACTTACCCGCCCCACCCCGAACTGTATTCCCCTCACCTTTAAGATGAGCATACTAATAATATTGAACTCAAAGGCTGAAGAGAGGATTAATTTAAATAATTTCTGTGAATTGCTGAGGATAACAAATGCTTCTTTTTCTTCTTCTCTTTCCTATGATTGTTAAAGGGACATGAATCAAAGAATAGAGAGTCCCATAAAAACCCCGGCCCTCCTGCTCTGAGCCTCCTCTGGAGACTCCTTTGGAATAACTGTAATCTCTCTGGGGATAACACAGGCACACTGTGATCAGCCATTTACATCCCGGGGAGTGTTAAGATACCCCCTGTGGGCATTTTCTTCACTAATACACGCTTTCTCATCCATCAACATGCTCAGAACCCACACCCTGCACAAGTAAGCCTGGCGAAGTTCCACGGCCTTCTTCCCATGGAGGGATGCATTCCCTCGGCTCCTGCCAATCGTTACTTGGCGTCAGGGATGGCCAGCTGATTCTCTGAGACCCCTCTCATAATCATGAGGTCTTGCAGAGGGCTCTCTGGCCGGAGCCACATTTCTCAACTCCTCGTGTGCATACATATGGCCACGTGGGCCAGGTAGACTGGTCTTCCTCACTGGCGGGGAGGGGGGAGAGGAAATGATGTGTGTCACTTACAAGTCAAAGTGAGTGCGAGGTGGGTATGTCTCCTCCCCCCCCCCCCCTCTCTCCTGAGATCAGGGGCGATTCAGCTGAGCCTCCAAGAGGGGTCACCAGTTCACCAATCATCATATAGGAGGCTGCCCATCGAACACCTGATTGGGATCCATGAGATCCAGAAATAAAGTTATTCTAGTCATGCTACTGAGAGTTGGGAGATTTGCTTATTATAGAGGCTACTTTTGCCTTCACAAGTATACCTGGTCAGCCCACCGAATATAAGGACCCTTGGTTCTAAATATCACCCTTTATATGGATTTTTCTGTCATATTTCTACTACTCTTCCTACACACCCCTATTCTATTTAAGACTTGAGACTTGCCGAGATGATATTCAGAATCTTTGTTGACAAAGACAGAGGCTGAGTTGCTTCCCCAAGCTGAGGGAGTGCTTCTAGGGCAGCTGGTGAGAGCCCACCATGGGCCCATGGATTCGAAAGCCAGGGACAGTTGGCTGGCATGTGTTTTTCAAGACCCAGGAGCACACGTAGAGAAGACAACAGGAAGGAGACAGGAGCTGCCTCCAAAGAGGGGCCTTCCCACCGACACCAGGAGCAACCAAACCCACTGAACATGGAGAAGGTGGCCTGCAAACTAGTGTCACTGTCAGCCTCGGGCTTGGGAAGGCCTCCCTGCTATGATAGGAGGAGGACTTGGGTGGTGACTCAGGAGGGCAGTGACAGGAAAGAAATGGGGCTCTGCCAGGTGTAGCTCTGAAAGACCAGAGCCTCAAAGGCCATCTGTGAAAACCTCGCCCAAGTCACACCCCAGATGGCCAGAGCAGCAGGGTGAGGGGGCTCTCAGCCTCCCCCACAGACTGAAGAGCCCTTTTGTGACATCTTTGCATCTTTCAAGGCTGACTTCCATGCTTCCTGCATCCTTGTTTCATTGTGATATTGGGTGATGGGAGAGGACCGGGCGTGTGAGTGGGCACAGGACTTGCTGATTCCCCATATCCCAGCTGCTCCTGCAGGATCCGATCCTCACCTCACTGTCCAACTCAACCAGTCGGTGGTACTTAGGCTTTCGTAAATATTTATTAAAGCATTTTTTCACACATGCCTTTCCTCGTTCATCTACCAGACCTCACTGTGGGAGTGACTGCTGTGCTGTGGGTGCAGAGACCTGCCTTTGTGAGCAGCACTGCACCAGGTGCCACGGGACATGGAGAAGTGAAGAGATCATTGTTCCTGTCCTTAAAAAGGAGAACACGGGGACAGAGATGAGAGCAACAGCTTGGGGTTGAGTCAGTGTCCCAGTCTGGATGTTTTCGGATAAAAAGTGCTGGTTCTCAGAATTGGAGGGCACTCGGGCATGGTGCAGTTTTGGGGAAATTCACACAGCCCCCTCCATCTGCGATGCTGCAACCCCGAGGCAGTGTGCCGGGGAACCCGGGGCATGGGTGGGACCCGGGGAGCTGGAGGCCCCTGGATGCTCTGGGCCTGTGGTTGAGAAAGACAAGGCCTTTGGCAGTGGCCGCCCCATCTCCCAGCAGGAAGAGGGTGGAGCCCGTTGGCATCCGGTTAAAGCGCAGTGAGAAAGAGACGCCAGAGTTCCGCTGGCTGCTCGAAGCACTAGGGAGGGGGCTTTGGAGACGCAGAGATGACACCTCTCTGCCCAAGTTGGTTGGCACAGCCCCAGAGAACAGCAGGAAACCTTCCTCAGAGAGAGGGACTCGGGCTGAATGTCAGTGGCCAGGCTGGGCTGTCTCCCCTTTCTGCTTCCCTACCCTCAGCTCATTTGTTCCTAAACCAACAGTGCAGGTGAAACATTGGCCAGACCTGCCCAGACCAGCTCCGTCGGAAAAACCTCCCCGGTGCCACCCAGGAGGGAGTTCGTGCACCTTACTCTAGTGTTAGAGACTAACCTTGCCAGGTTTGGGGTGGGGGCAGTGGGGAGTTCCCCAGCCAAGGCACAGGTGCTAGGTTTTCAGGCTATGATGACGTCTTGCCTCTATCCTTGGGAAGGTGATCCAGCGGACTGTATTTCTTTGGCCCTGTGGAGAGGCAAGACCAGCTTGAAATCCACCTGATATCTGATCCTGGGACAGCTTTGAGGCCAGGTCGCCCAAGATTTTCGATCAAAGCTCACGACCACACAGGGAAAACACCTGCTGTTTTTGTCCTACAAAAAAGGGGAGAGATGGAACGGGACGGTGAGCAGGTTCGAGAGTCCCCCTCGAACTGCTCCCCCAACCAAAAGTTACAGAGCGTGCACTGGAGCGTTTCTGCCCCAGGACTCGGCTGTCCCCAGGGGGAGGCAGCCACGGTCACTGGCCAGATGTTGTCACCAAGGCTTCTCAAACTCCTTCCCACTCTTCACAGGGAGCACAGCTCCAGAACTCTTATGCATCCCGTGGCAAAATATGGCTTCTCCCTGGCCAGTCCCTTCTGTGTGAGATGTTTTCTTGTGCTCCTTCCTTGCTCCTTTCTTGAGATGTGCTCCTGGCACGGCGCTGCTGGGAGAGAGACTCGCCCGGGGCCTCCCCGCCCAGTCGCCAGGATTGCCAGCGGTTGGCACTCAGCTTTGCCGGGTTGGGAACTTCCTTCCATCAGTTCCTCACTGACAGCTGAGTCTCTAGAAAAGATCCTGAATGATAACAAGGGGGATCTTGTCGATGGCAGGTGTCAGGTAGGATCGCTGGCTCTCCCTGAGTGCTCATGAGGATAAGCCCACGGGAGATGCTAAGACCTAAAGCAGCTATTCTCCACGTGGACAAAAACAGAGCAAAGCTTCGAGAGCGTCCCTGTTCTTAAGGGCTCCCATTCAGTCTCATCATTCTAGAGGGCTCATCTCATCATTCTAGAGTACTAGGTGAGCTGCCCTTCTGTGCTCGGAGACCTTTCTGGATAAACAGTGCTGGTCCCCCAGAGTTCGAGGGCTCCCGCTCTGGCACGGTGCCTGGGCAGAACGAGCATTTGGGGTAAATTCACGAAGGGCCCTCTCTCTGTGAGGCAGCACTGCCTTAGACAGAACAGGGCACAACTGAGTAGATGGCAACTTTCTTCACAAGCTAGTGCTTCCCGGCCTTTTGAACAGAATAGCAGTGTCTGCGGGCCCACTGGGGCGGCCTGACATAGGGACCCCAGTCAGCCCGAGTCCTGCTGTGCCGCCCTCAGTTCCTAAGGAGGTAAAAGCCCGCTCATCTGTGATTCGTTGTTGCCCACCGGTGGGCCATACTAAGCACACCTGTTGGAGAGCTTCGGCACTTTCCCGATCTCCTTCACTAGATCTGGGCGTGTTTGGTAGAAATGGTAAGTACTCTAGTCTCATCATCAACACACCTTTTGGGATCTGATTCTTATAATGCTGAGTCATGGGGTCTTTTGTTTTTATTTTTAGCAGGTGAATTTTTCTGATGCTACCACCTACCCCCACATCTGAGACACCTCCTCTAGAGAATACATTTATATTCTCTCCAAATCCCATCTCCGGGGCTGAGGCACCCAGCTCCCAATGGCTCACAGCTGTGTCCTTTACTGGACAATGCCCTTGGCAGAGACCTGGCTGGCCCAGGAATAAGGCCCCTCCCTGGGCGGCTTGCCGCCAGTGGCTGGCTAACGCAGCGACGCAAAGGCCAGGCCCCCTTGCTTCAGTCGCACACAGTCCTGGAAGCTCTCCCAGCTCCAGAGCTCCCTGCAGAATTGGCCAAGGCCTCAGTTACAGCCCTATTTGGGTCCATCTCTCCCTTTGAGCAGTCATTGCAGGCGTCTCCGTGAAAGCGCCCCCAAGAAAACGTCTGCTTGCAGGGAACCCCAGCCAAGCCACGCTATCTTTGAGGTCTCTTTAGCACTTAATGCTTAGAGTCGTCTGCCTCTTACTGTATGTACTGACGAGATTTACACAAGTACACACAGTGAGTTGTTCAAAGTCCCTCAGTAATGTAAGAACTGGTGAGCAGCTAGAACTTCTGGGAAATGACAGTAATTCAAGGGAAAAACTTCTGAGTTTCCCCATGGGAAAGGAGGGAGAACCCAGAGAGGCAAAAAAGTAACCTGTCCTCGGCCCCTTCTAGGACAAGTCCCCCTTTCCTCCTTTGTCCACCCTGTGATGAGGTGACCACCTGTTTTCTCCGCTCCGAGTTTCTGGGGGCCCCCACTTTTCTCTCAGGCAGTGGTTCTCAACGCTGAGCATGCATCAGAACCTCTGGGGAGACTTGTGAAAACCCAGGTGGCTGGGTCCCGCCCCCTGAGTTTCTCATTCCATAGGTCGGGGTGGGGCCTGAGAACGTGCATTTCTAACACGTTTTAGGTGATGCAGACCTGGTGCTGTTGGCTGGAGTCCACGCTTTGGGAACTGCAGCTTTAGTGGTGGGTAAAGGCTGATGGTTCTCTCAGCTGGAAGAAGGATTTCACCAGTTATCACATAGTGGCGCTGTTTCTCAGGTGACTTTAAAGAGTTAAGAGAGTTCATTCAGCTTCTTGTTGGCTTAGTGAGAAGCATCCTGATAAGGAAGAGCCTTCCCAGGCCCTCTGAGGCTGAATTATCTAAAGCTAAATCTTCTGTAGGGAAGAGGTCACTTTTTTCCAGAGGAGATCAGAAACCAAACAGATTTGGATTTGTGGCAAGCTCTTCTATGCCGGAGAGGGAGGGAGGGAGGGAAGAAGTCTTTCGGAGAGGGTCTTTCTAGAAGATTCTGGCCTCCCGAACATGATCTGGGTCCAGTGCTGCTGAGACTACGGCCCCCTAGGACTGCGTGGGGCTGCAAGGCTGGAAGCGGTCACCCTGCCCTGGCCCGGGACCTTGCCGCCCAGCCTGTTTTTACTGGATGTTGAGGAGGTCCAAGGGCCCAGGCATCAGGGAGCTTCCTCCCCAAGAGCGCAGCGTCTGGGACGCTGAGCCCAGGCCTGCCAGTTCCCATGCACGCCTCCCGGCTGGGACACAGCCTGCTGGCCTTGCCACCTCCCGGAGCTCTTGGTCAGACAGGGCCCTGGAACCGTCCCCTGGGAGCGCTCGGCACTGTGTGTGTGGGATCAGGAAAACCTTCCGATGAATCTTCCCTTTCCCCTCGGAGGCGGTTCACCCATCTTTAAAGCATCAGAGGATCTCAGGACTCTGAGGGGCCCTCAGGGACCATTCTGTTTGGCTCTTTCTCTTTCAGACTCGGCTGACGATGATGAAAACATTTCGCAGTTGGCACAGCTGACAAAGTGCTTCCATAGACATTGTGTTTTCCTCACAGGCTGCATTGGAAAGTGCTGTTGCCTCTTCCTCAGGATATGTCCCACCCTGGCTGGAGTGGCTCAGTTGGGTAGAGCGTCATCCCATAGACCCGAAAGATTGCAGGTTCAATTCCTGGTCACGACCCATGCCCAGGTTGCGGGTTCAGTCCCTGGTCCGATGCCTACAGGAGGCAACCGACCAATGTTTCTCTCTCACATCGATATTTCTCTGCCTCTCTTCCCCTCTCTTTAAAATCAATAAGCATGTCCTCAGGTGAGGATAAGGTAAATAATAAATACATAAATAAATAAAAAATCAACAAATGCCCCATAGATCTATCTGCCATCCTCTCTGCCACCACCCTCGACACCATCATCTATTCAGTATCAGCCTCCAGGCGGGTTTCTGCCCCAGCTCTCCCTCACCACCCCTCCCACCCCTGTCCCCAGAGCCGCCAGAAGATCTCTGAGAATGTGACTGGCGGTGATTGCACGACAACGTGAGTGTATGAAATGACACTGAAATGTCCACTTTGGAACGGCTCATTGTTCTTACATGCATTTCACCTCAATTCAAAAAAAAAAATGTGTGCGTGCATGTCTATGTGTGTCTACACCAGACTGTGTAGTGTGCGGGCACGAAAACCCTGCCATGGCTTCCCCTTGCCCTCAGGATGAAGTTCAAATTCTTTACCGTGAGAATGTGAGGCCCCCCAATGGGCCTCGCAAGCTTACCTCCTTCGCCTCCTACCCATGTTGGCTCACCTGCTCTGTCCCAGGCACCCGACACCCCTCCCCTCTGTCCCCACACTGGGCTCTCTGCTGAGACCTTTGCACGCCCCTGTCTATAGTACACTTCGCCCAGACCCGCCCAATCCAAAGGAGCTGAACCCAGCTCCTGCCACATCCTGTTTTACATTTTATTCACAGCACTACCTAATATGGCCTTGTTTGCCAGTTTACTTTCTGATGCCCACCAGACATGAATATTCATTCCCTGAGAGACTTGCCTGTCTCCTTCAACACTATCTTCTCATAGTCTAAACTAGTGTCTGATGCATAGTAGGTATATTAGTCAGGGTTCTCCAGAGAAAGAGACAAATAGGCCCCTCTCTCTCTCTCTCTCTCTGTCTCGGCACTTATTATTAGTGATTGGCTCACATGGTTATGGAGGCCAGCAGTCCAAAATCTGCAGTGCAGGCCAGCAGCAGGCTGGAGCCCAGGAGGGACAATGGTGCAGATGGAGCCTCAAGGCCGTCTGCTGGACGATTCCCTCCTGCTCAGGGAGGCTCATCTTTCTGTTCTATTCGAACCTTCACCTGATCGAGTGAGACCCACCCATATTATGGTGGGCAATCTGCCTATTCGAAGTTCACCAATTTTAACCTTAATCTCACCTGAAAACAGCTTGCAAGCTGACACATAAACCCATCACAGCAAGTATTATATAAACATTTGTTAACCGAATTATCTTATTTGATCCTTGGAAATCCTAGGATGGAGGGATTACCAGACCTACTTCACAGGTGTCCTTGGAGTAGGGACATCAAATCATTCACTTAAGAACATAGACCCAGAAAATGGCAAAAACAAAGTCAAGGCCACACTTCCATCTAGCCAAGAGCTTGCTTTAACAATTTTCAGTGCACTTTGTATACACATCAGCGCCTGTGCTATGCCAAGCGTGGTTGCATCCAGAGAACGAAGAATCTCTCAACTCCTCTCTGGAAATCCTTCCCTACATTTACAAAAATCTTCCTGCTGGGACAGTGGGCAGGAAGGGGAGTCTGAGGAACATTGTAGTGCTTTTCCCTGGGGCCCAGTGCCCTTTGTTTTTTGTCTCTTCTGCCCCACACCCTGAGTGCTTCAACCAAGTCAATGAGCAACATATGCAAGAGAAAAACCAAGCCCCATTCTCCCTCGGGCCCAGAGCTAGAGTAGCTGCCTACTGCTTATCGAGCAACCTTAAAGGGTGGATGTTATTGCCATTTTTCAGTTGAAAAAATGCAGGCTTGGGGGATAAGCCACTTGCCAAGGTCACAACTTGTAAACACCAAGACAAATTCAACTCTAGTCTGGCTCCCAAATTATAGTCTTCTCAGCATACCACAGGGACACTTAAAGGAAGTCGAATCTGTGGCTCATTCCCTCTGAACACTCTCCCTCCTCCTCTCGTGTGCTCTCCCGGACTGAAGCAGCACAGTGCAGTGGGGCGCAGGTCCCTGAGAGAAGAAGCCCAGGCCCCTTCCCAGCTGTCTGAATAAGTCGTCCGGTCTCTCTGCCATTCTATGGTTTATTCGTGTACACGGTGAAGAAAAAGGGATCGCCGTTCAGGTGAGAAGGGACGGTGTCTGTGAAGCTCTCCAAGAGCCAGAAAGCGCTGTACGCTGTTACAACCTGTATGCACCACTTCTCTCCAGATCCGAGGTAAAAACCTCACTTGTGGAAATCCTTTCCTGTTGGACACAAGGCCATGGAATCACTGGCTTCATTTGTACGCCCTGAGCATTAGCTGTAACTTTTCGGATAAATTCGGCATTTGATTTGTTTCCTCAAGTGGACTGTTCGCAAGGCAGGGATTAAATTTCCCACTTCCTTTTGATCTCTGATCTTGCCCAATGCAGCAGTGTACATTTAACAAGAGCTCACCAAGTCTAAGTTGAAGGGCTGACTGTGGGAAAAGTCAAGAGGTCACTTCGCTTATGGAGAGTAAGACATGTGGTGAAGACAAGTCTGGCGAATCCAGAAAGTGCAAATTAAGTTGGGAAGGGAGACGTGTCCCTAAGCAGATTAGAGAGGAATCATGGGGACATAGTGACAGTGGTGACTGGCAAAGTCCTGGAATCGCAGTGCAATGCTTCAACCCTTTGCGAGGACAGGTACTGGTTCTTTCAGTTTCGAGGGTGGCGAGGTGCAGTGCAAAAATTACTCCACTAAGAGTCAAAACTCCTGGGCTGTGGTTTTGCAAAGCATTTAACATCCTAAAGTCAGTTTTTATATTGGTAACGTGATCGCATTGAACCAGATTGTTGCAAGGTTATTATTTCTAGCTCAAAATATTATACAACAGACAAGAGGCTAACCTCCTTAACATACAAAGACCTCCTACAAGTTAACTAAAAAGAGCCTGTAACCCAACAGAGATGGTGAGGATGTTAAGCAGACCATTCACAGAAAAGAAAATACAGGAAATTTTTTAAACAAAAGGGGAGATGCAAGTTGAAACTACAAAGAAATTCAATATTGTCAGTGATCGGATTGAAAATGATCAGAGTCCCATAACACATCGTGTTGCTAGGCGTGTGAGGAAGCCAGCACTCTCCAACGGAGTGGAAGGGTATGCCGGGCTGTCCTCTAGGGAGGACAACTTGGTGGTTCCTGTTAAAATTAAAAGTCCACATACCCTTCGATGTGGCAGTTTCACTTCTAGGCATTCATCCCATAGACACACTCATACATGATGAACCCCTAGGGAATGGGCATTCGCCGCAGCATTTTTATAGGATCAAGGGATCTGAAAGAACCTAAATGTCCATCTGTATGCTGTTATTTAAATAAATGATGGTGTACTATAATCCCATACAATACAGCAATCCTTAAAAAGAACGAGTCACCTCTCTAACATGCACGGACCTTCAGGACACATTGTTGCATGAAAAAGAGAGAAGGGTGAGATGGTGCATACAGTTCCATTTGAATTAATAAACAAAAGGAACACATGTTATATAATATGCATATTCTCTTTCACTTAAAAATACTCTACAACCTACTGATGTTGTAAAAATAAACAGTGAAAGAACGCCTATGCACCCTTCACCCAGACTCACCTATTGTTAGCATTCTACCCCATGTACATTGTCATTTTATCATCTGTGCGTGGGGGCACATGCATGGTTTCGATGTTTCTGGAAGCCATCATAAGAAACTTGTAGCAATGACTGCCTCCAGGGAAGGAACTGAATGACAAGAGGCAGGGGAAGGCTCTCTTTTGACTTTATGTCCTCTGGCACCTTTTGAATTTTGTGTTATATACCAAAAAAGAAAAGAAAAGAATTAGAAGTTATATGAGCATCTCTGCAAAAATTCTGAGGCCCGAGGCCTGAGGTCTATGCCTTGAGAATAAAGCTCAGCATCCGAGTGAAGAGAGTCAGATGTCTGAAAAGGTGGGAAAAAAAGTCAAAACATGGCCCAGAGCGACCAGCTAGTGAGGAGGGGGCGGTTCCTCCTTATAGAAGCCTCCCGCTGATACACAAGACAGGAGTCCAGCACGGATTGGTCAGAGCAGGGGCAGACCCCTGAGGTCAGGGCAGTTGGGGACGGTTTCACGAGGTCAGGGTTTATGGCAGCGCTGAAAGGCTGCTCAGGAACAGTGTCGGTTCCATGGGCTGGAGAAGCTCTGGAACCAGCTCAGCCCAGCTTCTTCGGAGGGAAAGGAAAGAAGAGGTCGTGGGAAAGAGACACAGCTGCAGAAGCAGGCCGGGGCCATGCTGCCATAATCTGAGGTCGGGGCGAAAGGCTCTTTTACATGTAACGTGGAAATGAGCACAGAAAATGAGAGATGATGGAAACCATGTGTTGCAGTTCAGCTTGAGTCCTATCGACCTACATTCAACACAGAATTGTGTAACTAAGGTTCCAGTCTCTGATGGAGCCAACAGGGCTGAAATAAAGAGCAAATCGTCTTTCTGATGGATTTGGTCAGGGCACATCTGGAAATTATCAAAAGAGAATAAAAAGTGACCCCAAGTATTATTGTACGAAATGCTTTATTTCCCCTGACTGTAACTACGCACTGGACTCTGGGACCTCGCCTCTCCAAAAGAACGTTCTTTCCCACGTTGCCACAGGAGAATGCCTACAGTTTCCTGCAAGGACGTGCAGTCGTTCGGGTGGTGACCAAGACAACTCTTGTCATAGGAAGGGCCACTGTTAAATGATCGGACAAAATAGTTCTACAATCGAGCTTACATGCCCATTTAACTGCTAGCATACTCTTTGTTTAAAGCCCAACATCAAACACTTCGACGCCCACACTGGTGCCATGAAGCCGAATGCCCAGGGTTCCCACCACCGACTCACGGGGCGTCCTCAGGGAAGCGACGGTCTCTCACTGTTAGTTGGGAAATTGGAGGCCTGGAGGCTTCCATGCCAAGTTCAACTCCTGGCCCTGTCACTCCTGGGACTCTGGGACTAAATTCTCTTTGTGCCTCAATTTCCACAACTGTGGAATGGGAGTGACAGAAGCTCAAGCCTCATACAGTTGTTGGGAGAACCAAATGTGTTCATATATTTAGGATAATGCCTGGCACGTGGGCAGGGATTATACATGCTGGCTGTGATTACTTACCTCCCTACACTCTTTCAGCCTCCCCCGAGCTTATCACTGCGCACTGGTTTTACTTACTTACTTATTTAGTTGAATTATGGGGACGACAGTGGTTAATACATTTATACAATTGTGTAGGTTTCAGGCGCACAATTCTATAACACATCATCTGTATGCTGTACTGTGTGCTCACCACCCCTTCTCCTTCCATCGCCATTATCCTCCGTGCACCCTCCCCTACCGCCCCTCACCCCCTTCCCTCTGCCAGTCACCGTGCTGTTGTCTGTGTCTATGAGGGTGGTTTTTGGAGGGTGGTTAATCCCTTCACCTTTTTCACCCAGCCCTGCAAACCCCTCCCCTCTGACAGTTGTCAGTCTGTTCTCTGAGTCTGTTTCTATTTTATTTGTTCATTTATTTTGTTCATTAGATTACAAACATGAGTGAGATCATATGGTGTTTGTCTTCCTTTGGCTGGCTTGTTCCACTTAGTATAGTGCTCTCCAGGTCCACCCACACTGTTGCAAAGGGTAAGATTTCCTTCTTTTTTTACAGCTGAATAGTATCCCATTGTGTAAATGTACCACAGCTTTTTTATCTTCTCATCTATTGATGGATACTAGGGCTGCTTCCAAATCTTGGCTATTGTAAATAACGCTGCAGTGAACATGGGGATGCACATACTTGCTTGAATTAGTGTTTTAGGTTTCTTTAGATATATTCCCAGAAGTGGGATCACTAGGTTAAAAGGCAGATCCATTTTTAATTTTTTGATGTAACTCAATACTGTTTCCCACAGGGGCTGCACCAGTCTATATTAGAAAAAACACAGCTATGAGAAATGTCTATATTTTACTGCCTGTGTTTTCTTCTAGGATTTTCATGGTTTTGAGTCTAACATTTAGTCCTCAGTCCATGTCAAGTTTATTCTTGTGTATGGCGTAAGAAGGTGGTCTAGTTTCGGTTCTTGCACATATCCATCCAAGTTTCCTAACACCATCTATGGAATAGACTATCTTTACCCCATTGTATGTTCTTGCCTCTGGTCAAATATTAATTGACAGTAAGGTGTGGGTATATTCTGGGCTCTCTATTCTTTCCCTGATCTATATGTCTGTTTTCATGTCAGTATCATGCTGTTTTGACTACTATGTATGACCTTGTAGCACATAGTTTGATGACAGGTAGCATGACTCCTCCAACTTTGTTCTTCTTTTTCAAGGTTGCTCTGGCTGTTTGTGATGTTTTGCAGTTCCATATAGATTTTTGGAATATTTGTTCTAGTTCTAGAAATTACACCATTGGTATCTTGACAGAAATTGCATTAAATCTACAGGTGGCTTGGGTAGTATGAACATTTTAATGATGTTAATTCTTATCCATGAACACAGTAAATGCTTCCACTTATTTGTATCTTCTTTAATTTCTTTCTTCAATGTCTTATACTTTTCTGAGTAGAGCTCTTTTACACCTTTGGTTATATCTATTCCTGGATATTTTTTGAAGCCATCGTGAATGGGATTGTTATCTTAGTTTCCCTTTCATTATTGGTGTATAAAGATGCAACTGATTTCTGGATATTAATTCTGTATCCTGCTACTTTACAGAATTCATTTATCAGTTCTAGTAGTTTCTTGGTGGAATCTTTAGGGTTCTCCATACACAGTATTCATGTCATCTGCAAATAATGTCAGTTTTACTTCTTCCTTTCCAGTTTGGATGCCTTTTATTTCTTCTTTTTGTCTGATTGCTGTGGCTAGGGCTTCTAGTACTATGCTGAATAAAAGAAGTGAAAGTGGACATCCCTGTCTTATTTCCAGTCTTAACAGAAATGCTTTTAGTTTTTGCCCATTGAGTATGATGTTGGCCATGGACTTGTCATATATGGTTTTATTACATTCAAGTATGTCCTTTCTATTTCCACTTTGCAAAGAGCTTTTTCATAAATGGACACTGGATTTTACCAAATGTGTTTTCTGCATCTATTGATATGGTTTTAATCCTTTGTTTTGTTTATGTGGTGTGTCACACTTATTGATTTGCAGATATTGTACCAACCTTGCATCCTTGGAATAAATCCCACATGATCATGGTGTATGACCCTTTTAATGTATTGATGGATTTGTTTTGCTAAAATTTTGTTGAGAATTTTTGCATCTATGTTCATAAGGGATATTAGTCTATAATATTTTTTGTAGTGTCTTTATCTGGTTTTGGAATTAGGATAATGCTGGCCATGTAAAATGTGATTGAGAGTCTTCCCTTTTCTTGAATTGTTTGGCATGATTTGAGGGAAGGTCGGTTCTTCTTTGAATGTTTGGTAAAATTCACTTGTGAAGCCATCTGGTCCAGGACTTTTGTTTGTTGGGAGTTGTTTGATTACTGCTTCAGTTTCACTAGTTGTTAATCTTCCTATTCAGCGTCTCTGATTTTCCTTGATTCGGTTTTGAAAGACTGTATGCTTCTAGGAACTTATCCATTTCTCCCAGGTTTGTCCAATCAGTTGGCATATGGCTGTTTATAATGTTTTCTTACAATCTTTTGTATTTCTATGGTGTCAGGTGTTACTTCTCCTCTTTCATTTCTGATTTCATGTATTTCAGTCCTCTCTGTTTTTTTCTTGCTGAGTCTGGTTAAAGGTTTGTCTATCTTGTTTATCTTTTTAAAGAAGCAGCTTTTGGTTTCATTGATCTTTTGCATTGGTTTTTCATTTATTTCTGCTGTGATCTTTATTATTTCCTGTCTTCTATTACTCTGGGTTTTGCTTGTTTTTTTCAATATTCTTTACATGTAAAGTTAGATTGTTTATTTGAGATTTTTCTTGTTTGTTGAGATGGGTCTACGATGATATGAATTCCCCTCTCAGGACTGCTTGCCCTGTGCTCCATAGATTTTGGGTTGTTGTGTTTTCATTTTCATTTGTTTTAAGGTATCTTCTGATTTCTCCCTTGACCTCATTGTTAACACATTCATTGTTTAGTAACATGTTACTTAGCTTCCATGTCTTTGTGTGTTTTTCAGTTTTCTTCTTGTGATTGATTTCTAGTTTCATACCATTGTGATCAGAGAAGACGCTTGATATGATTTTAGTCTTCTTAAATTTGCTGAGACTTGTTTTGTGTCCTAACATGTGGTCTATCCTAGAAAACATTCACTGTGCACTGGAAAAAGAATGGGATAAAATGCTTCAAAGATACCAATTAAGTCCATCTGATCTAGTTTGCATTTAAGGCTGACATTTCCTTTTTGATTGTCTGTCCAGAACTTCTACCCACTGATGTCAGTGGGTGTTAAAGTTCCCCTTTTATGGCTGTATTACTATCAATCTCTCCCTTTATGTCCATTAAGATTTGCTTTACATATTTAGGTTCTCTTATGTCGGGTGCATAAAAGTTTACAATGGTTATATCCTCTCATTGGATTGCTCCCTTTATCATTATATAGTGTCCTTTTTGTCTCTTACAATAGCCTTTGTTTTAAAGTCTATTTTGTCAGATACAAGTATTGCTACCCCAGCTTTTTTTCCTTTCCATTTACATGAAATATCTTTTTCCATCTCTTTGCTTTCAGTCTGTGCATATCTTTCATTCTGAGATGGGTCTCTTGTAGACAGCACACACACACACACACACACACACACACACACACACACACACGGGTCTTGTTTTTTTCCCACTCAGCTAACCTATATCTTTTGATTGGAGCATTTAAGCCAACTTACATTAAAGTGAGTATTGATAGGTACTTATTTGTTATCATTTTCTCCTTTTAACTATTCCTCTGTTTCTTCTTCCTCTTCTTCTCCTGTTCCTCCTTCTCCTCCTTCTTCCAGTAGGCCCTTTAACATTTCTTATAATACTGGTTTGGTTGTAACAAACTCCTTTAGCTTTTTCTCGTCTGGGAAGGTCTTTATTTCTCCTTCAATTTTAAATAATAGTGTTGACGGATAAAGTAGTCTTGGTGTAGGTCCTTGCTTTTCATTACTTTGAATATTTTATGCCACTGCCCTCTGGCCTGAAATGTACCTGTTGAGAAATCAGCTGACAGTCTTATGAGAGCCCCCTTAGAGATGACTGCCTTTCTCTCTTTTTATTAAGTATATTTTATTGATTATGCTATTACAGTTGTTCCAATTTTTTTCTCCCCATTTTTCCCATCTACCCAGAACCCTCCCACCATCCAGCATCTCCCCCCTTAGTTCATGTCCATATGTTGTACATACAAGTTCTTGGCTTCTCCACTTCCTATACTATTCTTAACCTCCTCCCGTCTATTTTTTGCCTATCAACTATGCTTCTTATTCCCTGTACCCTTTTCCCACATTGCCTCGCTCCCCATCCCCACTGATAACACTCCATGTGATCTCCGTTTCTGTAATTCTGTTCCTGTTCTAGTTCTTTGCTTAGTTTTTGTTTTTGTTTTTAGGTTCAGTTGTTGATAGTTGTGAGTTTGTTGTCATTTTACTGTTCATAGTTTTGATCATCTTCATTTTTTTAGATAAGTCCCTTTAACATTTCACATAATAAGTGCTTGGTGATGATGAACTCTTTTACCTTGACCTTATCTGGGAGGCACTTTATCTGCTCTTCCATTTTAAGTGATAGCTGTGCTGGATGGAGTTATCTTGGCTGTAGGTCCTTGCCTTTCATGACTTCAAATACTTCTTTCCATCCACTTCTTGCCTGTAAGGTTTCTTTTAAGAAATCAGCTGATAGCCTTATGGGAACTCCTTTGTAGGCAACTGTCTCCTTTCCTTTTGCTGCTTTTAAGATTCTCTCCTTATCTTTAATCTTGATTAATTTAGTTATGATGTGTCTTAGTGTGTTTCTGCTTGGATCCAACTTCTTTGGGACTCTCTGAGCATACTGGGCTTTCATGTCTAGTTCCTTTGCCAGACTGGGGAAGTTTTCCTTAATTATTTGTTCAAATAAGTTTTCAATTTCTTGCTCTTCCTCTTCTCTTTCTGGCACCCCTATGATTTGGATATTGGAACAGTTAAAGTTGTCCCAGAGGTTCCTCGATCTCTTCTTATTTTTTGAATTCTTCATTCTGTTCCAGTTGGATGTTTATTTCTTCCATTTGTCCCAAATTGTTGATTTGCATCCCGGTTTCCTTCCCTTCACTGTTGGTTCCCTGTATATTTTGCTTTATTTCACTTTGTATAGTCTTCATTCCTTCCTTCACTTTGCAACTGAACTCAATCATTTCTGTGAACATCTGATTACCAACATTTTGAACTCTGCGTCTGATGGGTTAGCCATCTCCTTGTCACTTAGCTCTTTTTCATGAGCTTTGATCTGTTCTTTCACCTGGGCAATGCTTCTTTGTCTCAGTGCACCTGTTATGTTGTAAGGGGCGGACACTTAGGCGTTCATCAGGGCAGGGCAGCCCACCTCACTGCATTGTGGTGCTGTGTGTGGGGGAGGGGCCAGAGAGGGAACACTGCTGCTTGCTGGCTTGCTGGGCTCTAGACCACCTTCTGTCACTTCCCTCACTTCCCACAGCAGACTGTGCCCTTCTAGGAACTGATTCCCAGGTGGGTGGGCTTGTGTCTATTCTAGGACCCCCTGGGTCTCTCCAGTGGACTCTCCTGTGAGACTGGGAGTTTCTCCTGCCACAGCACCCCCACAGGTCTTTACAGTCAGGGATTTTGAGGCTTTAGTATCCTGTTCTGGAACCCGGGTTGCAGTTTCTCTGGCTCCCCGGTTGTTCCTCCTGGTTTATCTGCACTCGAATGTGGGAAATCCCATCTGCCAGCTGCCACCTCACCTGCCCCATCTGCTGCTTTGCTGCTCGTCCTCTCTGCCCCAGCTTCCCATCTCCACCCCTCCTACAAGTCTGGCTGAATATTTCTTCTTTAATTCTTGGTTGTTGAACTTCCAAGCACTTTAGTTTTCTGGCAGTTCTGGTTGTTTTTGTTTTTAAACTGGTAGTTATCCTTCTTTTGGTTGTGTGAGGAAGTGAAGCATTTCTAGATATGCCTACATCTTGGCTGGCTGGACCTAATTATGATGTGTCTTCGTGTGAACAACTTTTTTGAGGTTCATCTTGTTTGGGACTCTCTGATTCCTGGATTTGTGTGGCGTTTTCCTTCTCTGGGTTAGGAAAATTTTTGGTTATTATTCTCCAAGCAGGTTTTTAATCCCTGGCTCCTTTTCTTCTCTTTCTGGTATCTCTATGATACAAATGTTGTTATGCTTCATGCTGCCCCAAAGGTCCCTTAAACTATCTTCATTTTTAAAATTCTTTTTTCTTTTTGCTTCTCTGATTGGGTACATTTTTCTACCTTGTTTTCAAATCAGTGATTTGATCCTCTGCTTTATCCCACCAATGGTTTATTCCTTTCAGTGCATTCTTCATTTCAGATATCGTACTCTTTATTTCTGACTGGTTCTTATTTATGGTTTTGATGTGGTTTTTTTTTCATGCTGTTGAGCATCCTTAAACCATTACTTTGAATTCTGTATCTGATAAATCGCTTGCTCCCATTTTACTCATTTATTTTTCTCTGTAGATTTCTCCTATTCTTTCATGTGGGGCATGTATCTTTGTCTCCCCCTTTTGGCTGAGGTTTTTTTTTTTTTGTTTGTTTGTTTCTATGAATTAGATAGATCTATGACTCTCAGTTCTGGTAGGGTGGCCTTATGTAGTAGGTGTCCTGTAGAGTCTGGTGGTGCAGTCTCCTTGATCATCTGAGCTGGGTGCTCCAGGAATGTGCCTTGTGTGGGTTACATGGGCCCTCCTGTTGTAACTGAGTCTTGATTGCTATTGGCTCATTTGTGTGAGGTCGACCCCCAGGCTGGCTGACTGTGAGGCTCAACCCTGATCATGGTGTGTGAGCTGCTATGCAGTTGCTGCCTACACAACACAGAATTCATCTAAGCAGGGTCTGGTGCCCGCTGAGATCTCCTTTTAAGGTATCACTTTGAATCCTACTGGATCCTGCTCTAATGCTGTCTGAAGTGGGCCACTGGGTGTGCTGGTTCTGAGCCTCTGGAGTGACTCTGCTGCTGGTCAGTGTCAGACACTGCCTGTGACTGGCCCTGGGCAACCCAGTTTGAGTGGTCAATGTGGCTTCTTCTGTAAATCCTTGGTTATAAGACCTCTCCAGCTAGTCTTCAGTTGCTTATTCAGGATGATCTATAATTTAGTTGTAATTCCAGTTTGGCCCTGGGAGGAGGTGAGTGTACCTTCCACCTACCCATCCACCATCTTGGATCCAGTTCTGATGATTTCAAATACAAAAGGTGGGAACACAGTTTTAGAAAGCTCAAAGGACTGTGAAGCACAATTGAGGGTGCTCAGAAATGGGACCTTATACTTCTACTTGTTCCCCCAGACTCACTGATGTGGATCCCATGATCAGCGAGCCTGGGAAGACAGGGAGCTATCAGAAGTTTTTCTCTGATGTGGCCACAGCCATCTTCTGATACAGCATGTTGTTCAGGAAAAGTCTTTCTCCCTTGTAATCCATTTCCATCTGCCTTCTTCAATTTCTTACTAGTTCCTTTCCCCTTCCCCTCCGATTCCCCCCCACCCCTGGTTGGTTTGTTAATACCAGTTTTTCTTCTTTTCTATTGCACATAGCCATTTTTAAAGTGTGCTCATGTGTATAAGGATGACAGGGGGAGTGTGCCAGTGGTCAGAACCTGATAGGTTGGGTCAGAATATTAGTTTTTCTTCTAAGAGGTTGAGAAAAGATTGCAGAGCCTCTTGGTTTGCTCAGTGGGATAAAGTGCTTTGGGAACCATGTAGTGAGCTGGACTCAGGTTTATGTCAACAAAATTTCCTGCAGAACATACAGAGAACATGCATTTTCTTTTGCAGTGTGCCTTCCTCACACCTGGAGCTAAGAGAGTTTAAAACATTCAAATTAGGAGTGCCCATAGGAATGCTCACAGGCATGTTAAAGAACTCAGTGGAGTTCACCATACTCCCAAATCTGATCCTCTCTGGGAAACCTCTGCAAGGTCACACCTCACTAGAGCCATGACCAAACATGGACATCCTGTGCAGAGTGATCGCCATGGAGCCTCTTTGGAACAGCCTCCAGTTCAATTAAAATTCTAGTCTCCTTAAATGCTCCACTGACACTGTCACACTGCATATCCCAAATGTTTATTGGGAAGCAAACGTTAAAACATAAGACAAGAAAGTACAGTATAACATTCCTGTCCACAGGTCATGCAGAAGGAAGGTCAGGACTCACCAACGATTCTCTGATGGAACGTGTTTGTTTTCAATACTTCACAGCAAATTGAGATTCTTCAAATGAGATAACAATTTGGGAAGGGGGCGGCCAAGTCTCCTGGCCTTTATTGCTGAACACAATGTCCTGGTCTACTCCAACTCATTTCATGACATATCTGTTTGAGGAATCTTGACATTTTCATCACTTCTTTTCTTTATCTTCAGGTTGGTTGCCAACAGTTGCTAACACTGCAGCAGGATGTAATCATTGACCAAAACTCACAGGACTCTGTGAGCTGCTTCTGTTGCATTGTGTTCTTTTCAGGAATTTGTCTTGGCTAAGTCCTTACATTTATTGTGTTAGACTTGGGCAGGCAGAGGCCAAGCCTATTATAAAAGATATGATTCTGCTAAATCCTTACAATACTCAAAGTCTAGGGGCTGGTCATCTTGATTTATAAAAGATGTGTTGATGATGATACTTTATAAGTTGGATATTGTTCTTCATAGTTTACAATTTACCTTCAGCTATATTGTGGGGTCATAAATTACAAGAAGAGATTGAAGCCTAGAGATAAATGCCAGATAGGTAAGAAAACTCAGAGGCTGGGGATCAAACCCAGGTCTTCTAGCTTCAGAGCTTGTGTTCTTCCTGTAAACTCCACCAAATTCAGTGTTTTGAACAAGGGAGACAAGAAGAAAAAGAAGGAAACAAATCTTCAACTCCTAACACCTAGCACACTATTGAGCCTTTTTTCTAAACTGGAACAGGCACTCTCCCACTTGCCAAAGAATGCAATTTTGGTAAAAAAAAAAATATGTCCATCCTTTAAATCTTCTTTATTAATAACTCCCTCAATACCAAAAGTCATTTAGGTACCTAGATATTTAAACCAGGGCAAGACATTGATTTTTCTGCCTCCTCTTTAATGCATGGTTTCATAGATGCATGCCTAATTCTTTTTCACATGGTAACATTACAATATAAAGGCAAGAAAAACATAAAAATGATGTGAAATGTTCAATACTGTCCATATGTCCAACAATAAGGAGGCTGTTTGAGGCTATTTATGTAGTGTAGTCAGGGAGTACACATTTATAATGTCATGCCCAGAAGTAAGTGTAATTCAAGTGAGAGTCTCAGGTGATGCTTAGCCCAATCAATGAGTGAAAAGAATACTCATTTCAGGCAGACGTTGTGCTCAGCACTGTGGATCCTGTGGTGTGCAAAACAGGTGTTGAGTAGTTGGCCCTGCTTCAGTGTGCAGTCTAGGTGGCATGGGGTCTTTCCCCAAATCCCACACAGTAGGTTACTAAAACTCCTTTTGTAACTGCAGCACTGAGAAGACAATACTTTGCAGTAGGTGGCACCCAAAGGCCTATTTGCAGAATGGATGAAGATTGGCGTATGTGATCATGGCCAGGGCTTCCCAAGTGTTGCAGCAAACAGGCAGAGAAATGCCTGCAGCCAAAGAAATGCAACTGCTGAAGATTCTACCCTTGGAAGCTTGAACTTAGAGCAACTGCTCACAGTGACAAATAAGTCTCTGAAATCGGCTGCAGGAAGGTCACCAGTCTGTAGGCAACCACAGGGGTCCCACACTAACCTGGAGTGCACAGCAGATGGATGGTACAGGCCAGCGTGATGAGAAAGCACCCAGATGAAAGCAAGATCCCACGAGTCATGGATTGGCCTCCTGCTGACCACAACCTGCTGGGAGGGTTCAAGAGCGACCGAATTATCACAAATATAAGGGGGCAGCTGTTGGCTCCCCTCTGAGAATGGGCATGTGGTCCCAAAAGGAGGTCAAAGGGCAGACGTTAGTATATAAAGAAAGACTGCAGAATGCAACACAGAAAGTTCGGGACAAGAAAGATTCTCAGAATCATATGGAAAGTAGCAAAATGTACAGCAAGAGAATTCAGAATCCTGGCCTATCCCTGATTAAGTAGAAGGTATATATATTATATGTATAATCTCACCATATATATGTATGTGTGTGTCACTATATATGTATGCATATGTGTACTACACATTGTTGGTTCATTAATACTGAGCTCATGTCAATATACGATAACTCACGACAGAATGAAGCGTATCTAACATTCATTTTCTCCATAAGTGTGTGTGTGTGTGTGTGTGTGTGTGTGTGTGTATGGCACCATATTTAAGTATATATCACCATATGGCAGCCACGGAGAATTAGGCAAATATAGGGCACACCAGCTGTTATTATTAGATTTCAGTACTTTCCCCGCTCAGCCCAGAAGGTCATGGCCTTTCTCATTACACTGATACAAGCAGCTGTGGTCAGTTAGCACCCAGAACATGACCTTTCTGCAACACTTGGACTAGGCTTTCTGCAGACATCCTCAGGGGTGGAGAAGGACCTACCAACGTGCTTCCCATCAAGACTCTCCCTGGATACAGGACCGAGGGCGGGGAGCTTGCAGGCAGCTGAGTACATTTTAGTGCCAATGGAGAACTGAAGTGGACAGGAGCTGGCAGAATGGACATTTTCCTGGTCCCCCAGCTAAGGATTTTGTCTGTACAGATTCATACTCGCCCTACCTGTTTGCAAGAAATTTTTCAAATGTGCTATCTCCTGCCAGGCTATTCCAGACACATGTAGTCAAGGACTACGACCTTGTTGTGCAAGGCTGTGTCTAGAGCCCTGCGCACAGTGGCTGCCCAACAAGTCCTCTCTGAGCAGGTGGCAAACCTGTGTCTGTTAACTCTTCAGGGGACAAACACAGTGGCGTGGGTGCAGTCAGTTCTCATTAGGTGCAGCAGTCATGTTCTATAAAGTTGCTCTGAGCACTAAATTAGTGGATAGTAAAACATTTCTCCAGGAGAAATACAAGATGAGGTTCCTTCAGCCCTCAGACCATGACATTTTCTTTCTTTCCTTTTTTAAAATATTTTATTTATTTGTTTTTATAGAGAGGGGAAAGCAGGGAGAAAGAGAGGGAAAGAAATACCAATGTGTGGTTGCCTCTTGTGGGCCCCTTCCTGAGGACCTGGCCTGTAACCCAGGCGTGTGCTGACTGAAAATCGAACCAGTGACCTTTTGGTTCACAGACCAGTGCTCAATCCACTGAGCCACACCAGCCAGGGTAGACAGCAACATTTTCATCTAGTCAAACCATAACTTTGTTTTATGCGTGCTGCTGTTCAAAGATTTTGTATGTAATATATATTGTTGATCGTGAACACTGAGCTCATGGTCAATAGCTTCATAGCTCATGCCTGGGTGAGGCTTACTAATGTGCTTATTTTCCCCGCAAGGCACACTGCAGCCTTCTTGCTTTGGGGAGCATTGGCTAGCGCTTCAGCATGCCACTGGGAGCCATTGTAAACGGTGAGATCAACCAAGAACAAAAATGCAGAGCACGTGGTGCTAAAGAGACCACAAAGAGAACATGGCTTACCCGCGCGAGCTGAGGAGGCGGAGCATCGCCTCATTTCACCTCACTGTCGCTATGCGGAGGAAGACAAGACAGAACCTGCTGGGTGCGATTAAGAACAGTCACAGACTCAGAAAGGTGGTTGGTGCTCACCAAGCGGGTAACAGTCCCCCAGGAGCGTGGGGCTGGAGGAGAGCTACGTTCTTCTGCGATGGTCGATGCAGACAGGAGCACTGAGGGTGGGGAGTGTGTAAAATGCTATGGTTGCCAGTACTCCTCGAACCACGAAAAAGGCAAATTTACAACAAATAGGAGATTATAGATCACAGAGCAAAATTAGAGAAATAAGACATGCACAGGCTGGAAACAGCTTCAGGAGGAGTTCAGAGAAAGTCCCAGGTGGCGATTAAGGAAAGGCAGTTGGCACTAAAGAACCCTTCAGGATGCACCACACTGAGGTGTGGGTTCTGCTAAGATCATGTGACAGGCACATTTCCTCTGTCTCCCAGCCCAGCAAGGAAGGTGTGCTGACGCCCAGGTGTGTGTAGGTGAGCCCTACCAGCGAGAAGTGCTGTTGGTGGGTATTAAGCCTGAACAAGTGCTCACCCTCTCTCCTGTGTGAGCAGAGGCCCAGGTGTCAGGGCGGACAGGAGCAGCGCTGGCCACTTAGGCTGCATGGCTCCTGTGAGTTACTCTAGGTGACAGCCTCCTCGTCCCCAAAGACTGCACAGATTCCTCGACAGGAAGACCTCCTCATCCCAGAGGCTTCCCCGGGGCTTCCAGGCCTTGCCGTCTTAATGGAAGATGACTAGCTTCTGCTTCCAGGTCTAGTACTTGGTCATTAATGAGGCCGTTGGGACCTGAAATCCAATCCTCCCTTATATCCACCTTTCCTGGAGAAAAGCAAAGTATTGAGTTAATGTTGTGAAGCCAGGCTGTGAACTGAAGGAGGGATCATTTGGCTGACTACAAAAAGGATGCTCTCAGGAGTCACTTAACTCATGTCTCCCCTGCTCCTATGAATCATCAAGTCACTCCCCAAAGAGGCGCTGCTGCTTCCAGAGTTTGCGCTTAGTCATTCCTATAAACTGTATATATATGAATGAAATTTTATGGTAATGAATAGGCGTAGGGGCACAGACCAATCAGGAGAGAGGTTGGCTACAGTCTTGGAGGAGGGTAGTCCTGGAAGGGCAGGAGGCATTCACCCTTCAGTTGCTGGACTGTGGGCAGATCCAGGGAGTGTGCCGGAGGCGTAGTGTGGAAAAGGCATTTGAGGGCTCAGGGTAGCAGCTATCTGCCCATTCACGTGGAAGTACTTCAGTATTTTCCACAATTGATGTGGCTGAGTATAAGCCCCAATAACAGTGTCACGGAGAAAAATCAATCCACATGGCAGGACCAAAATGTGAGTCAAGTGGCTTGTCCCAGCAGCAGCGAAGGAAAATACTTGGGTTTTAGAACGGGACTTCTTTTTTGGTGGGGGTGGCGGGGAAAAGGCAGTAAAAGAAAGTGGGAAGGGAGTAGTAGGCAAAGGCGGTACCTTGGTGTTTTCTAAGTCTCCATACACAGCAGATTTTGTTTTTACAACATTCTGTGAAAACAAAATATCCCTGCTCTTACTACTTATCTGGGTGAGCCAGGATCTCAAGGTCCCGAGGTAAAGGATCTGGCGTGTGAACAGCAGATGCTGCACAGGAGAGAAGACCGAACGTCTGCAGCGTCTGAGTTCCGTGGTGTCTGAAGGTTAGCGCCCCCTCTGGTCGCCGGACCCGGGGCTCGGGAGAAGGAAAGGCTCCTGAAAAGGACCCACAGCAGGGCGCTGCAAGCGGCGCACGGGGCTCGGGTGGGGTGTGAAGGGCGGATGTCTCCCTCGCGGCTGTGTTTCTTGAAAACAAAAATTGCATGATAATTTTCACGGGCCGCAGCTTCCCACTTTTCATGCCACTTGGATCTCATAAAGGTCTTTGTTAAGTAGTAGTGATTTTTGAGAAAGTGACTTTTAAGGGAATCAAGAGTTTTAAACAAATGTCCAAGAGCTTGATTTTGAATAAATGAAAGGAACGAGATAACCTCCGGATCCCGTTTCTACGCTCTTGAAAAGAATTCTAACTTGCGTAGTTCAGAGCCTGTGAGGAACGCCTTCTTTCCACAGTGGACCGAATACCCAACGCAAGGTTTTTCCGTTTGAGATGGCTGATCTGGAAAGAGGGTCCAGAATTTTAAATTGTTTCTCAAAGGCGTCCCTGGCCGAAGAAAAGAAGAACTACCGGCATAACAGAAGAATGCACTCGTTCATTCATTCAACAAACACTTATCGCAGGGGAGCTCGGCCAGGCGCTGGTCTGGGCGCCGGGCGGCCCAGGGGCGTCCAGCGAGGCCCCTGCTCCAGGGGCCTGCCTTCCTTGACAGGGTTCGGGGAAGGGCGAGTCAGACACGGGGCTGAGGTGTGGGCCCCGCCACCGCGAGCAGGGCACCTTCCTCTCTGACTCTCCGTCACTTCCGACGTAAAGTGGGAATAGGAGGATTAGAATGAAAATAATGCAAAACTCTAGCACAGAGTTCAATAACGATAACGATTGTTAAACTCCCTTCACCAGGAAGTAGGTGTGGGTCGGAGAGGTGCCACTCGTTCATTTTTGTAGATAAAAAGGTTAGGCTCCAAGGGCTGGCGTGAATCGTTAGGCCACAGAGAGAGGAAAAGCCACGGTCTGGGCTGGCTGACAGAGCGGCTGGCCTGCACTGCCTCCTCCTCGATGTTTTGCCTGAATCAGGACTCTGGGATTCATCAGCCTCGAAGAGACACTGAATTATGAAAAACAGGAGTTGCCAAGCATGATCCACTGCCTGTTTTTATATGGCCCTCCAGGTTAGTGCTGTGTTGTGTTTTGTTTTACATTTTTAGACAGCTGGCAACAAAGCGAGATAGCATTCTGTTATTCTTGAAAATTATTTGAAATTTACATTTCAGTTTCCTTAATTAAGGCACACCCATTTGCTTGAGAGTTGTCTGCGGCTACAGCGGCATGCTTGACTCCATGTGACAAGAGACCATGTGGGCTGGAAAGCCTGAAATATTTACTATCTAAGCTCTCAACCCAAACAGCTTGCCAACCCCGCACCTGAAATGTTGTTTTCTTTTGAGGGAAAGACACACTAAATACAATCACACATCTTCTGAACTGGTCACGTGACATCATTTAAAATCAGGGAGCTGAGTGTATCTGAGAAATCTGCAAAGTCAGACACTTTGATCGTAACAATTAGAATATTTAAATAAGGCGATAGCTAATATTTACGAGAGTTTCAGAAGTACTAAGTCATTTGATCCTTACAATTCTAAGAGATTTCTCTCAGACGCTTCACCCAGGAGAGAGCTGGAAATCAAAGAGGTCAGGAAGCGAGTCCAAGGTCGCAAAGCTGGCCAACTGCTGAGCTGTGATTCGCTGAATCGCAGCCGGTGCTTCTTGATGAGAGACCGATGCCACCTAATGGATCGTGCCATCTCAGACTTCAAGTGAGAAGCTTTGTGGAGGCAGAATTACCCAATCTTCTCCTTCCCAAAGCTTATTCCCTAATATCATCTTGTGGCTAGTTTTTTTACTTCTCTGAGATACTCTTTCCTTCTTCTGTAAAATACCTAGTTTGCAAAGTTATTGTAAGGCTTAGAGGCAATATATGTATGATATATTTATCCTGTAAATGATAGCTATTGCTTCATGGCTATTGGGTAGAAACTGTTTCTGTACAATGCATGCATAGCAAATCTGCTAAGGCAACCCTGGGGACAGGGGAGGTGCCAGCTATAGGAGAGAAAAAGACAGGCCCCTAGTTTCTCTGGGACCCAGGGATCTGGCCTAGGCTGCCAGGGGCCTCAGGTGGGCAGCACACCCTCTCCCGGAGGGGGTTTCTCCTGGAGCGGGTTTCTACGGGTTTCCGGGGTGAAGGAAAGGAGCAAGGGAGGAGGGGTTGGCAACCCACCCCAGGAGGTGGGTGCTTCACAGCCCATGGACAGTGCCTGCTTCTCTGTGGGACGTGTGGGCCCCACAGTGAGAATCGGCATCCCCTGGGGGACAAGTGGCTCTGGGCGGGAACAGGAGAGGCAGCAGGTGTGAGGTAAGGCAAAGGAAGTAGTTGTATTCTAGAATTCTGTTCTCTGAGGAAGAACATTGGGGAGATGCAGGCATGAGAAAATGCTATGTCTCTGAACCCCTAGGTTGGTGAGCAGGGGGACTATTTGCTACACAGTTCCCTGGGTCACCAAACTAGGGGTTTCCCTTTCATTGACAAACAAATATTAAATATGCTGTGACCATATGTTCTTAAGTGATTCTCAGAACCATCCTGTGAAGGACAGATTGCTATCCACATTTTATAGATGTGGAAACTGTGGCATGGAAGGGCTGATTCGGAACCCAGGGCAACATGACTAAAAGGATTTAAATCCAGCCTTTTGACACCTGCCCTGCTGCCCTTTCAATCACTCCCCAGCCGCACCCACAGCTAGAGACCCATGTGGGGCTTCATTCATCCCACAAGTGTGTACTGACCCGCCGTGCCAGCAATGAGGGCAGCACAGACGCGTGTCTTAGAAGGGAGGATGCACTGCAGGGGAGCCAGACACAGGAGGGAGGGGGAGGAGGGTGGCACACTGACTCTTAAGGAGCGTTTCCTTTTAGGGGCTGACACGTTCTAGAAGGAGACAGTGGTGAGGGCTGCACAACTCTGAGAGTACACCAGAAACACCAAACCGAACACTTCAAATGAATCAATTTATAGCACTCTCACTGCACCTCAACAAAGCCACAAAAAAAAGGGAGGAGAAAACCAAAATGAACAAAGCAAAAAAGGATATACTCCATAAAATTAATAGACATAGGCATGTGTCTTAAGAGTTTTTATATTGAAAAAATATAATGCAGGATATTATAATTTGATTTTGGTACATATCACAATAAATTATTATAAACATAAAAACAAAACAAAACAGCCCCGGCTGGTGTGGTTCACTGGATTGAGTGCAGGCCTGTGAACCAAAGAGTCACCAGTTCGATTCCCTGGCTTCAGGGCCAGGTCCCCAGTACGGGGCGTAAGAGAGGCAACCACACACTGATGTTTCTGTCCCTCTCTTTCTCCTTCCCTTCCCCTCTCTCTCAAAATAAATAAACAAAATCTTAAACAAAAAACGCTAGATGCGGAGTGGTCTTACATTGTGCCATGCCACTACTATGAACTAAAAACTGAGATTCTTGCCTTTTCCCCACTGCTTGGGAAATTCTCCTGGGGGTTACAGGAGGCTCGAAACTGAATTTGTTAGGACAGCTTTTTCTGAATCAACAAGACAGATCCAACCAGAAAATGCGTGCACCACTTAGTCCTGGTCTTGTACTGAGCACTGTACAGAGAAAACATCTGTGCAGCATGTCTGAGCTTCACTTGTCAAAACTCAAGTGCACTGCGTTCTGGAGTGGAAAGAAGCAGGGTCCGAATGCATTGGAGCACACAAATTTTGACTCAGAAACAGAAAGCAGCTCGCTCCATTTTAAAAGCTCCCACTGACTCATGATCCTAACCAACCAATGGTATAATTTATTGTAACAGTTCAGGTTAAGTTTTGTGCCTTATTCCTATCTGCACTCAAAGGTGAATGTTGCTGGGTTGGTTCCTTTCCCTGTGTCAAGGCCACAAGAATTAAGTCCTTTCAGTTTCTTACCCAGCTTTAAAGAATTTGATGAGCCTAAAGTAAACCACCGTGACATCAGTCAATGTACAGCAATTAAGCTGGAAATTTAAAATTGGAATTTACTTGAAGATAAAGAAGACAAAGTCAAGTGGGCGGTCCAGAGTCAACCCCACTTCTGAGAGCTTCCTCTACACAGCACAAAGGATGAAGAGAAACAGCATGACAAGGATGATCCTGAAACACTAATTTATGTAAATCATTACGTAAAGCGCAAAGTAACTTTAACATGCACGTGTTATACTAACTAAATGAGGCAACAAAATGATATACCTGGTTTGAGGCAGAAAGATGATACACTAAAATCCACTTCCAAAACAGCTGAAAACCAGGTTATTTTCCAGTTGAACAAAATCATTTGATGTACATTATCCCGTTTGGCTATTTCAATTCACCTAGGTCACCACAGGTTATGATTAAAGCCCAGTAAGCAGTTACTGTGTCTCCAGGTTCAGCGAATTAGTGGATGGTCTCCAGGTTCAGCCAATTAGTGGATTGTATACATTTAAGTTTATAACTGGGTCATTTGTTGATTGAAGTTATGGCTGCTGTCTAGGGGGACTTGCTGGGACAAACACCATTTACTGACTTTGTTACTTTTCTGTCCCTGTTCATTTGTAAGGAACAAACGTTTACACATTTGAATGAAAAAAAAAAAACAAAAAACATCTCCAGACCATTTCAAAGAGCTAAAAGTCTTTAATGTGACATGAGGGTTGAAAGAGGATGAGCCCACATAGTCACAGTTCAAAAGCTCTACCTCCTTAGTTACTTTAAAAGGTAAACACTCAGCACGTGACAACGGCAATGCTCACCGAGTGCCAGGGGTCATTTGTGTTCACTGCCTCTAGAGACACAACCCAATGTCCACTCATCTCTCGTTTTATAGATGCAGAGGTGGAGGGACAGAGAGGTGAAGCAATCGACCATCACACTTCCCTAAGTGTCAGAGCCAGGCTTCCAGGGTGACTCTCAAACCTTCCTGTGGGCACCAACCAGCAGCCTCCATACAACGCTGTCTGGCTCTGTAGTTCTGGGCAGGGCCCGGGAGCCCGCATCTCTAACAAGTCAATGCTCTTGATGCACAGACTTGACTTTGCGTAGCAAGGTTATCACAGGTTGAGTAAAGGGCACCTCTGCCATCAGCTTCAGAGTTTGCGCACTCCTGTTGAGGGAGCTCCGGGTGCAGCGGGCTCAGGGTCCCAGCACGTCCGAAGCTATGCCATGGGCTTCTGCTCCAGGCACTGCTGTGATCCTGGGCCAGTGTCCCTCTTTGACGTTTGATCTATCTTGGGTGGAGGATTTCTTTCATTCCACAGTAATTTCTTTCTACGTGGCTGGAGTGTATCTTTTACCATTTTTTTCCCGGTTCCTAGTACACTGGGTTCTTGCAGAAGGCTCAGCACAAAATTTCCGTCCTCCTCTTCCCAGGCCTTCATTCCCTGGCCTCCCAGATGACCGAGTCCCAGAGGATGGAATACCAGGGGAAGTGGTGTGTGAACCCCCAGGGCTGGATGGTGAAAACCTCCTGTGATGTCCTGCGCATTCTGTCCCCCTCTGCCAGCTTCAGGGGAACAGAAGACACTTTGAAAGCCATGAAAAGACAGAGAAGTCACAAAATGGTAGGCATTTAGGTCTCTGAATCAGGACTTGGAGAAGAACTGCTTCTCTCTCTCTCTCTTTTAAAAAAGAAATTATTTATTTTTAGAGAGAGGAGAAGAGAGACAAACCTCAATCAGTTGCCTCTCCTACATGCCCCGACCTCGGGGGGACCTGACCCACAACCCAGACATGTGCTCTGACCAGGAATTGAACCAGCGATCCTCTGCTCCGAGAGATGCTGTCCAACCCACTGAGCGACACCCATCAGGGCAAGAGCTGCTTCTCATCAGTAACGTCTGTTTAGACTTCATGTGGGAAATCCCTCTCTGCTGTGTTTTAGCCACTGTGTATGCTCAGTTTGCCTCAGCAGATAGCATCACTCCAGCTAGTGCATGGATCCTCAGTAACTCTCTTTGCTACTAAGTGCAGAGTTTCTTTGTATTGTGATCCAATTACGGATCTAGGAACAGGGGAAGGAGAGAATTTCTGTGCTATAAAAGTAAATGATGGGAAAATAGGCTCATGGATAAGAACCAAGTTTCTCCTGCAGGAACCTCCATCATTTCAGTGCAGCGGCAGCGCCCACCCTGGTGCACACCATTGGCCTCGAACAGGGCAGCACCGCCAGTCCGCAGCTCCCAGGTGGTGTCGCCTCATCATTCCTAGATGGGCATGTTCTCAATGGGACTTGGTTTCCAAAGAGGTGGTTTGAAACGCCTTCTTGTTCAATGTGGCTGGAACAAGAAGTGTTTATTTAAGGGGGGGGAGGTCAATGAATGGATAGCTGGGTATAAAACAAAGTCTCAAATCTTTAACATGTACCTCATACCCTGAAATGCTTTCAGTCCTGGAATGATGACTGATCACCTCTCCTGCCGATTACTGAACTCTGGTCCTCCCTTGGAACTTGGCTGAGCAAGTGCAACTTAAATAAAAAATAAGCAATGAATAATAAATTAAAAAAACAAACCCTTCTTTAGAGGACAGAAGAGGGAATGTCAGAGTCAAGCAGCTATGCAAACAGCTCAACCAAAGAGCTGTAGCAGTAGGTGGTGAGGCCAGCCTGAGGCCACTGGGGATCTGTGTTGTCTGGTGACAAGCCCCAACCATATCAAGGCAAATAGAAGCCATTGTCCCTTTTCTGGACCCACCCCCACAGGGCCAGCAAGCTGGTGCCATATCTAAGACTCCATCAGCCTGGCTACTACTTTTTTCCCAGCCCTGGAGAGCCCCTGAGACTCCACCCCGCCCAACTTCTGGACCCATCCAAGCTGCTTTTCCATATGAATGGCTGGTCTTGACTCCTGCTTCACAACTTCCTAAATCCTATCAAACAAGCAACAGCTGGCCTCAATGAGCCCAAGGACCAGAACTAGCAGCAGCCAGCCTAGGTCCACAGCTTGGCTTCTGGGAATCTCCAAGCCTAGCACAAGTAGCAACCATCATAGATTGCTTTATAGCCCAGGCAGGGTGGTCCTGGGCAAAACACAGGTTGGGAGCTGACCTTGCCTTGCACTACATGGGAAACCCCAGGCCTGTGCACCCATTGGGTAGTTACGGACCACATCAAAGCACCACCACCCTGCCCCTGCATGGTTGATCCTCCATGGAGGGCAGAGGTTGGTGGTAAGCAGGCACAACCAGTCCTTACAGCTGACTGGCATGGGTAAATCCCTCCATTGACATGTCAACAGCAATCAAAGCTCAACTACAAGAGAAGGGTGTACTCAGTCCACAGGAACTTCACCCAGCTTGGGTGATAGAGGAAGCTCTGCCACTGGACCCTACAGGACACCTACTACATTAGGCCCTGCTACCAAGACACCGAGTCATAGTGGCTTTAACTAATACACAGAAACAAACACAGGGAGCCTGCCAAAACTAGGAGAGAAAGAAACATTGTCTTAATGAAAGAACAGATCAAGACTCCAGAAAAAAGAGTTAAATGAAATGGAGATAAGCGATCTATCAGATGTAGAAATAAAAACACTGGTTATAAGGATGCTCAAGGAACTTAGTGAGGATCTCAGCAGCATAAGAAAAGAGTCCATCAGAAACAAAGGATATACTAATTTAAATAAAGAACAATTTACAGGGAAACAACAGTAGAGTGGATAAAGCTGAGAATCGAATCAGTGATTTGGAACATAAGGGAGCAAAAAACAAGCAATCAGAATAAGGAGAAACAAGAATCCCCCCAAAATGAGGATCATATAAACACCCTCTGGAACAACTTTAAGAAGTCTACTATTCGCATCATAGGGGTGCCAGAAGGAGAAGGGAAAGAGCAAGAAATTGGAAATGTATTTGAAAAAATAATGAGAATTTCCAGCCAAGATGGAGGCATAGGCAGATATACTTGCTTCCTCACACAATCACAAAGATAACCAATTTAAAAACAAAAAATAATCAGAACTGCCAGAAAATCAAACTGTATGGAGGTCCTACAAACAAGGAGTTAAAGAAGAAACATTCATTCTGACTGGTAGGAGGGGTGGCAACGGGCAGCTGGGTGGAGAGGATGCTCAGCAAAGTGGCAGCTGGCGGTCTCCCATTTGCACGTGGATGAGCCAGAAGGTACAGCTGGGGAGTGAGGCAGACTGTGCAACCCAGGGGTGCAGGAAACTAAAGGGGGCAGTGGGGGTTGAGGCAGTGGGAGAAACTCCCAGCCTCATAAGAGAGTCTGTTGGAGAGGCCCATGGGGTCCTAGAATGTACACTAACCCGCCCACCCAGGAATCAGCACCAGAAGGGCCCAATTTGCTGGTGGGTACTGGGGGAAGTGACTAAAAGATGGTTGGAGCCAGGCAAGACACATTGTTTCCTATCAGACTCCGCCTCCACAGGCAGCACCACAACGCAGTGACTTGGGCTGCCCTGCCCTGGCAAATAACTAAGGCTCCACCCCTTACAATGTAACAGGTGTGCCAAGACAAAGAAACATGGCCCAAATGAAAGAACAGATCAAAACTCCAGAAAAAGAACTAAGCGATGAAGAGATAGCCAACCTATCAGATGCAAAGTTCAAAACGCTGGTAATCAGGATGATCACAGAAGTGATTGGACTCGGTTGCAAAATGAAGGAAAAAGTGAAGGCTATGAAAAGTGAAACAAAGGAAAAAGTACAGGGAACCAATAGTGAAGGAAAGGAAACTGGGACTCAAACCAATGATTTGAAACAGAAGGAAGACATAAACATTCAACCAGAGCAAAATGAAGAAACAAGAATTCAAAACAATGAGGAGAGGCTTAGGGACCTCTGGGACAACTTTAACTCTTCCAACATCCAAATCATAGGGGTGCCAGAAGGAGAAGAGGAAGAGCAAGAAATTGAAAACTTACTTGAACAAATAATGAAGGAGAAGTTCCCCAATCTAGCAAGTCCCCCAAAAGATGGATCCAAGGAAGCACACACCAAGGCACATCATAATTAAGTTACCCAAGATTAAAGATAAGGAGAGAATCTTAAAAGCAGCAAGAGAAAAGGAGACAGTTACCTACAAAGGAGTTCCCATAAGGCTATCAGCTGATTTCTCAAAAGAGACCTTACAGGCAAGAAGGGGCTGGAAAGAAGTATTTAAAGTCATGAAAGGCAAGGACCTACATCCAAGATTACTCTCTCCAGCAAAACCTTCATTTAGAATGGAAGGGCAAATAATGTGCTTCCCAGATAAGGTCAAGTTAAAGGAATTCATCACCCAACGCTTATTATATGAAATGTTAAAGGGTCTTATCTAAGAAAAAGAAGATAAAAAATATGAACAGTAAAATGACAAGAAATTTACAACTATCAACTGAACCTAAAATAAGAACAAAAAGGAAGTAAACTAGAACAGGAACAGATTCACAGAAATAGAGATCACATGGAGAGTTATCAGTGGGGAAGCAGCAGGAGGGGGGAAGATACAGGGGATAAGAAGCATAAATGGTAGGTACAGAATAGACAGGGGAAGGTTAAGAATAGTATGGGAAATGGAGAAGCCAAAAGACTTACCTGTGTGGTCCATGAACATGAACTAAGGTGTGGGAATGCTGGTGGAAAGGGGCGGGGGTATGGTGCAGAGGGGAATAAAGGGGAGGAAAAAACAGGACAACTGTAATAGCATAATCGATAAAATATCCTTAAAAATAATTGCTAATGTTTTGCTGTGCTCTTTATATTATTTTATATATTCAATGGTAGAATTAGGATTCAAATCCAAGTCTTGAGTTCAAAGCTCATGTGAAAATAATTTAATATAGATCATCAGTATCAGTTGCTTGTAAGTTTTGTGATCTTAAATTATATTTTCTCAATTTTGTTATAAAATTAATGTTTCTGTGGAGGGGAAAGGACTAAGGTTACTTTTAATAGTTGTATGAATGTGCTAATATCACACTGACACAAAATAAATATAAATTTTATTAATAGGTTGTCATGCTAGGTTGTGGTCCAGTAATGGATATTAGGACCATTAGGTTCAATTTGTACATTATCCTGGACACTTATGATCTGTAACTAATGAGAACCTGAAACTCTCCCTGAATCCTGACATAGTTTTTGCAGAAAAAGAACTTTCCCCCAATCTGTATTATTCTGATTGTCCTTGACAGTTTCTGAAAAATAGTATGCAAACATCTTAAATTTTACCTGTGAAATATATCTGAAAAAATTGCTTTAACTGTTTTTTAAAACAGCGATTTAGTAAGTCTTCTGCCTTTTTCTAGTTTTCTAAAATAAATTCTGGAGTTCTGAAAAATGAACAAGCACACCAGCAGGCTGGGTTTTTTATGGTCTTGCTTTTTCCCTCTCTCACTGGGTGATGGGAGAAAATACCAGAGAGGTTTGTAAGACAAACTCAGTTATTTTCTTTTTTCTTTTTTTTTTTAAAGATTTTATTTATTTATTTTAGAGAGGGAAGGGAGGGAGAGAGAGAGAGAGAGAGAGAGAAACATCAGTGTGCGGTTGCTGGGGGACATGGCCTGCAACCCAGGCATGTGCCCTGACTGGGAATCGAACCTGCGATGCCTGGTTCGCAGCCCGCGCTCAATCCACTGAGCTACACCAGCCAGGGCTTTTTTTTTTTTTTTTAATTTTCTTAAACAAGGATAGTATGTATCAAATTCAATTTTTTCTTTAGTTACTATATCATGTTTGCATAGATTATTAAAGTAGTAGAGACACCTGAAATAAGGCTGAGATTGAATTCTGTTAAGCTGTTTTAAAAATATTTCCCTCTATGCCATTTTGTATAGAAGCATGGTGATAATCTATGTTGTGGGCATTACTGATTCTTTTTCCATCCAGCCTCTTCCCCCATCTATAAGGTCTTGGATATAATGGATGTATGCCTTTCCATCATTACATGTGGCTATCAAGGTAGAGGACACGTGATACTTCGGAGCCTCATCCCATATCCCAGCATAAGACAATGATTCTGGCTTCATATTTACAGATAAGGCCCAAATCTGCCTGATTTTCTCCATGTCAGCAGTGTTTTTTGATGTGGGTTATGAGCCCTACTTCAGTTCAAGTTCTTTTCTTTTTCTCTTTTAAATTATATTTTATAGATTATGTTATTACAGTCATCCTATTTTTCCCCTTTCCCCCCTCCACCCAGCATCCCCCACTCCCTCAGGCAATGCCCCCACCATTGTTCATGTCCAGGGGTCATGCATATAAGGTCTTTGATTTCTCCGTTTCCTACACTGTACTTCACATCCCCGTGGCTATTCTGTAACTATTTGTACTTTTTTTTTCGTGAAAAGGAAGTGTTTATTTAATGCTATACAAACTTAAAGTAATGACCTAATGTCTTCATCAAAATCCCAAAGTCCCTTAAAACACCCACAAACACACACAGTCCTTCCTTTCCCCCTCTACCCAGTCTGGGGTACCGTTTTGCCGGAGCCCCCAAAGTCCATCCTTGGGGGCCTCCCATGTGATCGTGCCTGTCTTAGGTCATTCCCCCCTTGGAGAATCTTACCCGTCATTGGCTAACAGACCAAGCACTGAGGACAAGGCAGGGTGAAGTAAAAGGAGCAGAAGTGGCACTACAGCCAGGGAGATAAGCTTGTCTCCTTGGTGGCTTACGGTTCCTAGGTCATTCCCTCAGCCTTAGTCTTGGCAGGGGTTGAAATTGAAGTCTGTTAGGAAAAGAAATTGAAGTCTGTGGCTCAGGCAGCCCCCGGTTCTTCCCAGTAATCCGTGCTTGGCTGGTACGCCTCCCTCAGTTCTCAGCACCCTCAGCTGTGTCACCGGGATCTCTGCTAAACCAGGTGGTGGTTCCCCCTTCTAATGCTGCAGGGGTCCCCACCCTGGCAAAGGCGCATGGTCCTCTCTCCCTATTTGTACTTCTTAATCTCCTCACCTCTTCACCCTTTGCCCCACACTCCCCTATCATCCAGCAACCATCAATTTTCTTAAATAAGCCCCTTTAATATTTCATATCATAATGGTTTGGTGATGGTGAACTCCTTTAGTTTTTTTTGTTGTCTGGGAAGCAATTCATCTGCCCTTTGATTCTAAATGATAGCTTTGTTGGGTGGAGCAATCTTGGCTATAAAGACCCTACTTTTCATGACTTTCAATCTTTCTTGCCAGTCCCTTCTACCCTGCAAAGTTTCTCTTGAGAAATTAGCTGACGGTCTTATGGGAATTCCCCTGCAGGTAGCTAACTTCTTTTCTCCTGCTGTCTTTAAGATACTCTCTTCATCTTTAACCTTTGGCATTTTAATTCTGATGTGTCTTGAAGTGGACCTCTTTGCAATCATCCTTTTTGGGACTCTTTGCTTCCTGGATTTGCGTGTCTATTTCCTTCAACAAAATAGGGAAGTTTTCTTCCATTTTGTTGGGAACCGCCCCACCTGGTATCAGAAGCTGTAACCCCTGCCAAGACTAAGGCTGAGGGAATGACCTAGGAACCGTAAGCCACCAAGGAGACAAGCTTATCTCCCTGGCTGGAGCGCCACTTCTGCTCCTTTTACTTCACCCTGCTTTGTCCCCAGTGCTTGGTCTGTTAGCCAATGATGGGTAAGATTCTCCAAGGGGGGAATGACCTAAGACAGGCATGATCACATGGGAGGCCCCCAAGGATGGACTTTGGGGGCTCCGGCAAGAGATGATGGATCCTCACCCCTCAGCTTTGACAAAGCCTGAGTCCTCATGGTCTGTGAGAAATCTCCTAATCTCTTGGCTGCCTTACTTCCCTTGATCCACCTAAGCCTGAAACAATGACAGAAGGTGGTGCAACCCTGTGCTGAAAAGGGCAGGTTCCCCGGGTGATCAGGCCTAGGAAAGAATATGTAAAATCCTGTGAAACCTGCTTTGTTTAGAATGCTCTCGGTTGAATGAGAAGGGTCCAAGGAGGAAGTTTGTTTCTTATAGTCTTTTACAGCTCTTTGACCCTGACTCAAAATAAGCCCTCAGACTTCCTTGTCTATTGTTTGATCCTTACTTCCTAGCAATGAGTAATAAGCTTTACCTGAATTTTTATGCAAATGAACCCAATAAAAGCCTGCTCAGGAGAGAGAACGGGGCGCTATCCCCTAGGGTGCTCTCCCCTAGGGAGGGTGGCCCGGCGTGCCCCACTAGAGGGAATGTCCATTCCGTTCCCACTTCCCCACAGGACCTGGTTGTCTCTGTGTATGTTTTTCTCGTGTGTCGACGAGCCATCCGTGGCATTCCGAGGTCACTGCCAGTCGGTGGCCGCGTCACCATTTTTGTTTTAAAAATATATTTTATTGACTATGCTATTACAGTCGCCCCATTTTTTCCTCCCCTTTTCCTCTGTCAGCAGCCACCTTGCCCGCCTGGTCCAGCTGCTCCGTCCACCTCCTTGCTTCGAGTCCTCTCCACCCCAGCTGCCCATCTCCGCCCCTCCTACCAGTCTGGTTCAGTATTTCTTTAACTCCTGGGTTGCTGGACTTCCATATAGTTTGACTCTGGCATTTCTGGCTGTTCTTTGTTTTTAAATTCGTTGATATCCTTCTTCTTTGGGTTGTGCGAGGAAGCAAAGCCTACCTACCTATGCCTCCATCTCGGCCAGAATCAACCATTAGCTACGATTTCTAATCAAAGCAATAGGAGCTACCACTTATACATACTTACTATGCATGTTTCATGAACGTTTTTGTATTTCTCTCAATTATTCAATGAGTATGATTATCCCCATTTAATATTCGAAAACACTGAGGCTCAGAAAAGGCTGAGAAACACGCCCAAGGTCTGGACCCGGATATGCGAGAAGCCGAAGCCCCAATGCTGCTAACCACCCTGATGAGTTCTGGTGGGGATCTTGTCTCCCTGATCTATTTGAAAACATTTATTTATAAGGATGTATGACTCCTATGTTCACTGCAGCATTATTTACAGTGGCCAGGACATGGAACCAACTGATGTGGGTGTTGCCAGAGGACAGGAAACAGGTGTGGCGCATATACACAATGACATACTACTCAGCCGTAAGATGAAACACCATTTGTGACACCACGGATGGATCTTGAGAATATCACCCTAAGTGAAATAAGTCAGGCAGAAAAAGGCAAGGACCATGTGATTTCAGTCAAATGTGAGATATGAAGCTGAAGGCAACAAATAAACAAGGAAAACAAACTCACAGACATGAACAGTACAGTGGTCATGAGAAGGAAGGGGGCTGTGGGGGAGTAAAGGGTAAAGGGGGCCCAAAACATGGCGACAGAAGGAGATCTGACCATGGGTGGTAAACGCACAATGCAATATACAGATAATGTATTACATACTGTATACTCGAAGCCTATAGAATTTTACTAACCAATGTCATCCTAATAAATTTAACTAAAACTTAAAAAAATTCTTGTGGGGAGAAAGAGAGAGGGGGGGATATTAAGTGTGTGTGTTTTGGGAAGGGGAATCCATGAGTTTGCTGAGAATTAGGTATCTTTTCATGTTGATAAAAGTTTTTAGAAAATAGTTAATATTCATGTTCTGAATCATCTGGATAAGTGCTTTAAAATCAAGTGTTACCAGAACACTTCAGTGCCTAGTTTGCATTAGCATGCACTGGCACATTAGTGTGGTTCTGCTTTAGCTGTGGAAGGCTTATGCAGACCAGAGGCTGACCCAACAAGGGGCCAATGCTTTCCAGCCAGATGAAGACCAAATGACATCACTGTGTGCCCAGCAAACGACAGCAACGGTCGGCACAGAGAAAAATAGTGGGAGAACTGAGTCAGCGCCACAGCACATGACAGCACATGCATGCTGAACTCATGCTGAACTCAGAAGAACTCTTCCTGCGGCACGCAGCACCACGGTCACGTGGCGGTTTTGTTTTGGCAAAGCATGCTCATCCATCGTCCTTAATCAATGTTATCTTGAGTTCCATGAGATTCATAGTTTTGTTTATGTCTGATCTGTAAACTTCTTTTGGTTTTAGATTTGTGCAAGAGCTACAAGCAGAAGGCATCTATATGCAGCTTTGTTTATACACACTTAGGTAACGTAGTGAATAAAGTAAAAACTGAGGAGCTGAGGGAATGTTTCCGTGTTCAGTTTGAGAAACACAGCTCTCTACTGCACTGGCTGCGTGTGTGGGCTCCAGTGGGTCGCACAGCCCCGGCCACCACCCACCGCAGGGTTTGCGGGAGGACGGCAGGAGACACTCAGAGCGTGAGCACCCAGCCCACGGAAGGGATTGCAATGACAGTTCGGTTCAGTCTCCGCCTCAGAACAGGGAAGGTACGGCAGCTTGACACAGGCTAGGAGCTTTCACACTAAGTGTGGCCTTGGGAGCGGGGGCACAAATGTCATGTAAGAGCTTGTCAGAATCCAGGCTTGCCTCGAAGACCTACTGTATCAGAAGCTGCACTTTAATATATCCCCAGCTGGCAGAATATATGCACATTCAGGTAGAAGTACTACTTAAGATCTTCAAAGAGGAGGCTGATGGTAAAATCTGCAGCATATGCGCTACTCTGCGGGTTAATTCTGGTGATTAGAGAAGTGCCAGGCACACATGGCCTGGGACTGTCCTCCTCTGGAATTCCACACACACGCGATCTGTTTAATACTGGTTCTTCATAGGCTGTGTTTGCAGAGTGGGAACCTCTTGAAAAGGGATCTAACTTTCAACTCAGAAAGACTACCGTGTATTTTTAAATAAAAAAATTCATAAAAGCTTTCTGAATTTTGGATAAATCTTAAGATCATGTCCATCAAAACACTTTTCTGTCTCCTATGCCCAAGAACAATTACAATCACTCATGTACATTAAGCTCTTTGAATGTTTTGGTCCACATGATCTGGTCTGACCAACTCCTGGATCAGTTTACAATGACTGCATGCTCGCACTAATGATCCATATTAACCATGACCTGAGGACATGCTTTTTGATGTTGTTAGAGAGAGGGGAAGGGAGAGACAGGGGAAGGGAGAGAAAGGGAGAAAAACAGTGATGTGAGAAACCCAATGGCTGATTCTTGCACGTGCCCCGACCAGGGGTCAACTCTCAACCTAGGCATGTGCCCTGACTGGGAATTGAACTCACGACCTCTCAGTTTATGGGACAACGCTCCAACCAACTGAGCCACACTGGCCAGGGCGAAACACATTTTTAAAACATGTGGCTGTGTATATAAAATGTATTGGTTTTAACTGTTAAGCACACATATTAGCTCACAATCAGCAGCTATGATTTTGTTAATGTAGTTCACTTACAGAATATCTATGTTTTCTTCTTGAACTCGGTAGTTCTGTACATTTAAGGCGTGCTGTACTTAAGATTCAAAGATACTGTTCTTGGAAACAGAAAACAAAGTTAACTAATATCCAAGGGAGCCACTAATATCTAAAATGACCTTGATACTATTAAAGGGCAACTTTGGTAGAATCAAAAATTTATTGCTCTATTTTCTCCACATCTGGGCCATAGAAAATCACATTCAAAGAATGTAAAGCAAAGCAGATTATTTTGTGTGTATGTATAATATACACGTGTGTGTGTGTGTGTGTGTGTGTGTGTGTGGGTGTGGGGTTAGGCCTACTAGGCAGTCCTTACAATTTGAGTTTATTTTTTGACATGACCTAGATTACAGGTAAAAGCCTCTTTTATTCTTCCTGGTCTCAGGCATTCACAAGCCAAGAATCAATCACGTGCCCTGAGGCAGGTAACAAAATTGCCAGTACAGCTAAAAAGAAAAAAAAAATTCCCACGCGTGTTAATTGTGACGATGATAACTCAAGAGAAGCACAATCTGAAACTCACTGGCCAGCACTCGTTTTAGACGTTCTCTTGTCGTCCTTCTGGCCCTTCATACAGTCCACTGCTCCTAGAACCACACGATTCTCTTTCTACTACTGCAAATTCTATTCTTTAAAAAGATTTATTTATTTATTTTTAGAGATAGGGGAAAGGAGGGAGGACGGGAGGGAGAAAGAGAGGGAAAGAAACATCAATGTGTGGTTGCCTCTCAGGTGCCCCCTACTGGGGACCTGGCCTGCAACCCAGGCACGTGCCCTGACTGGGAATTGAACCAGCAACCCTTTAGTTCAAAGGCGGGCACTCAATCCACTGAGCCACACCAGCCAGGGCCACTTCAAATTCTAATAATTTCTGTTCATATATTAAGCAATTCAAACTCTATACATACATACACAATGTATCAAGCGAAACAGAAAAAGTAGTTTTTAGCTAGCACTGAAACTACACTTTATCGCTTTCCTATTAACTGCTGCAAAGAAAAGTTTAAACCATTATCTACAGATTGAATTCATTAAACAGTATCTCAACGAATAGAAAACAGGTAGAAATAGACTAACCATTTTTCTACTAAAGTGATTATACTCATCCATCTCTACAAATAGGAGATATTTTAATCCTTTTGATTTCAGATATTTTATAAAAAACCTACATCCATTTTTCTTACCAAAAATATCCTGAAAATTGTGATTACTCTCAAACCACTAGAGATGGAGTATCCGTAAAAAAAAAGTAAGAGCACCAACCAATGAAATGATATATATTAAAGAAAATCTTTAAAATGTGAACCTCTTTGGTCTTTAAACCTTAAGAGTCTAATAAAGACTAAGCTTTTCTGAAGAGGTTCTTGTTGCCATCAAGAAACCCGGACACAGACACGCCAAAGAACGCAGATACACGCCGAAGCAGGAAGTGTGCTTGTTTTAGAAACCCTGCTCTGCCTTGCATGATTTAATGAAATAACCTAGTATTTTGTAAGCTGTTTCCTCCTCGGTTCCACCAGCATTTGGCATGAGTGAAGGTTAACTGAATTAAGGGTTTGGTGGTGCTCTGATGAACACCAGATGCTGGCGGGCGTCCCCACCCAGCCACCCCTTCACCCTCCGCCGGGGCCCCGAACACGGCGCGTTGTGCAGGCGACCCAACAGTGCGACAGAGGCAGCGAGATACCGAGCATTAATCACGTCCGCATCAAGGCCACCCAGTTCCACTCCCGGGACGTGAGCACACTGAGAAGCTTCCCTGTGTACCACTCCAGATGGCTCTAAGAGTGTGAACTTGGTTGCACACCAGGTTTCGCCTCCATGAGAAGAGCAGCCCTTATCTTTAGTCTCCACTGAATTGTGAAATGTGGTCGATATGTATGTATGTATGTAGTCCTATACCACCTTTTCACCCTGGGACATCAACTGAACTAGACAGAACCTCGGTGTATGTAGACTCCTGCTGTGCCGCTGAGCAGTAATATATTGCTATACATATAGCAAAGGGAACATCCTTGCAAAATTATTGCCTAGAAGAAACTGTACATATAAATTTGCTTCCTTTCAAATGGCGAAGTAGCTGCGGCCTCTGTTATCTGTAGAGGACGTGATTCAGGCCAGGAGCCACTGAGAGGTGGCCACGTCCAGCTCTAACGAAGCGAAGGTGGCATATTTTTATAACTGCTCCTAGGGAAAAGGTGCCTCAAGCATGACCTACCAGCTGTCTGCAGATGAAGCTGGCTTTTCAGGCCTTTAAGGCTCGAGGCTCCAGGGGTAAAGAGAGACTATACGAGAGGAAGCGTAATGCCAGCCACCTGACCGGCCCACTGGACCCAGGGGCCTGAGCCGTCAGGAGTCCCTGACAAGCAAGCATGCAAGAACACGGGGTTTTTATTTCCTGCAGGAGGAAACTGTGTCCATTACGTGCGGAAGCGCGCTCATCTGACTAACGTAAAGCCCCTTCTTGTTTCCCAACTGTGGGGGATTTGTCTGTCGTAAGTGAAGAGGAGTATGCTTCTTTTACTTCCACTGAAGAAGCAATTTGGGCACAGGGAGTAGGAGCCTTGGAAGCAGTAATCCTGAGTGCTCTGCACAGAAGACTTCTACCTTTCTTCTCCAAAATGCCAATGTACATGCTGGGGTGAAGGAGACGGCTGGGTATAGAATGAAAAGGAACATGAAGACACCCAGATGGAAACGATAATGGTTTGACCTTAATTCAAGAAGAAATGCTTGAAACGGCGAACAGATGCCTCTTGTTAAAGTGTAGCGCTGGGGGTGGACGGGGCCAGAAGGAATTCTGGACAAAGCGGGGAGGAGGTCCGCAAGGTTGAGACTTCGCTTGAACTCTTGTTCCAAGGGGGAAACATCACTCCAAAAGTGCCAGGGACAGGAGGGGTGGCTCACAGCACTCCCCCCAGCACATTTGTCATCACTGAGAACGCTGACCGAAGACAGCCCACCGCAGAAACTCCCCAGCCTCCTCATCCAGACACTGAACGCCCTTTCTAAATGCTATCCTCGTGACACTTCGGTGAGGCAGGGGGCATAATCCTAAGTTTTGTTTGCAAGCAAGCCAAGGCACAAACAGAGCCCGAGGAACACAAGTGGTCCAGGATTTTCTTCCACACTGACGTAGGCAAGTAGGACGAGTCCATCGAGGGGGCAGCTCTGCAGCCAAACAGGATCGTCCATGGCTCTGGGAGAGGGCTCACTCGCCAAAGCCTCCCCGACCGAGTGGCAGGAGATGCCCTGACTTAGAGCACTAACACACAGTCCTTTCGGGTAAGGAGACCAAATTACTCACGAGTGCAGCAAAGAGGCTGGAGATGCCCACTGTCTTCCTGTTTCCCCCACTGTTGAGACCAGAATAATCTTAACAATCATATGCTCCAAGGAACTTCAGTTCTTAAAACTCTATCTTAATGGTACAGTGAAATTCTAAGACCTATATTTTGCCAATGATTTTGATGCTTCTGATCAGATACATTCCCACATCCTTGGTCCCCGACAATGCTCTCTGATCACAGCCACATTATCTGTGTGAAACGCATGCCAGGGTCTGAAGCAACAGCGTGCCCAGCCAGCGCGCACTGGTTCTATGTATCTGGAGAAACACTGAAGTACAAGAGGCAGCGTGCAGTGGGAGAGAGACGACGGGGACAGGACTGGCGGCCTGTCTAACGGGGAACCCAGTGTCCTCGCAGGAAACCGAAGAGACTCAAAAGCTGCCCCCCAGTTTCTATTAACAACCCTCTAAAAATGAACATCTTCATTTGATACAAATATACAAATTGAAAATAAGTGTGCAATTCAGAATGGTCTACCGTTTTCAGATTGCTTGTGTGCCAGAAAATACAGTCAATAAAAAAATACCAGAGAGGTGGGGACAAAAGGCTCTCTGGGTCTGTACAGCAAAAACGGGTGTCACTTCAACGGGCAGAGGTCCAGGAGAACGTGACGTCCTTGGGCACCAGGAGCACTGGAAGGTGGCCGGTCACAAATCTGGTGATGGGGGATACGATGTGTAGTAAGGCCCGTTTTCCTGTGGGAAGAAAAACAGACGAGAACACTGAGTCCCAGGATCGCTCTGATGGAAGGTGAGAGAAAGGGCTTACGGTCGGCGACACAGTGTACGGACAGTGAGTGCGGGCCAGGGCTCAGCAGGCCCACGGCCGCCGGGGTAGCTGCCTGGAGCCGGCCGAGACGGAGTGCCGCAGGCAGCAGCGGCCAGGGCACCGCTGTCTGATCGCAGTACCACCTACTGAGTCGTCTGTGCGCCGGGAACCTCATCAGTGCTTTTCTTTTCTTACCCACCCCTTTATGTCCTCGAAGAGCGCCACGGAGCAGGTGACACTCTCATTTTACAGAAGAGGAAACTGCGGCTCACGCAGGTGGTGTGTGTGACTCACCTCAGGTCACCTGTGGTTACTCAGGTGACCAGAAGAGCCTGAGTCTAAATCCACAGCTACCTGAATACGACGCCCTGATTCATTTTTGTTAGACTGAATTCTCCTCCTGTGTGCTGGATCTCAGTAATACAGAGTTACCAAGTAAACCGAATGACCACTCAGGAATTGAACAACTGTGACAGAAATGAGTCTTCTCTGTAACATGCCTGAGTGTCAAGGCTTGTAACCGTCATAGTTCTCAGAGCATTCAGTTCATGACCCAGAGGGCAGGTCACCGACCACAAATGCCCGCACTTTAATGCCAAGTGTACAGAGCGCTGGTCAGCGGCGGGGAAGATCCTGGACCTCATTTGGCTAACTGTATCTTAATAAAAACTGAAGCAGCAACTCTATGGTAGATGGACCCTAGATTCTATTTATGAGACTGAAGATTCGTTTCTCATTTTTTAAGGAAAGCCTTTTTTTGACAAATAATCCATTTGTCAGTAAACCTTAAACAGAACATGTGTGGTGTTCATGTGAGATGGCCCTTAGGAATGGAGAATGAGAGGCGGGATTAAAATGGCATCGCTTTATGGCGTATTCACACGACAGTTACTAGAAGTATTGCATCTACCCAGTCTTGACCACCGTGGGCAGCTAAGAGCTGAGTGACTGAGTGAGTCAAAAGCTTCGTAAGAGCAGGTGCCCTGCAGCAGGGATCCGTTCCGGGTCAGTAACCAGGAAACAAGAGGATCTCTAGGAAAACTTCATTTTCTCCTAGTAAATCTGACCAGGCACCAAAACACGTATTTAAAAAAAAAAGTTCCTAGGATTGGCTACATTCCAGAATACTTGAAAAAAATTAATGAAATCTTTATTTTGTATTTTAGAATTTCCTATCAAGATATGTTACACTTACCACTCCTGTATCCTAAGTATGCTTAAGAAACATGCTGAAGAGAAAAATCTATTTTGAAGTTCATCTAAAAAGAAATGGTTCACTATCCATCTTGAAGATTTCTCCAGTCCACCCACTACCATATTTTTCAAGGTTTCTCATATCTACATTAAATTGTAATAAAGTAAGAAGCCATCTGAAGGGTGTGAAATAGAGCTTTTTATACTAGTCTCACATTGTACGAAGAGACCGCTAAGCAGTCAAATAGTTTCTCTGTTTCTGGAAACAATAACAGAAATGAGAAGAATGTGACCAGACCGATCTGACTGTATTCCTGAGACTGCTGACTGTGGCTCCTTTCTGAAATGGTCTCAGTACCACTGTGATGTAGATCAATAAAAATTTGCCTTCTAATTACCTTCAAAAGTTTCTTCTAATCCCATAAAACTTATGTCACTATTCTAAGTCACATGAGACCCAGACAAATAGAAGCCCAGTGGAACTGGCCAATAGCCAGCACTGCCCCATGTCTGCACCAAATAAAGAACAGACTATGTGCAAGGCATAATTGGACATGACAATAAAATTAACCAACCCTGTGCTTATCTCCTTCTCCCTAGTCAATTTTTTCTTCCTTCCAAAGGAGAAAGTTTCCTTACAAGGCACCATCTGACCACCCCCTGGTCCTCCACCTTAGTGCTGCATGGGCACCGCAGACCCAGTGTGTCACCAACCGAACACACCGGCTGTCTCTCCCCTCCATGTGCCCTACCCCTCCAAACTGCCTTTCTGGGGCGCTGAGACCTCCACCCACCAACCTCCCACAGCAGAAACTTTGACAGTCACTGCAGATACCATCCCTTCTTCACCGCCCCAGCGGCTCCTCAGCTCCCAAATGCTGTGGGTTTTACTTCCTAAAATGCCCAGTTCTAAACGTCTCTAAGATCTTCAAATCCTTGCCATGATCATTACCACTGCCCTCGCCTAGCCTCACTTCTCCTCCGGCATTCTCTCATCCCTTCTTACGGGCCTCCCTGCCTGCAGTCTTATCCCCCCCCATTCCCCACCCCCACAGTCTTATACCACCCCCCCACACCTGTCGTTCTGTGCTGTTTCTTCAGCCATTGTTCTTAACAGGAACAGAATGGCGGCTCTCCCTTGCAGAATGGTCCCCACTGACTACAAAGGCAAAGCTCTGCTGCTTCAACCACAGGGGTGTGACCTGTGTGGGTGTGCTTTTATGCAGATTAAAAACTTTGCGGGGGGTGGGGGGAGATTTGCAACAACTTGGAAACCCTTGCAGACAAATCATGTAGCTCAGAAATATTTAAAAAAATTAAAAAGTTAGGTATATCACAAATGCAAATGCATATACATACTAAGTCTATTTTTATCATTTGTTAGCATAAAATACACACAAATCTACTGTAAAGTTAAAATTTATCAGAACTTATGCACACAAACACCAACAGCCCATGGCCCCACTTGAGAAATGTAAACAATGTGAAGATGTAGTGTTAAATCATAACTACGTAAGATTACACAGTAATAATGTAATAATTGTTACCATTCTACTGTAAAATTTTGCAACCACCTCCTATTGCCATTGTGGTGAGTTCAAGTGTAGCAAGCACCTGCCTAGCACGCCGTCCGACCCCATCAACTCCCGTCATCCCCGTCATCCCGTGCGAGCAGCCCGCCTTCCCAGGAAGCCGCGTCCCGCGGCAAACGGTGAGGTCGCACGGCTCTTGCGTATGTTTCACGTTTAGCGCCGTGCTGTAGACCGACTGACACCATACGAAGCGCCACTACTGACGCTGGAAGTGCACCCAAGAAGCAAAGTCATGACATTCCGAGAGAAAGCTGGAGGGCTTGGTACAGACCACAGATCGAGGTCCACCACGGTGGCTGCCCGCCATTCCCCAGATAAATGAATGCGGTGTGAAGGCCATTGTGAAAAAGGAAAAGAAAGCCTGCACAGCTGTCTCTGCAGCTTCGCCAGCAGGTGTAAAGCCTTGAAGTTTTTGTGAAATCCACATTTTCCCCTCCTACCGAAAGTGCAAGGACCGGACTGCAAGGATTGCTGTAAGAAAGGCATACCTACTGACTCTAATACGACTGAAGAAAAAGCTTAGTCATCCTATGACGAAGCATAAGGAAGGTGAAGGATCTAAAGCTGGGGAATTTAATGTCTGCAAAGGATGACTGGATAATTTTAGAAAATGGTTTGGCCTAAAAAATGTCAAAATAACAGGAGAAGCAGCTTCTGCAGACAGAGAGGCAGCAAACAAGTTCCCAGACACCATTCATAAAATCATCGAGGAGAAACCTGTCTTCCCGAACAGGTTTTAGTGCGGGAATCAGTAGCCCTGTTCTGGAAAAAATGCCACAGAGGACCTGTGACAGTGGTGAGGGAACTCGAGCACCAGGACCGAAGGCGGGAGGGCAGGCTAACTGGACTGCCCTGTGCAGCGCGGTGCTGCCCCGTCCGCAGTGCTGCGGACCCCGGCGCCTGGGCGGGAGGGGACGAACACAGGGGCCGGCCTCTGGGCCGCACACAAAGGGGGCCTGGACAAGGAGAGCCTGTTTTCTGGGCTGGTTCCATCGATGCTTTCGCCCTGAGATCGGTGCCTTGCCAGAATTGCCTTTCCAAGTTCCGATACTGGACAGTGCCCCTGGCCACCCAGAACCCACGAGTTCAACACCGGAGGCGTCTAGTGGTCAGCTTGCTCCCAAACACAAGTCTACGGCAGGCTCCAGACCAGGGGGTCACAGGGACCTTTAAGGTCCATACACACTGTGCTCTACAGAAAGGGCTGTCAGCAGCCTGGAAGAAAACCCTGGGAGAGGGAACACTGTGAAAGTCTGGAAGGATTAGGCCACGGAAGACACCATTGCTGTAACAGAAAAAGCCAGGAGAGCCTTCAAGCCCGAAACAATACGTTGCTGCTGCAGAAAACTGCATCCAGACGTGTGACATCACAGACTTCCAACAGAGCCAATCAAGTGATGGTGATTGTGGGTGTGGCAAAAGGGTGGGGGTTTGGGCGGAAGGCTTCAAGACAGGGGTCTTGGAGAAACTGAAGTGTGGACTGATGTATAATAACAGAAAATAACAGAAGACGACGTGAAGGAGGTGGGTGCTTCCGAAGGGGTGCTGGATGCGGAGGAAGCAGATGCAGAGGAAGCAACGTCAGAAAGCAAACTGACGTTAGCCAACCCGGCCGAAGGGTCCTGGCTAGTCCAGACTGCTTCTGACCTCTCACAACACAGGCCCTTCTAGGCCACGGGCACCGAGACTGAAGCAAGCAGTGGAAGAGGGACTGGTACCACAGAGAAACAGAGAAATGAAAAAGAAAAAGGGCAGAAATTATGACATAGGTGTATTTCCACAGTTACACTGGGTGTGCCTGCTTCTCCTGCCTCCCCGTCCACCATCCACCGCTGTCCCTCTGCCTCTTCTGTCTCTGCTATGGAGACAGACGTGGGACCAACCCTCCTCCTCCTCCTCAGCCCTGGACGTGACAATGAGGGTGAAGACCTGTGTCATGATCCACTTCCACGTAATGAATAGTAAGTAATCTTCACGGCGTACGGTTAATAAATTCATCTGTTGTGTTTGTGTGCCTTCGTGTGAAAATCTATTTGCTGCACGGAGAGAGCTGTAGGAGATGTTCCGTGTCTTCGCCACCATCATCGCCTGAGTGTCTGTCAGGCAGAACATTATGTGCGAGGCTCGTACAGAAGTAAACAATCTGTATTCACACAGGCATAAGGTGAGTGATATTTAATATAAAATTGTGTTAGCTTTCTTACTGCTTTATAACTTTACTTTCAAGGAATTATACCGCCATACAACACACCTCTCTCTTAACTGGAGAAACTGTGCATCAACCAACGTCACAGGCTTTAAAAATGTAACAAGGTTTCCCACATGCATGATGATGTGCCTGTATGCCATAAAATTATTATAACAATTCACTCGCTTGTATACATGGTGGGTTCCTGTAAAGCCAGTATCGGCCACACTGACCCACCAGAAAGCAAAAACAGTGCTGCTTCTTCGTTATCAACACACGGATCATTGCACCTGCACGTGAATGTGAGTTTCTTTTTCACATTATCTTTTCATTTTTGATATCTGGAGTTAGTAACACACACAACCTCTACAGTGTTTTGTATCCTGTAAGACAATATTGATGCAGGTATTGACAGAGAGATGATTTATCAACTCCTCATAAACAATGTAAACTTATGGTATCATACTATGCTATAAATGTATTTTCTCTTTCTTAGGATTTTCTTAATAACATTTCCTTTTCTTTAGCTTACTTTATTGTAAGAATACAGTATATAATACATGTAACATACAAAGTATGTTTGTTGACTGTTTATGTTACCAGTAAGGCTTTCAGTAAACAGTAGGCTCTTATCTGGGGGGTCAAAAGTTACCTGTGACTTTCGGCGGCGGTGTGAGCCGTTGGTGCCCCGCCCTCACGCTCTGCTGGGTCTGCTGTGCCACGGCACCACCCTAAAGCTCCAGCCCGAGAATCAGCCCTCTGCAGCCCTTTCTGTGTCCCCTCCTGACACCGTCTTTTGTGCCTCCCCCTTCGCATCCCTCTCTTTGGCCTTTACATACCGAGGGTCTAATATCTCAATTTTAGAAAACTCTAGTGCAGAGACAGAGAGAAGATCCGATGGCCCAAGGGTTAGATACATTATAGGTTATTATATTTAATTTTGATTAATCATATTAATTAGGCCTGCAATTGATACAGAATATAAAAAACCTAAAATAAATACACAAACAAAACAGAAAAGCAAAACCAACCTTAATTGTGTGCTAATATTTAATGAAATCCTGCTTTCTAGGCTCCTAAGTATATAGATATGTATTGGCTTAAAAAAATAATCCTTGGGGTTTTCTAACTAATACAATCCAACTTGTACATTTCTACCCCAGAAAATGAATTATAAATCCAGATACTAGCTTTGAATTGTCATGTCAAATCATGGTATCAAAACGTCTTTTTGTGCCCTTCACATTTCCTGCCATCCATGTTTTGAGACATTAAGAAGAGTGGTGTAGGTAATCCCAAAGAGTAAGAGTGAGGCCATTTTCTGCGGCAGCAACCCGCAGTCAACACAAACCGACACGCTGCCCTCCCATGGATTCAACAGCCTTTGCGTCTGGGCCCGGCTGCTCCCGCTCCAGCCCTCCCTGCGAGAAGCCAGACCTGAGGCTTTATCCGCCATCGGGACACATGAAATTCTTGTTCTCACACAAGAGAACAGAAATCACAGCGGAAGTTAGGAATTAGAGAGAAATGTGTTGTAGGATATTTATTTTACTGTGTTCATGTTGTACAATAATTAGGGAAGAATAACTCATTTCAAAGTTAATATAACCTTCACATATATTTCCTGATTCGTGTGTAAATGTATGTAATCAGCAATAATTAAATAAGACTGATGATCTCCTGGCCAAGCATGTCACTTTCTTTTTCTGTTTTAACTACTGAAGTGATAGGGTGAATAAACACAGTGGAACAGAGCGATGACGAAATTCAAGAGTAGCCCTTCACTAGTGTTTAAGTAACAGACTCATAAATGCATCTATAAGTAATAATACTAATTGTCAGTGGATACTCTTAAAACATTATACAAACTTTTAGCCAAAAGAAACTTTTCGTAGTGTAAAAGACTACTAAGATAAGCTACTTGGTTTACAATTAACACTGAAAATGGTCACCAGTAGATTCTTCTGGTTCTCTCTGTGTAGATGGAAAGCCATTCAATCTTAAGAAGGTCAGGGCAGAGGTACTGTTTGAAAGGTGGTCGATAACTCACAAGACAAGCAAAGACTGGCTTAAAAACTGTGGCAGAAAAACCTGCCATTGAGAAGTTTACTGGTGAAAAAGTCTTCTTTTAGGATAAAGTCTTTTCCTAAAGTTATTGTAGAAAAAGAATGTTAAATGACACAAGCAAGCTCCCTAAAACACACGAACTGCATTAGTGTCATCTTATAACAGGACGTGGCGCTGCCACGCGCTGCTCCGCAGACCGGTTAAGGCCCTACGGCAGGGCAGGGAGAACTCCTGGTACTCACCCTGGCATCGTATTCAAGGACAAAAGGAGGAAAGTCAATCTGTTCAGGTGAGATGGCAGAAAAGAGCTGGTGGAGGCTGTCCACATGGTGGATTTTGTCCTTCAGTCCTGAGACAGAAAAGGTGGTAAAAAACCATGTCGATACCTGATTAACAGAAGAGAAAATAATGTAAGTGAGTGGCCTGAGGTAGAAATACAAACATGATTTTGAGAACTGATAATAGATAAAAGCTGTATTTCAAAACTGAAGCCCACGCCAGAAGCATCTTGTAATAAGCAGTGTTTTTCAAAGTGCAGGGTGTTGTCCACCAGTGAATTGTGCAATTGGTTTAGTCGATTGTGGCCAGCATTACAGAAAGGAAACGCACTGGAGTAACGGTCACCAGGGAATGTGGTGAGAGGCTCGTTGCATGGCGCTGTCCCCACTGGGCACCCCGTGCTCCCACACAGGCAGCGCACGGTGACACATCACACCAGGCGTCGCGCAGCCACACCACAGCACACTGGGCAGGGGGACGGATGCGCGGGGTCCCTGAAAGTGGTCATATCTCCAGTCTCACAAACTCCTTTCATTTTTTCCAATGAGGCTGGGAAGGAAATTTCCGTCAATATTTAGGGTATTTATTCTTCAGCTGCCAGTTCTCAGTCTCTTTGTCAAAGTGAGTATCTGTGGATGTGGCGCCACCTCTGCTCACTTCACTGCACAGCATGCCAGCCCTTGGTACCAGCCAGCCTGCAATGTTCATTGGAAGAAATTTTCGACAGCAAACAGTACTAACGCACACTAAGTAACAGCTAGAACTTATAAATTATTATTAATCTACCCAAACTGGTGATCATAATTGGAGATTTACCAAGAGCTTATATAACAGTTCTATGGGGTGGGCACAATGTTGTTGCTACACCCCCTTTATTTTCATAAATGTAAATTTGCATTTATACATGTGGAATATAGAAGAAGGCAGAGAAGGGGGTAACCTCTAGGCATGAATCAGATGCATGTTAACATGTGCAGACTCGTTACATGTAAGTCTATACCTTGTATTTACATAAAGGTAACGCACATGAGTTCTCAGGGCACTGGCACAGCACGCTCCAAATGCACACCTGGGCACATGAGTCCGTGCCACTTCGGGCACTCGCCACGATGCCACTCATTTCGCTGATTTCTCTCTGACACCCTATGGCGTTCTTCAGTGGTTCTTCCAAACACTCACATATTCCACCCCCGCCCATGTGACATACTTTTTTCATGCCTACTTATGAGAAAAGTCTCCTGGAGTAACAGACGACATAGAACTCATCTTTACCAGAATCCCATCCAAACCTGCAGACTCAGGAGAGACTTATCCTCATCATTAGTTTTCCCGTCCAGCTCCACACTCAATATCCCCTCTAATGAATTCACATAGCCTGATGTTTACAGCTCATGTATGGCACTTATTCCTACTTCCTGGTACTTCAGTTACTTACATGCATTCCTATCATTTCCCTAGCAGATAATCACAGAGAAAGAGTTTGATAAGGTACAGACAGAACCATGCATTCTGATGAGGAGAGAATGAAGATAAGGCCTATTTTATGATTTTTGTGGCCTGGGTCACTGCTCTGTTTTGGCTACACTACAATGACTGGTATAAGGCCTCCAATACTGACATCACCCTCTGTACCTTCTCCCCTCCCATCCCACCAAGTTTATTTGGAGGGAGCAGGGAATAAAGGGGGGCATGTGGCCTTGCTGGAACCAAGAAAGTTAATTCAAATCAAATCAAAGTCACTTATTTACAGACCGAAAATCAGATTACACCATTTTTTAAAACACATGCATCAATATGTGCATCAACATACCCAACTGATACAAACTTTTGCAAACTAGATTAGTGCAAATTCCAGATGAGCAGCTCTCCAGCCAGGGAGACAGCCCATGAGCCAGTGAGAGCTATAAAGAAACCATGGCGATTTTAAAGATTCTAAGAAGGGAAGAGCTTAAAAAAATAAGACTACAGAGTGAGAACAGAGAAGAACCTCAAGGATGTGCCAGGAGATACATCTGTGCAGGGAGTTAACATCTGCTGGTCATCCACTGTGTGCCAAGCACGGTACATGGCTGCAGGGGACACCGGGCAGTGGAAATTCGGTTCCTCTAAAAGGCGCTGAGAGTACAGTAGAGGAACTGGATTATCAGCATGAGCACGACCACCTAAGGCAAAATGTACTAAATGTAATGACGGGCCCAAAGAAAAAGTGTGAACACCTATTACATCCAAGGAAGTGTGCTACTCGGGAAAGGTGTGGGGTTACAGAGCTAGGTTACCCAGGGAGTTTTTGTGCCGCGGCCTTGGACCGCAGGACCTTTACAGATGCTGCTCTCCGCTGGGACACCTTTTCTTTGGATCTGTGCCTGGGTAACTGTCCTTCGGGGCTCAGGCCAGAACTCACCTCAGCGGGGAAGCTTTCTTGACCGTCCTCCACCGAAAGCCGGAAAAGGAGCTTCCTCAAAGTATCCCCACAGCCCCGTGTTCCCTCACACTACCGCATAGTTAACACTGCGCTGCATTACCTGGCTCCCTGCGCGGACTACAAACTCCCCAGTGTGGGGAGGGTCTGATTCAATGACCTACTCGCAGGGCCTAATTAACGGCCCGCATGACAAGGAACTCGGTATGTGTTGAAAGAGTTTACAGACGGAGGAATAAGACTTTCCGGACTTACAATTTAGGGATGGTCTAACATTCCTTCATTCTACAATAAAAATAAATTGTACTTCAATCTGAGACAGTTTCTTTATGTGTAAAACGAGCAAGTTAGATTCAAATGATTTTAAATGATTCTTAATCACAAAAGTCTATGAAAAGGCTGCAACATACAGTCACGGGGTGAGGGGGGGAATCCAACAGGCAGACTGGGTCGGGGAAGAACAGGCAGTGATCTTAGGCACACAGTCTCTGAAAGTGAAGATCTCCCTTTTCTGTCCCACTTTCATCCCTTAGCTCCCTCACATCCTTCAGGTTTTAGCAAGAGAAAATGACTCTAAACAGACAGAGTTTTCTGTCCAGGGAGACCCAAGAACACTGTCTTCATGTCTTCTGTTTCAGTTTTACATAGTGTGGCTTTTTCTTTTCCATTATCTGTAAGTTATACACACACATTTAGGTAGACTGCATTCCTTAGTGTCTAGTATTTTAAGAACTGAAGAAAGTTGAAAATTTCAGGACTGTTGTGACAGTTTGTGAATGCTAGAAATTATTTCATGGGATGATTTACAGATATAAAGCCAAAAACACAGGACCACAAATGATATAAACTAGGAAAAGATGGTTCACACAAGTAACGGTGCGCTCGGTAATCCACTGGAGCCAGAATCAACAACAGGTTTAAATTCTCTTTGTTTGCATTCTGTTAGTAAGTTTCAGAGAAGAGAAAGAGCAGTGATTTATATGAGCGGTCAGCTGTCACTCTGGGTGGAGTGCCTGGAAAAGATCTGAGGAGGGTGGGACTCAGAACAGCGTGATTTGATTGTTTCATTTTCCCGATTCCAACTCATTGTAATTAGAAACACTCCATTTATAGTTTCTGATTTAGCATAAAGTAATAGTGGATTTCACTACACTGCCCATGGGTGTTATTCTCCCAGTCTTCCCTCATCTCCCCATCCCAAAATATCGTGGAGGGGTAACCCGACGGCTTCCACCTCCCGGACCTGGCCCCCAGCCTCCGCCCAGCCAGGCGTGCGCACTGACTCCCACCCGGCACACTCCCACGGCGTGACGACCGAGGCCAGGGACTGTGATGCTGAGCTTTCTGGTCCTGTCCACCACCCGATGTCACATCAAGGACAGACACTTACTGACTCCAGTACGGGGGCAGAGGGCATAAAGTAAGATCTTAGCAAACAGTGGCTACACATTTTCACGTTAGCACAAAAGAACACTCTTGTGATAAGCCTGAATTTGGGACACGAGCACAAGAATTTTTTTTTTTCATTAAAAACATGAAAGTGTTCAAACACTCACTACAGAATTTTATAGCCACAAGTACCGCCACACTCAGACGATCATTAACGCTTTCTCCATCACATTGTCCTCCCATCCTCAGACCATCTGCTAATCCACTCCCCCTCCTGCTGCACTTCAAAGTACAGTGCAGACGTCAGGGAACTTCCCCCAACCACAGCACTCGTATTTTTAACCAGAGTTCAGTGCTTGTTCAGTTTCTCTGCCTTAACATTTGCACTCAGTGAGATGCACAGTTTTCAGTGTACTTTTGTGCTTTACACAAGCACACACGCTGTGGAAGCAGAGCCCCTGTTAAGAGACAAAACGTTTGCATCACCCCGGGAAGTCCCCGTGTGCCCCTCTCCCCACAGGCAAACACTATTTTAATTTTTTTCTGCCATGGATTGTTCTGCCTGCTTAAGAACCTCATATAAATGGAATCCCACAGTATGACTCTTCCACTCACCACAGTGTTTAAGATTCTTTCATGCTGTTGTGTGTATCAATAGTGTGTTCTCTTCTATTGCCAAGAAGTATTTCACCATGAGAATACAGCAGGGTTTAGTTAGTTACAATCCCAGTGACAGACACCTGGGCTGCTGGAAACTAAAGCTGCTGTAAATGCTCTCGACGAAGTCTTTTTTATGTGCACATGCTTTCATTTCACTTGAGTAAGTACCTAGCAGTGAAATTGCTGGGTCACAGAGTACATATATATTTAGTTTTTAAGAAGCTGTCATAACTTTTTTCAAAACAGTCGCATAATTTCACATTCCCCACTTATAATGTAGGAGGGTTCCAGATGCTCCAACACACTGGCAACTTTGGTTCTGTTGGTCTTTTAAGTTTTAGCCAATCTAGTGGTATCTCAATGCAGTATTTTTTAAAATAGTTAAGATATAATTGACATACAATGAACTGCACATATTGAAAGTATACAGTTTGTTAAATTTTGACACAGGTATACACCCATGAAACCACCATTATAGTCAAGAGAGTGAAGACACCCATCACTCCCAGAGGTTCTCGCGGTCCTTTATAACTCCTCCCTCCTGCCCCTACTCCCTGCCCACGGCTAACCACTGCTCTGCTTTCTGTAATTACACATTAGTTTATATTCCCTAGAATTTTGTATGAATGGAATCACTACATAAAATTTTTTGTCTGGCTTCTTTCACTCAGCATAATAATTTTGAGATTCATTCATGGTGCTGAATATATGGGTAGTTCATTCTTTTTTACTGTTGAGTAGTATTTGATTACACAGTTACACCGCAGTTTTGTCAGCTCTCCCGGTGATGGGCATGTGGGTTGTTCCAGGTTTGGCTGTCACAAGCAGAGCCGCATGAGCCTCTGGGTGGGTGTGCCTTCCTTTGTCTTGGGTGAGCACCTAGGAGTGGGACGGCTGGATCACACAGCAGGTGTGTGGTTAGCTCTTTAAATGAACTGCCAAAATGTGTTCCAGAATTTGTCTAATGTTGTATGTTTTTTTTTAAAGATTTTATTTATTTATTTTTATAGAGGGGAAGAGAGGAAGAGAAACAACAGTTTGGTTGCCTCTCACACCCTCCACTGAGGACCTGGCCTGCAGCCCGGGCATGTGCCTTGGACTGGGAGTGGAACCGGTGACCCTTCGGTTCGCAAGCCGGCACTCAGTCCACTGAGCCACACCAGCCGGGGCCTGACGTTGTGTGTTCTGGCCGGCACTGCACGAGGCCCGCTCTTCCACACTCTCACCAACACTCGGCACACCGGTCTTCGCAAGTGTAGCCATTCTAACAGAAGTCTCACTTTGGTTTAATCTGCACTTTCCCGTTGACTAATTCTCTTGAAAATTTTTTCATGTGTTTATTTGCCATCAGTATATTTTCTTTATTGATGTGTTCACACAAACCCTTTGTCCATTTCTAAACTGAGTTGTTTCCTTATTATTGGCATTCGAGATTTCTTTATATACTTGAAAAACAAGTCCTTTATCAGATAAATGCTTTATTAAGATTTCGCTCTCAGGCTGTGGCTTATCTTTTCATTCTTATAACTATCTTTATAAGGGCAAAGTTTCTAACTTTGAAGAAGTTCAATTTTTTTATGGACTGTACTTTTGGCGTTGGATCTGAGAAATCTCTGCTTTGCTCAGGGTCACAAAGCTTGCTCTCCTATATTTCCTTCTGTAAGTTTAACAGTTTAAGCTTTACGTTAGATCTTTAATTCGTTTTCACGTAATTGTGTACGCTGCAAGATGTGGCAATGTTCCTTTCTCTGCACGCAGACATCGAGTTGTTCCACTGTCGACTGCAGGACAGATCACCCTTCTCCCACTGATCTAACTCTGAGCTTCTGTCAAAAATAGTTACCCAGGTAGACACACGAGTCTATTTCTGGATTCTCTATTGCTCGCCACTGCCCTGTCTGTCTACCTGTGTGCCAGTACCTCAAGGCCTTGGGAGCTGCAGCTTGGAGTAAGCTTTGAAGGCAGGTAGTGTTGGTCCCCTAGCTTTGTTCTTTCCCAAAGTCGTTCTGCTTTTTTAGATGCTTTGCATTTGGACAGGTCGGTTTCTACAGAAGAGCACTGCTAAAATTTTGGTTGAGATTGAACTGAGTCTATGGATTTAGCAAGAGTTGACAACTTAACAATATTAATTCTTCTAATCCACAAATACAGAATTTGTCTTCTTCAGTTAGGTCTCCTTTTACGTGGCTCACCAAAGTGCCCAGTGCACGGAACTCTCACAGCGTATGAGTCTTTCACACATTCTGTCGTATCTACCCCTACGTACTTGATATTTTTGATGTTAGTGTGAATTATACTGCCTTTTAAATTTCAATCCGATTGTTTACTGCTAATATATAATTAATTTTTGAATAGTGATATTAAACCCTGAAACCTTGGTGAAACTTACTCATTAGTTCTAGTAGCTTTTCTGAAGATGCCATGGGGTTCTCTACATGAATGATCACGTCTTGTGTGAATAAAGACAGTTGTTTTTATTCCTTTTTAAATCTAGATGCATTTTGTTTCTTTTTCTTGCCATATACTGTCTACAAAGTCTAGTACAATACTGAATGAAGTGAGGAGATAAGACATTATTGCAAAGACAGACTAAAGGTCAAGTTAATCCTTCTATTTGTCTACATTAAAGAAAAAATTTCAGCAGCTACTAGATGAACAAAGAGAAATGGATGCTGAGATTGTTCAAGTGCTACATCCTCAAGTGTTATTAAAAAAACAAAACCCTGTTGAGCACGAACAGAACGGTGGGTGGGAAAGAGTCCATACTCAGTTCAATCTCAACCAAAATTTTAGCAATGCTCTTCTGTAGAAACCGACCTGTCCAAATGCAAAGCATCTAAAAAAGCAGAATACATTACTAGCTAGTATACATTAGTTAGTAAGACCACGTAACCAAAACTTGGTGGAATACAGAGAAGGCAAGTCCTTCACTCCCCCGATCACACAAACTGCACTCTTCTTTGTCAGCCCAGCCCAGCAGTGCTCCAACGAGCATTTGATTAGAACTTACTGTGCTGTTCTAACACTGAGGGACCAAAAGGAAATTTGTCATTTTTAAAATAATTACTTAACATACTTCAGGCCAATTTGAAAGGTGATATTTGCATGAGAAACTCAACAATAACTGTTGAGAAATCCCAAAGTGGAAAACATTATCTCACTGCAGTCTTCACTCATCTCTTAATTATGAAATATGAGGACTTTTCACTACTTATCTTACTTAATTTCTCCACTGCGCTCTAAAGTAACGACTATTTCTACTGTCTTTGATGCTCTTCCCACCCACTGGCTCCCACAGCATTACTCAAACCTCGGTTTTCCTTTGGTTCTTGTATCACTTACTTCCCAGTCCCCTCCCCCGATGTCAGGGCTCTGTCTTCAGTCGTCCTCTTTGCTCCGGTCGGTCTGTCTGTGACTTTATTCACTAGCACATTTAACAAGCTAAAGCTCAGTTTACTGGATGTTGACTCTCAGATGCATTTCCCAATCCACGGTCTCTACATCTGATGCCACCTGGGGAGTCATGGATGACACAATCCTTTCTCTCATTCCTTCATATCCAATAAATCACTAAATCCTGGGTTTCAATGCCAAAGTAAGTCATTTTTTTTTCTCTAAACCCCACAAATATACTCAGATTCTTTTTTCTTTTTGCCTAAGGCCAGGCCTTGGCAAACTTTTGCAAAGAACCCTGCAGTGAATGCCCTGGGCTTCTTACGTTAACTTTGTAAGAAAATGTCACCAGCTGGGCCTGAAGACAGGCGTGAACTGGGACAACAACCACACGGACCTGATGCAATCCGGTAAGAGGTAAGGTAGGGGGAGGACCCAGGGCTGCCTCTCCGGGTTCTGGCTTAGGCGTCTGGGTAGGCATGGTCCTGTTTACTAAGAAAGGGAGCATAAAAAGCAGTTTGGGAGTGAAGGGGGAGGGAGGCAGACGGGCTGGAGGCCTGCAGGGCACTAAATGAAGTGCTCTAACCAGTGTCTCCAGGAGCAGGTCAGGGAGGGAATGAGGGCGTCAGCCACTGTTTTAAGCATTTAACACGTGCTAAGTTCATCCGGCTGACAACGCTAACGAGTGCACACTGCTGCCATTCCCATCTTACAGGAGATGGAGTCAAAGCACAGAGAGGCTGCATGACTTGCCGGAGATGGGAAGTGGGTGACTGGTAGAGCCGGGTGGGACCAGAACCCACGCTATACCAATTTCAAGCCTGTGCTTTTAAACACCAGCCTTCGCTGCCTCCCTGGACACACGTTTGGGGACTGGCTGTGTCCTGGAGGGCTGCTGAAGACATGGGCATGAAAAAAGATACCGAGTGGAAGAAGTGGGCAGAGGGCGTGGGAGTACTAACACTCCAAGGACAAGCAGAGAAAGAGGGGCCAGCAAAGGAGACTGAGAAGGAACAGCTGGAAGTAGGAGAAAAACTAGGCAAGGCAGGTTTCAAGGCAGCCATGCATTGTTTTGAGAAAGAACGCATCAGTGGTGGCTGGGGCTACAGGGAAACAGGTCAGACAAAAACTGAGAAGCGTCCACTGGGCCGAGTAACAGAGATGCCCAGTGATTCTGGGTGGGGGGAGGCAGGTTTGGCTGCCACAGTGGGATTAGAACCAGATGCAGTGATTCATGTGTCTGAAAAATGGAGATGGTGAGCACAGGACACAGACAACACTAAAACATTTTGGGCTGTGGGGAGGGGAATATAAGGGGACTACATGGTAATGGAAACAAATATAAAAAAACTTAAAAAAATTTTTTCGTGGTTGTAAAGAGGAGAGACTTGAGCACGTTTAAAACCTAATGAGTTACATCCAGAAAGGCGGGAGAGGGGAAGAGGATAACTGCTGAAGAGAGGTCCCGAGGACACAGGAATGTATCGTGGAGTTAGGGCTGTAGGCACTGGAGTTAAAATGCCTACATTCAAACCCTGCCTTTGCTACTTGCACAGGGAAAGGGACGGCCCTTCATTAAGAGGAAACATTTCTGTGGCAGAGAGAAAGGAGGTAACGATGGAACAAACGGAAGGTAAGTCGGGGGTGGGGAGGAGGAGACAGGGAACTCCTCACTGAGGTTTTCCATGTTCTCGTTAAGGCCAAGGCGATCTTCGGTTGCCGTGAGCAGCTGCGGGTAGGGGAGGCCTTGGGGAAGCAGACAGCCACGCCAGGTCACTGTCAAGTGAAATATCAAAGGACCTGTGGCAGCGCAAGCCCCACGAGTGTGCTCGGCAGTCCCGAACCCCCCGGTTCCAGGATTTCTCCATCAGTGCTCAGCTATTCAACCACGGGAGTGAAGAAAGCAGACTGTTGGAATGTCTCAAGATTAACACTTTTTAATGGGTAGATGTGACAAATGGGTGAGAGGTCACAGGTTACTTAGGCATGGACAAGAGTAGCTGAAGTGATGGAACATGGGTTTCAGGCTGAATAGAAAAATAAAATTAAAAAAGAGATGACATCTTTGGAAAAGTAAAAGGACCGAAGCACTAGACATCTCGATGAAGTTGCGACGCAGGGTTAACCAGCAGGACAGAGCTGTGAGCTGGATGGCCACATTTCAGCTCTCACAAGTCTTGCAAGCTAACAAATGAGGCAGAAAATTAAACGAGTGATCTGAATTAAAGACATAATGATGACAGAAGACAAGACCCTCTTAAGTGGGCACAATGAAGGCACACCTACTAGTCGCAAGGCTGGACAGGGAAGGCTTTCTACGGGAAGGAATTGCTGAGCCGAGCTCTGGAGGACCAGTAAGCGCTAACCATGAGTGGGGGCAGGAAAGTGAACTCTGTACCGACAACACGGGCAAAGCCTGGACAAACACAGAGCAAGAAGCAAAGGCGGAGAGGCCGACGGCTAGTGAGGGCTGCCTACAGACGCCAGATGACACGTGGTGGCACCAGGGCAGTGCGTGAGCGCACTGAGGAGGGAGGCAAACGGAGAGATGGGCAGTCGCAATGGTGTCGGCAAGAGTTAAGATGCTGAAGCGTATCTTAATACGCTGGCATGCGGTACACTTAAATTTAAGATTTAGCTGAAAAGAAAAATACTGTACCTTTGAACGAAATGTCGGATGAACAAAATAAACGGCCTTCAAATTCTTCTTGTACCTGATTTAAAATTAAAACAAGGTTCAGTGTAAGTTGTGCCTGAAACCAGTCACCATTATGGACAATGAATTCCCTGACTATCTATATTCACAGAGGAAAAATAAAGTTTTTAAACAGCTCTAGTCTACATATTGAATTTTAGGTGAAAGGTCAAAAACAGTTTACAGAACATTTCATTATTTAAAGTGTCTGTTTTATAGGAAACACTGTTTTTCTTGGCTGTAACAAAGCCACCTACAGATAGGACAAAGGAAATTCATATTTAACGAACATTTATTGTATTGTACGCCATTTTTTTTACATGAACCTAAAATCTCTGGGATCAGGTTATAAATTAAACACCAGTAACACCACTTAAAATTATAGCAAAAATTAGAAATTAAAAGTTTTAATGAACATATTACAAGAATACAGAGAGTTTCCTATGTCCCAGAAATTGTATGAAGGCTTTATACTAAATTCTCGTAACAATTCCATGAACTGAGTACTAACACTCTCCCATTTTCACCTTCCAAAGTTACCCAGGCATCAACTGGCAGAGGCAGAAACCGAACTCAGGCAGTGTGGGTCCAGAACCACACTCCTAACCACTATGCGATCTAGCCTCTGCCAGCGTGCCTGAACTTATTCCCACAGCTTATCTATGTTCTCGTATCGATCACCATCGGGTCGTGTGAGGTTAGCTGGAGAGGACTTCAGAGAAACAGTACAAGCTCTTCATTTCACAGCGGAGGCCTGTTCCCAGTTAAAGAGCTAGGTAGCTGTAGCGGCAGAATTACAGAGGAGTGAAGCTTCCTTATAAAATCCACATTCAGAGTAAGCTAAAAAGATGTCCATTAGGTAATGAAAGCTTTAGTGTTTCTAATTAAAGATAAGATTTAAGGGGAGGAGTAAGATAGATGAAAATTTATCGTAATTTGCCTTTTTTGTACACTAACTGCGTTGCAGATTTTTCAGCGTGACCCATAAAGACATTGTATGCTACCAATGATAAAACAAGTACGGGGGGGGAGACTGCTATTTTTATTTAGAAATTCTATTAGTGAGAAGAAATGTTACAGCAGAATATTTTATCTTTGCTGTAGTGGGGTGTCTATATGTTCTGGTTAAAATTTCCACTAGTACTTCAAAGGATATATGGTTTAATGAAAATAATGTTCTGGCTCCAAGTCAGGTTCAAGTCCAAATTCTGCATTTAATGTTGTGAGACCTTGAGCAATACACCTGGCCTTTCCAAATGTCCATATTTTCCCATCTGCCTTTCTGAATGTCCATATTTTCCCATCTTTCAAATGTAGATTATACTTATGTTTATCTAGCTACAGGAAGGACACTAAATTCATATTTAACAAGATAATTTATGGTATGCTTTTTGTTACATGGCACTGAAATCTCTGGGATTAGATTACGAATGAACAAACTCACAGGGCATTAGAGAAATGAAATAATATTTACAAATATATTTTGGCAAGTGTAGCACCGTATAAACAGAAGGCAGTATTTTTGCTATTTTATATAAAGGATGGCAATGCCCCCAAACGTTTTTCAAGGTGGTTAAAAGCAGGCAAAAGTTTACAGGTGCATTTACTTAAATGTGGTAAACTGGAGTTAAGGAGCACCTACTATTATTAAAATAGCTAAACTATGAATGATTAAAGTCTTTGGTGCATGAAACACACTTTCGCGGAATTCACAGCAGTGCTCGCTGCTGCTTCAACCAGAAAAGACGCTGCGGCCCCTCCGTAACTGGCAAAAACGACTCACTTGACATCAACGACATCACAGAGCTTCTTCAGGAAGTCGGAGTCCAGGTGATTGTACTCGCTGGTCAGCGTGTGGAAGTACACTAACACGTACTCCTTCACAACGATGTGATCCATTACGTGGATGAAATATAAGAGAGCCTGGAAGAGAAAGAGGAGTGAAGGTCAAGATCCTTTTTAGTAGTAGTCTATTTTCCAGAGGCGGAGAGAGAGGAAATATCCAGGAGGTTAATCTGATCTGTGCCCCAGGCATTGCAGACAGATATTTCACTCTGATGCATATCAGTTTTCTCTAAAAAGCTCTTCAGGAGAGTGAATCATGACACTGCTTCATAATTCTCACGGACGCTGTGGAATGATCCCTTTTTGTCTTGTTCAGTGATGGAGAGGAATACTCAGTCTTTATCCTCTCAAATACCTCTTCATAGACTCAAAAGAGTTCTTCAGACAACTACCAGGTTTTCTCTCTCTAGGATGACATCAAAATCACTAGAAGTAGCATTTCTAGACTTCTGATCATTCTCAAATTCAATGAGAGCCTTTGCAGTCTCTGCTGAGACAGAGGCTCATGGCTCTTGTGACGAAGAATCACTATGAAGGGATACTGGAGGTGATGCCGCACTGGGCTCACTTGGAGGCTCATTTTCTTAGCATCTTCACGCTGACCTGAATGATGACAATGAGACCAGGTTCGGCCAGTGGCTGGCAATGGGCTGGGCAGCATCTGTAGGGCTTGGAAAAACTCCAGTTTAATGCGACCCAGACTGGGGGAACTACTGCACTATAAGAAAGATAAAACGTAAGACAAACACAGACAAAGCAGACACAAGATACTCACAGGGCCAGCGTGACCCAGGGGTGTAGCCATCAGTGAGGAGGAAGCTACGAGGTAACAACTGCAAGGTTACTGTCAGACGGGCTGCTCCCCAGTCCCTGCTCAGGGAGTCCTTGGTGCCATACGACTGGATTAGCATGGATCAGGACCCAGCTGCCACCACGACAGCGGGGGCAGTAAGGAAACACAGTATCTCTCCAACTGCTGCCTGGGTTGACCTCACAATACAGCCCATCATTTTATATTAAATGGCACGTTGTGAGCATCCAGAACACCACAGACGTGCAGGCTGACAGCAAATGCAGGGAGCTGTGTTTGTGTTGGTATCAATCACGTTATTAATAATATGAATAAATGTTATACTGGTTATTATTAACACAAAATAACCACAAGCAGAAACTTACTACTAATAATAAATGTGTGTGTGTGTGTAAAACTCAGGTGAGTTTTCCCTTTGTGTGTATGCATTTTTATTATTATATAATTTTATTTCTGCTCTTACCAGTTTGCTTCTGGTCCTTTCTATCCACTCTCCAACCTCTCCCAGGACAAGTAAGATGCTTATTTTTAGCTTCAAATTCCCCATCTTTAACTTAAAATATGTTTCATTATAAAGAAATATAGCTACATGACAGAATAATGTAGAAAACAATATTCCCCCAAGCTTTCCACTTTCAGAGATTTACTTCCAGTTTTTATCTTTAATACATTAAAAAACTCAGTGTATATACAATTTAATGTATCACTTTTTCTTTTAAATTTTATTTTAATTATTGTTCAAGTACAATTTTCTATCTTTTACTCCCATCCCAGCCCACCCTCCCATCCCTCCCCACCTCCCTCCCATTTCCACCCGCCCCTAGTTTTTGTCCATGTGTCCTTTATACTTGTTCCTGTAAACCCTTCCCCTTTTCCCCTGAAATTCCCTCCCCTCTCCCCTCTGAACACTGTCAGCCTGTTCTCTATCTCAGTGTCTTTGGTTATATTTTAATGTATTGCTTTTTGTCTTACTGACATGACACTGTAAACATTTCTCTGCAGCACTTGCCTCTATAACCATACTTTCTAAGGGTCACAGAACAGTCCCCATGTGGACGAACCATGACTGCCTGTCAGGAATTTCAGTTATAATTTTGTGCTCCCATTGAGCCCGTGGGTAACACGCCAAGTCTATCGTTTGACAACTTTTTTTTTCAATCCAAACACCAGTGACCAGGATTCTATGAGCTTAGCCAGAAGCCATAATCTGCTTCTGGGTAACTGTGTTTTATTTTAAAATTGTGTGTAATTTTTACATTTTTTGCACACGTTTTTTTTTTACTATGGTTAAGAATCATATGTGATTCTCCTCCTTTGCAGTCAGTTTCTAATAAAACTGATGTTCTAGGAAGATCTTCGTATTTATCCTGTGAATTCAACTGTCCCTTGCCTGAGTATTCCAATTTGGGCAGTTCGGGGCCTACAGCCACCTCCATGCTGTGGGTTATTTCCTTCGTACACAGTCCCGGGCACAGAACTGCTGTGTCATTGGGGGTGACCACTGTCAGCATATCTTTGATCCCAATCATTTAAAAAGTTCTGGCTAATTTTGGAAGTGAAAAAAGATATCTCATTTTAATTAACTTTTTCTGGATTACTCATCAGGTTGAAATTTTTTAAATTTTTATTTGCCAGTAATACCATTTCTTCTCTTATAAATCATTTATTTCCGTCCCTCCAAATGAAGGGATTATGGAATCATGACATCTTGGGGTAACTACGTCTCTGGTTTCTTCAGACAAATCCCTCCCTCCCTTCCTCCCTTCCTTCTTCCCTTCCTTCCTCCCTTCCTCCTTCCCTTTCTCTTTTTCTTTCTTTTTAAAGAAAGGCAGACTTGGATTCTTAGCACAATGACAATGCAGACTGATTCCAGCCAAAAATTTGCAAGTTATGTGACCTCCAAAACCAAGCAAATGTGTTTTTGGAGATCACATCATGGCATTCCAGTATTTTGTTTCTCCCACAGAGCAAAACCAAAGCCCTAAACTTACTGAAACGATACACACAGATCTTCAGAACCCCAGGGCTGCTACTCTGCCAGAAATGCACAACCATCTCAGATTCTAAGCCCTGATTCCAAATTCACTCACTGTATTCGTTATACATGAACATGTATAATGCGTACTTTTCTCCCCCAAGTTTTTGAGGGAAAAATAAGGATGCACATTACACATGGGTAGTACCTAAAATACCTGGTATCTATGCTTGTGTTTTATAATTATTTGTTACATAAAATTTCTTGTACCACAGTATGTTCAAAAACAAATGTTAAAATTCCTTTATAATATAAAAAACCAAGTATCTAAATATAATAAGTAAATTGAATTAAAAAGTTAAAATGAAAGATTTTCTCCTCGAAAGTTCAGGCCAAAACTGTGGGTGCGCAGTATACACGGGAGTACGTCACACAGCAGAATGCAGCCCTCCCTCTTAAACCGACGCCATCTGTCCAACAGAGCCCTGCGGAGCTCACCTTGTCCATGTCTATCAGCGTCACCGGGATGTTTCTCCCGACGACCACCATCACCGTGCGACCGCGGTTGTCGACCCCTGTAAGCAGGAGACGCAATCAGTACCCAGGAACTCCATTCCAAGAGTGTTTCTTGTCCTGGGCACTACCTCACACAAACAGCCCACACGAGTGTAGCAGACCGAAAACTGGAAACACAAGTTTTGCACATTTCATCCCTTCACTGCGTGGAGAACAAAGCTTCCTCGCACCCCCCCACCCCCGGGGGTTCTGATGCCGCCCTGTTAGGACGAGGCCTCTCCTGGTGCTGAATCAGGGAGACAGACGCCTAGGTCAGGCTGTGGGGCAAAGGTCTTTTTACAAATAGCTTTGGGTTAAACTTATAACGTTTAGTAACACTGGTGATCCAGGAATTATTAAATGGAACTCAAAAGTGAAAATTAATAACTACTGTCTGGAAAAAATATAATGTAGAAACAATGAGAGTCTGAGAACTTTCACTGTCTCCATTACATATTTATGTAATATTTCAATTTTGTCTAGCAAGTACATGGTACTTTTTAAGGCAGAAAAAAAATTTAGAGATAAGAAAAAGAACATTAAACAGAAATAAAGTTGGCCAATGTAGAACTACCAGTTGAAAACTGTATAAAGTTCTATCTTCTTTAGTACAAAAACACTTGATTCGAAGGTCAAACGGACAGAATCAGGGAGAAAGGAAGTCTCTACGAGCGTGCCCCAGGGTCTCAGTCAGCAGAGAGCAGGTTGCCACGCCCGCGAGCTCACCTGTTTGGTATAAGGCTTTCAGAGACGCAATATCAGACAGGTCCTCGGACCTTGCTTGGCATAACCAGCGATTGTAACTAGAGAAAGAAAACACACAGTTATTACAACAAACCCTTGTAAATTAAATTTAACAGTTGGGGCCTGCTTTTCTCTTCCCCTGTTCCTAAAGAATAATGCTTTATTACACTGAGCACAGAGTTAGAGAGGCCCTGAGACCACGCAGAGTGTCTACCACGCACCATCAGTACAATAAACACAAACGAATTACTGAGAGAAGATATTCACAGGTAGTTAAGAAATCCGTTATGATCAAATAAAGACTACTCATATAAATGCCTCGGATACCAAGTTCTCACTCTAACACTGTTTCTAAATACTGCTACTTTCTTTTGCTAGAAACATGCAAAGAGAAAGCCTAAAGCAACAGCAGTTCTACCAAACAGATGTTTGCTTGTTCAACAAAGATTTATTTACTGCATGATAGGTATCGGAGGTATTATAGTGAAAAGACACAGCCGGTGGCCTCCAGTTTACTTTTTGGAAGATCATGTACAGGTCACATGGGAACACAAAGGGACTAGGTGACTTCTGTGAATTCCAGGCTGCTTTAATGATGGGCTAATCCAACCAGTAGTGCTTATGTACCCCGGATACCAGATAGCGGAGGGACCGGTTCGTCTTTGGCTGAGAGGATGTTAATGCGGAAAGAGATGCAAAAGATCTCAGACGGGGGAATGGCCTGGAAAAGGTCCAGTTAACCTTCGAGTTACCAGCCATTCAATGGTAGAGCTGAATTCCAAGTAGCACTCAGGCCTCTGAACTTCTGCGAAGTTCAGTACTGTTTCTATTTCACACTTTCTTAAAATCCAAAGTGCCTTTTATCTGACTGTGGAAAAAAGCTTTCAAGGCACCTAACGTATGAAAAGCAACCCTGAAGTATCGAGGGCACATATGGCAACATCTCCTAACCCCCCAAAATGAAACCAGGCGAGGGGTGACTTGGGTTCTAATCCTACCACTTTCAGTGCAACCTTAGCGCAAAATCATTTCACCTCTGTGCACCTCAGCTTCCTGCAAAACGGTGTGTATGTAGGGCACCTTTTGGCTGTACAGTACAATCACACAACTAAGGATATTTACTGGGAAATCTATTACATATGGATTGTGATCAACAAGTGATATACCCCCCAGTTTCACAGAAACTGTTACTGCTTGTGAAAAATACACCTGGTATGAATGGCATAGTCCTAGTTTGCCTCTTTACATGTGGAAGCTTACCCAGTTATGCCAACTGAAAAGTCACAGACAGTAGCTTTTAATTTTGGTTTCGGATACCACCTGTAAGTCAAGAAAAGACCCGTGGGCAATGTAGTTCTTCCTATGCATAAGCACTACTCCGTATTTCCTCTTCCACAGGGTCACTTCCTAGGTTATTTACACTAAATCCTCAGCTACACTGTTTTCTAGCTGTTTTATGATTAGGTCACCCCACCACAAGACTAAACAGAATAATACATCTTAAATGTCTTATGAGAACCACTAGCCCCAGCACAAAACACGGAACAGGAATTTGGTAAATACCTATTAATTTCTACACTCTATGTATTCATTAGCTCCCTTTTCAGAGACTTACAGCATAACTGTGATAGCTGCATCATAGCAGGGACTCAATTCTGTGTGGCATAAAACAGACATGAGTATTACTCAAGGCATTTTGGAGGCCTGGGAATAATAATAAAAGGCCCTCTTCAAAGAGTTTTAAAGTTGAATCTACAGGATACACATATTAGAAAGACAATTTAAAGCTGTAATAAGAATGAGACAAGCAACCTAACAGACATCGAAATACCCTCTCCATCAAGAGTCTATGTGGAGAGGGACACTGGCCGGGGTGGGGGTGGGGCGGGGGAGCAGGTGGAGGAGTGGCAAGGTCCAGGCCCGTGGTGGAACTGACTACTGACCGCTCACTCCCCTTTGTAACAGACAATGGCCCAGGGCCCTGCCCACTTGTTGCAATGTCTGCTTCTACTGGGGAACGTGTCTTGTCTCTTTATTTCCAGCAAATCTTGAGGGTAGTTCCTGACACTCAGTAGCTAGCTACATATGTGTTCAATGAACGCTGAAAAACAACTGCTTTTAAACTGGAACTCCGGTGCACAAAATAGAGCCAATCACCTTTGGCAGAAAACACTCCCGGTCACTAGAACGTGCACAGTTCTCTCTACAAAAATGCACTGATTTTAATGCACAGCACTCCGAACCCCACCACCCAGAACAGAAGTTAACACCCTCACAGTAATCTCACCCTTCTCTCTCTCTCTTTTTTATGTCATTTTAAGTCATCTACATGTACTCCCCAATAGTTTTCTGGTTGTTATTAACTATTCATAAAAGAAAAAAGCTGATCATGTTTATGTAACCTTTGGGCCTCGAGCTTTGACTTATTATATTGCTAAGATTCGTGTATATTGTTGGGTGTCAGTGTTGTTCATTCATTTGACTACTGTATATATTATAGTGTATTTATACTGTCTGAAAACTACAGCTGTTTGAAGTTCACTCTCCTGCTGACGGGCACTTGGCCTGTCCCCAGGTTTCTGCCACTGTGAACAGTGCTGAAATCAGCTATCTCACGTCTCCTGGTACACGTGCGCGTGCTTTCTCTCGGGCGGATATGTAGGGGTGCAGACGTTTGGATATGTGGCGTGTTCTGTTTGAAGACATAAGGCCAAATCTCCTTCCCAAAGTATCGCACCAATTTGTACTTCTACAAGCAAAGAACAGGGGACCCTGTGAACCCACGTCCCCCTCAACACTTGGTGTTGGCAGATGACGGCCGATCAGGTAAGTCTGAAAGGGCACAGCAGTTCCTCAGTCACTAGTGATGTGGACGTCCCATTCACGTTCGCTGGCCATGTTTTCCTCTGCTGTGAGGCCTGTTCACATCGTTTGTCCATTCTCTGTGGGGCCATTTCTTCTTTTCTCCCTTATTCTCACTCAGAAGCATTCTTCATGTGTTCCTGATACTAACCCCTCCCAGTTGTGTGTACTGTAAACTGCTCCCATTCTGTAACTTGTTCTTCATGTTCTTTAGCCTTCATTGCTCCACTTCCTAGCATCCTTACTTCTAATATGGTCAAAACTAGCTTTTCCTTTTTTAGTCAATGCTTTTTAGAGCTTGTTTAAGAAACCTGTCCTTTCTCCAAGATATGAAACATACAAACCTATAATTTCTTCCATGAGTTTTAATTTTTAAAATTTAAGTCTTTGCCCTGGCTGGTGTGGCTCAATGGACTGAGTGCTGCCCTGCGTACCAAGGGCTGCTGGTTCGATTCCCAGTAGAGGCACATGTCTGGGTTGTGAGCCAGGCAGACCCCCAGTAGGGGGCGTACGAGAAGCAACCACACATAGATGTTTCTCTCCCTCTCTTTCTCTCTCCCTTACCCTCTCTAAAAATAAATAAATAAAATCTTTAAAAAAGAGAGAGAGAAATACTGAGTAGATAGTTTCCCAACAGGTGAGGAGATAGTTTCTTAATAGACTGCAATCAATTAAGGTTGGATGCTATCCTCACAAAGCTAATATAAGGCAATTTCTTCCAGTTAATCAGCTACCATCTAACTGCACAAGCAACAGTTGAATGATGAAGAAATTTTAAGCTAAATTACTCCTAGGAGAGCAATAACTAACGCATTTGTGTATAACGAATAGCCCAGGGAAAATCTTGGCTTTGGAATTAATTAGCTTTTTCTGACCTCATGCAACTAACTGTCCCACGCTGGACTTGGTTAAAACTCTTGTCAAATATCCTAATAGCACCCTTTAACTTACATACATTATTCACCCAATGATTGGTTCAACATTTCTCCCTGTGCGGCGCCCTCAGCTCTGTGGGCGCTGGGGCTGCACCTGTCCTGCACCCTGCACGTTACTTTGCCACACGTCTGGCACAGCACTTGGCACGCTACTAAAAGCTCAGTAAGTATTTAAAAATGAGTGAGATAAAGTCTTTACTATGAGAAATGACAGAAGAGTTATAGGTAACTGGACCTTATGCCAACCAAGTAACATTTGAAAAAAAAGTTACTGTAAAACAATTTAAGAGTTTTAAAAGCTGCACCTTTTGAAAAACATAGACGGCTTCCTAATTTTTGTAAGTAAGCTAATTTCTACCTTATGATACACCCAAATTAGTGTCACAACTGAACAGAAGACCTGGAAATATTAATAAGTAATTAAACAATATGTCTACTTTTTCAGATGTTAAAAATAATTATTTCACAAACACACTGATGTTGCAAGGCAATGCCATGAAAGAACTGACCTAACACAGCCAATGCACGTGGACTTGTTTGTTCCGATGAGGAGCTGAAGGCCTTCAAAGAGACGTCCCTGACTGAGGACCTACTCACTCCCTCAGAAACGACTGCATCGCTGGCTCAAGCCGATCAGCTAACATAACCAACAGATACCAGACTGTTTTAGGTAAATAAAAGCCTGACTGAAAAAGACTAAGAGAAATAAATTTTTAAAACTATAACCTGCAACCTTAAACATTTACTGTGTGGCAGAGTGAGCACAGATATAGCTTACAGCTCAGTTATATCATAAACCACTAAAGAATGAGTCATTAATTCTCCAACCTTTTCGGTCTCCGGACCCTTTACATTTATGTCAGTTATATCCACCAATATTTACTGTGTTAGAAATAAAGACAGAAATTTAAAAAATAACTCCTATTAATTTTAAAACAATAAAAATCTATTAAGCAAACATAAGTTTATGCAGAACTCTGGGGGAAGAGACGCCCCTTTACACTTCTGCACATTAACTCGTGCTGGAGTCCCACACGTGCTTCTGCGTTCAAGCTACTGTGCATCACACGTGAAGCAGCCTCTGGAAAACTGCACTGGACACTGTGAGAATGACAATTAAAAGGGCAAATAACTCTCGGAACATTAAAAAAACCGCTGTGGTCTCACAGCCTCCCTGGCTCACGCTTCCGAGCTGCTGTTACTACTGGGAAGTGTGCCGCGACACTGAGACCTCTGATCATCACAGACACTGGGCACGTCGCTGGGAAATCTGAACGTCATTTTGTTCGGAAGTTGCTTATCACGCAAGGGTGGGGGCACCCAGCCCATTTCTCGGCTCAGGCTTTGGAAGACAGGCCGGCTCATCCCCAGGCCTGCAAACACGTGCTGACCGGATGCCCACACCGGCCTGACATCTGTCTGTGGTGTGATCACTCATGCATTTCCAGAAGCAAGGGACTACCTTACTCATCTCTGTGTATTTCAGGATTAGAATATTACCTTGTACAGAGTAAATAAATATCCAGTGCTTCCTGAAACGAATGGAAGCTGTCAACTGTGTAACAAACTTCAATCCCAACATTAAGGCCCTTGGCCGGGAAGGACGATCTTAGATGCCGTTTTCCTGTTCCTTCCTAGAACCTACCCCTTGGCTGAGGGCTCCTTTCCAGCAAGCACGAACTCAATAAATACAGATTCCTTTTAACACTTGCTTAAACTTATAATTATTAAGCGAAAAAGGAGAGATGCAGACAGACAGATAAGTACCCAGTTCAAACACAAAGTTAAAAAACTCCTGTACCACTCGTGGAAAAATGAAAAAGTTATGTGGGGCACATGTGTGTGTTTGTGGGAGAGGAAGAGGGGAGGGGAGACACTGATTTCTGAAAGGTGGTAACAACTCAGCTCTTGCTTATGAAAGCAAGTACTTCTAGTCCTTTCCCGGCGACTCCGCAGTCGGTGTGGGGCAGCGGGCTGGAGACGGCGGCAGGCAAGTGAGCCCCACTGCAGGTGCCACCTGGAAGGCTCTCCCTCAGTGAGCTCTCACTCTGGGCAGCAACTGATCCCCCGCTGTCTGGCATCGATTGGCTCTTGAGGGAAAAAGCTCAACTAGACCAGGACACGAAAGGATCACCTAAGAAACTTCAGAAGAAAGGTTCCTGAGCCCTTCCCACAGAGGTTCTAGCCCAGGAAGCTTGGTGCCTGGCCTAAGCATTTTCAGCAAGCACCCAGAGACTCTCATGCTCAGAGATCATGCTCCCCTTGGGAGACCTGCTTCAGATGATTCCCAGAGTGCCTTTCAGCTCTGAAGTCCTGGGGAGAGCCCACACACCCCAGTGTTTCTCAGAGTGGGGTCCGTGGTCCTGAGCCTTTTTCCAGGGGGTTGCGAAGTGGAGACTGTTTCCAGGATGATGCTGAGACAGCCTTGCCTTCCCCGCTGTGGGACGTCCGCACTGACAGCGCAGCGGCAGCAGCTGCCGAGGGTGCCTCACGGGGGGCGGGGCGGAGGCCCCGCCGGGCAGGCCATCGCGGGCCCTTCGCTGCCAAAAGAGGCGCAGAACAAAAAAGCCAGTTTCTTTTAAGAATGTCTTTGATGAGGGGGTAAGAATTATTAATTTTATTAAATCAACCCTTGGGAACACATCTGTTTAGTATCAATGTGTCACAAAACGGGAAAACACATGAAGCACTTCTGCTCACTGAAGTGTGAGGTCGTCTGGGAGAAAGGCTCTGTGGGGCTGGCTTGCAAGCTGAACTAGTTGCTTTTTTTAATGAATCACCGGTTTTCTTGAAATGAGGACTGGCAGACAAAGCGCGGTGCTTCTACGTGAGCAGTTGGCAGACGATTTGTCAAATATGAATAAATTGACCCTGACACCTCCAGAAACCCAGCAGCATTTATTGACAATGGTAAAACTTGAGCTTTAAAAAAACATAATTTTAGAAAGTTTGTCTCTATTCCCAGAAGCTTACAGGGCCTAATATTTAAAGACTTCTCTGTTGATAGCAGTGGTGATATTAAATATGATCTTTGCTATTGTGTAGTAAAAGGTATTAATATTTGGAAGATATGATTAATTCAGTGAGTCACTATTTTTCAAAAGACCAATGCATCATGTTATAAATTCATGCTCTAAATTCCTATTATAAAATCCATTCAAAGTGCAGGACTGAACAACACATTTTAATATAACAATACAAAAACTCATGGATATGATTTATGATTACACATTACAACTAAACTTTAAGAAACTATTTATCAAGTTATTGTGGAATATCAAAGAATAATATCCCCAATTATTTGAAAAGGCTATTGAAATATCTTTTCTTTGCCAATTATATATCTGAGGTCGATTTTCTTCACGTACTTCACACAAAAGAACCTACTGCCATAGTTTAAACGCTGATATGAGAATCCAGCTGTCTTCTACTAAGCCAAATATTGCAAAATTTGCAAAAAGTGTACAACAGTGCCAGTCTTCTCCCTAGTTTAAAAAAAGTTACGTTTCATATAAACATGATGGGCTAGCTTTCGGTGAACTGATAAAGAATCTCTCATATGACAAATACTGGTAGGGATAAGTAATCCAGGTGAAGAAAAGCTCTCTGGGGCCCTGAGACCACACAGTTTGAGATCGACTGCCCTAGACCAGGAGGGGCGCCCACGTCCAGCAGAGCATGAATCACGACGCGAAAAAGCTTTAAAATATGTGTAGATGTCACAGTCCCAGTTGTGTGAGGGATGGCCCCACCCCTGCATTTAATTTTTTTTTCCTCTCTGAAGGACATTTGTTTCACTGCTTTTAGAGAGAGAGGAAAGGAGGGAGAGAAACATCAATGAGAGAGAGAGAGGCATCGACTGGTTGCCTCCCAGGTGTGCCCAGACCAGTGATCAAGAGCCTAACTGGAGATCAAACGTACAACCTAGCTATGAGCCCTGACTGGGCATCGAACCCGCAAACTTTCTGTTATGGGATGATGCCCCCAACCAACTGAACCACACCAGCCAGGGCCCTAGTCACTGTGTTTAAAGAACAATGTTTGTCAGATGCTTGTTACACCTGGCCAAGTTTAGGAATCACTGAAACTGCATTTGAGAGTGTGACTGCCTTTGGAAAAGCTGTTTATTGATGCCCCCTGGTGGCTACTTTGCTTTTGTTTATAAAAATTAAATCATTATAAAGTGAAGACCATGAACTCAGGAGACACGAAATTCTAACTCGAAGGAATTCCAGAGATCACCTAGTCAACTCCCACTGTGCAGATGCAGACTGACACAACCACACACCCTCAGATACAGTGGGTAAGTGCTAGGCTTACAGTGGGTAAGTGCTAGGCTTTGGTTAAGCGTCGTCTGAAAAAGCACGGAGGAGGGGGCATCTATTCCCGACTTCTACTCCATCTACTCCAACTTGTCTCTAGCACGGCAAGTTTCTAGAAGCTGTTCCTTCTGAGCTGACACTGGACAATGCACAGGAACCAAAGGATGAGAGTATTCCAGTCCAAAGATGCCAAGTAGCAACACCCAAAGGGAACCACCATTCGCTCCGTGTTGAAGAGAACAGCAGTGACCAGTCTGAAGAGCCTGCTAAGTACCAGGTGCGATGCCAGCAAGCTCGTGACATCACCCCATCTAACGTTCACAGCCGTGTGAGATGCGGTCCCTCAACCAACCCAATGAGGTGCTGGAGGGTACTGGCCATGTATAGTTCATGATTTTTTTCCTTCAAGTTTTTTTGTAAAGCAGCTAGCTTTCCAAGAAACACGGATCCTTGGGAAAAAGCTTAAGTCATAAGTACAAAAGCTGCGTTTGTTTGTTTCAAAAAGGATTTACTCAGACTTGCTTTAAGAAACACCTGGAAGAAAAGGAACAGCTTTGTAAGGTCCTTAGGATAAACTGAGAAGAAATAAAACTCTTTAAATTTAATTAAAGTGTAGGTTATGTTTCAATTATGAACACAGTAAAGTTAGGTAAAAACTTCGTAAGTCTGCCTTTCCCAGTGTCTAGTTTTGCAAGAGAACCTCACCCAGACACGCCACAATTGTAGTAGAAAGAGCAGGAGCTCTGGAATCAGAAAACATCAGACAGAACACTGGCTTCAGCACAAATTAACTGTGACCACCGATGAATTAACCTCAAATTTCCGCATCTGCAAAGCGGGGGCAGTATCGTCCTCGCGGGACGGTCACGGGAATGAATAGGAGCACGTTACACAGAGGCCATTCAGCAAGCGTAAGGCCCCTTCCTCTGCTGTGCCTTTCGGGCCAGCGGGGTTTGCCTTACTTTCTCTGACGCTGCTTCTGCAGGGCTGCCTCTGACAGCTGTCCCTGAAGGGTCAGTCTTCTCTGCTTGTCAACATCTCCTTCCATCCGCGCGAAAGCGTGGGAGCCAATGAAGGAGAGGTCGGCTCCCAAGCCCTCATCCTCCTCTTCTCGGCCGTCTGCAACAGAAACACCGTCAGAGAGCGGGGCTCAGGACAATGCTGGGCGGTAAGTGGCACAAACAGAATGTGGGCGCGCAGCAGGGACGACTGTGAGCCAACCCAGAAAATGGGACTAAGGCTGTATTTCGAGAACTGAAGTGAGATCAGCCTTAGGCACCTAAAGAACGGAAATGACGGAGAAAGGCAACAAATGCCTGGGGTCTCTTATCCAGAACTGTCCAAGGAGGGAGCACCTGACTGGTTGGTACACAAACTTCAGCCCCCGAGTCAGGTACCCCACGAAAAGCAGGATGGGCGAGGACTGCAGGGTATAACCCGTCACTGAGGAATGTGCAAATTCTGATTCAGCATCTTGGTTTTCTACAGGGGTCACGCCTCCACTCTGGTCCGTAACAATGACGATTTTCCCTGAGAGTAAGTTAGCTTTCTGATTTATCCCTGTGATCACTCACGGATCATGCCTTACTCAGTGTGTTCCCCACTGCCTTACCAGATCTGTTAAAACAATTTTTAAAAGAAAAACAAACCAAGCCCCCGGAACCACCACCTGAAAGCTCAGCCTGGCGGCCCCCCAGCCAGGACTGCCTCACACCTGCTTCACGGCTCCAGGCTGTGACAGGCCCACAGCTTAGAGGAGTCTGCTTTTATTAAAAAATGTACACGAATCTTCCTTCAATCCCTCAAGTAAAGCTGATTTTACATCTATTTTTAGCAGAGTTAACACTCCATCGGAAAGTATTAATGAACACTAGGGCTTACATCTATGAAGTGACAATACTTTCTGAGATTCAGATGCAAACAAATCACTCTTTGAGAATGGTGAACAGACTGGAACCTTTGGCTTAGACTCATCGACTGCCCAGCAATACCATCTCAAATCAGTTTTGCTATTCATTACTCTTTGCTATATAAAGTACATTTTATGCACTTAGGAAAAAATATGTCCTATAGTGGCGATCACAATTACGAGAATTTGCAAGTGACTTTGGGTGCAACCCAAGGGTGTGCCCTACTGGAGGCTCCCTAGAGAATGCGCGTGCCACTCCAGCAAAGCCTGGTTCTGAGACATCACGTGATGCACACCACTTAGAATTCCCTCTGTCTGACTGAAGTCTGTGTACTGGTCATTAAAAGGAGATGAGCAGCCTTCTAAAGATGTGAACCTGATGCTCATCACGATGTGATTCCTAAGCTGCTGAATTCTGAGGTCGGCTTCCAGCACTGAAGCCTGTGAGGCTGTCTCCGCAGAAGTGACATATGTCCTCAAACATATACATGCTGGAAGATCAGTCACGCTGTCACACAGGACAGGCTCAGAAGGCCTTCCACCCTTCCGAGCTCTACCAATGTTTCAATCTGTGTGAGTATGGAACCTAAACAAAATGAATAGTTACAAGTATTCTTGTCTCGTAATTCAACGTTAGGATGGCTTTAGAGGACGTTGTTGAAGCTGTTGAAAATTTTAGATGCTAATGTATGCAACCAGTGTCTCAAAAATGTCCTGAATGAAATGATAAACTTCACGAGGGTAACAACATTGCTATAGTCAGCCACCTCTGATTTTCTATGGCCTAACACAGACTTGACATTACACGTGTGGGTGCATTTATTCACTTTTTAATTTAAAGAGTAAATCTTTAAGACTCTGAAAACATCGAAGTTGGTCTTCGTCTTGGTGTCACACTAGCAGACAGCTTCCCCATGGTCTAGCTGTAGCCCCCCTTCCACAGTAGTCAGTCCCTCCGGTGTCCTTCAGGGGGCGACTAAGGAAGGCAGAACTCACCCTCTGGGGCCCCGGGCTTCTCACTTATCCGAATCTGCCGTTCAGGCACCACGGGCTCCCCTTCTGCGTTCCCAATATCTGCAGGTAGGTACAGCAGTGAGCGCCTCTCCTCCTTCAGCGACCTTGGGAAGTACAGAGGTAGCAGCTTTTGGTAAGTAGCCTGCGTCAGAAAAGCAAGACGTACTGTGATAAACCTCAAAGTAGCAACGCAGGCGCCCGCGGTGCTCAGTGCTGTTCCAACACTGTGAAGACGGCCTCCAGCAAGGAAAAAGACCATCCCTCCTCCAGGCTCAGACCGGAGGCTGTCTGGGACCCTCCATCAGCTCTGTTACAGACCGGGGCGTCCTTAGCTCGTGAACTCCAGTTTTGGCAATCCAGGGGACTGGGCCTGGAACAGGGAGTTCTGCCACTCCCGTCCCCTTCCCCACCCTTCACCTGACTAGCGACAATTGTCTTCCAGGATTCGACTCTGATGTTACCTGCAATTCACATATATTCATAGAAGTTTTATCTGTAATAGTCTCAACCTGGAAACAACCCAAATAACTCTGAAAGGGTGACTGGAAAGAAGAGGAAGGGGCAAGTCAAGGAACATGAATATAGGCCTCAGGGGCACAGACCACGGGGTGGGGACCGACCGTGGGAGGGGAGGGAGGGCAGGCGAGAGCAGCATGGAACAGGTGGGACAACTGCAACGGAACAATAATAAAAAAAGGAAGGGCGAGTGAATAAACAAACTCTGATGCACCCGTACAACGAAATACTATTCGACGGTAATATGAACAGACTATCGGTGCACTCGATACTTGGATTAATCTCAAAGGCATTCTGCTAAGTGAAAGAAACCAGCATCAAAGGGTCACATAACACGTTATTTTATTTACATAACATTTTACATGACAAATCTGGTGACTGAAAAGATACTGGTAGTTTCCAGAGCTTTAGGGTGTTTTTTAATGCTTCTCTTTGTGAAGAATTGCTACTTGAAGACTTTTATTCTTCTTTTGAGGTTTCCCAAAGAACAAAGGTAAATTTTTCTTTTTAAAAAACAAATCAGAGTGAAACTCATTCTGTTACAACTGCGCTGTGGGAGGGCTCACTGGACTCATCCATGAACCCAGGACACATCACAGGCACTCAGTGCTTGCATTTTTCCTGTTCCCTTTTCACCGCCCTAAATTTTTTTTCAAGTTTATTGTTTTTAAAGATTTATTTATTTATTTTTAGACAGAGGGGAAGGGAGGGAGAGAGGGAGAGAAACATGAATGTGTGGTTGCCTCTCGCGCAGCCCCTACTGGGGCCTGATGTGGCTCACAACCCAGGCATGTGCCCTGACTGGGAATCGAACTGGTGACCCTTTGCTTTGCAGTCCGGTGCTCAATTCACTGAGCCACGCCAGCCAGGGCTAATTATTGTATTATTTTCTATACAAACAGCTGTAAACCTACTTTTGCCCACTCCTGCATTTCAAGTACAAGTGTTTGTGTGGACACACCTGAGAGTGGAAGCTTGGTTTGACTTTTTGAGAAACTGCCAGACCGTTTTCCAAAGCAGCTGCCTGATTTTACATTATCACTGGGTATGTAAGAAGGCTCTCATTTCTCCACATCCTCGCCAGCACTTGTTACCATGTAATTACAGCCACACTAATGGATGTGAAGTTATTTTGATTTGCATTTTCCTAATTGTTAATGTTGGGGAGCATCATTTCATGTACTTACTGGTCATCTGTATATTTTTTCTGGAATAATGTCCACTTAAAATTTCTGACCTTTTTTTCCCAAAGACTTTTTTTAGAGCAGTTTAAGGTTCAAAACAGAACTGAGAAAGTATGCAGATTTCCTACCTCCCCGTCAAAACACATCCACAGCCACCCGGGGGGTATATCTGTTGTAAGTGATGAACCTGCAGTGCCACGTCTGATCACCGCAGTGGAAACGATACCCAGTCTCGGTGGTGTGTGTGCCACAGGTCTGCACAAACGTGCGATGCCCTGCATCCACCGTGACAGCACCATACGGAGCGTGCTCACTGCCCTGAAATGCCCTGTGCTCCGCCCATTCTCCTCTTCCGAACCCCCAACCCCTGGTCCTTTCAACATCTTCACAGTCTTGCCTTTTCCAGGAATGCCATACGGTAGGAATCCTGGTATGTGGCCTTTTCGGACTGGCTTCTTTCACTCAGTAATATACATCCGAGCTTCTGCCTTGTCTTTTTACAGCTCAACAGCGCAGCTGCTTCCAGCACCGAACTCCACACCCTGCGGGGACGGGCGCATCTCATCCCCCCTCCCCCACTGCGGGACATGCTGTGCTTTCCTGCCCGCTCTGGCAACAGGAGCAAAGCTGGTGTAAACGCACTCTGTGAGTTTCTATGAGGACATAAATTTTCAACTCCTCTGCGTAAATAACAATTTTTGCCCATTTTAAAATTGGGTTATCTTCTTATGGTGAATTATGAGAGTGACCAATTGATTTATGTTTATTTTGGCTGCTTGCGCTTTTGATGTCATATGTAAGAAACCAACCCAAGGTCATGGAGATTTATACCTATGTTCACACCTGTGTTTTCTTCTACCAGTTTGTTGTTTCAGCCTTTGTGCGTAAGTCTATACCCAGCAGTTCACGTTTGTGTCTGCCGTGAGGCAGAGGTCCACCTTCTCTGTTTTGCATGCTTCTGCTGCTCCCAGGCCACTGTTGGTAAGGCTGTTCCCGCACTGAACTGTCCCGCCAGTCCCGTCCAACGTTCCCTCCCACGGCTCCACGTTTCCTCTCACGCCTGTGCCACACGGCCTTGACTACAGGACTCGGAGTCAGCTTCCCAACAGGCTAAGCATGAATTCTCCAACTTCTCGCTTCTCCAAGGTTTTTTGTTTGTTTGTTTGTTTTGACTATCTGGGTCCCTTGCACACCCATGTGAAATTTAGGATCGATCTGTTAATTTCTACAAAAAGTCAGTTGGGATTTTGATAGAGATTTTGTTGAATCTGCAGAACTGTTACTGTAGACAGTTAGCTAATTATCAGTAAAGAAGCAAAGGGAATGGGACATTGTTGAGGCTGATGTGCTGGGGAGCATAAGCTGGTCGCTTCCCCAGGAAGGCAGAGGCGGGGGGTCATAGCACTGCCCTGCCAAGGGCCAACACCCCCTCGGCCCTGCTGAAGCGCCGGACTGCTGGGAGGTCTCGGGGAAGTGCACGCCAACACAAGTCAAAACGGCATGGGGGGGGGGGGGGG
>PVIA01000513.1:0-320601 GCA_004024845.1 Tonatia bakeri | reverse complement strand
TTTTTGCAGACTTAATTAGTATCTTTATATACAAGATCATGTCATCTCAAATAGAAATAGTTCTCTTTCTTTCTTTCCAATCTGGGTGCTTTTAATTTCTTCCTGTTGCCCACACCCTGGGGAGAAGCAGCACAATGCTGGAGAGGACGGGTGACACGAACACTCTTGTCTTTTCCTGACGTTCGGCAGAGGGCTTTCAGTGTCTCACTGCTGGGTGGTGAAATGCTGTGGGTCTTTATCAGTGCCCTCTGTCAGGTTAAGGAGCTTCCCGTCTATTCCTAGTCTGTTGAGCATTTTTCCCAGGAAAGGGTGTTAGATTTTGTCCAATGTTTTTTCTGCATCTACTGAGATGATTATGTGGTTTTATCCTTTTATTATGATTCTATCTATTATTCTATTACTACAGTACATTACATTGATTGAATTTTTTACATTGAACCAACCTTACATTCCCAAGCTAAATCCCACCTGGTGATGGTATAGAACCCTTTTATATGTTGCTGGATTCGGTTTGCTAATATGGTGTTACAGGTTTTTGCATCTCTAATTCATAACAAATATTGTTCTGTAAGATTTAAACAATGAAACATAACTAGCACAATACCTCTTCCAGTTCAGAGACAGCGAATACTACTTTTTCAATAGTCTCCCCATGAATCTCTAGGAATCTCCTTACAGTGCCTAAGGAAAAAAAGAAAAAAGATTATTCAAAAAGAAAAGGTACTTATGCATGAAGAAAAATCAAACCCTTCAAAGTTCTATTTTTGCAGTGGTCACTCATCTCATTCAGGTCTCTGCTCAGTGACACCTCATCGGCCCAGTCTGCCTGGACTGCCCGAGTCAAAAAGCCTTTCCGGACGTGCTCTCCTCCAGAGCTACCCCTGTAGCCGTCCCGCGGGGACTGTGGTTGAGGGCACGTGCTGTGCTCCCCTCCCCCTCCCCCCAACCCACTGGGAAGGAAGCTCCACAGCAGCAAGAGCTTTGTCTGATTCACTGCCTCGCTGCCTGCCAGTGTCCAGAACAGCACCTGGCCGCAGAAGGTGCTGACTCCAGTTTTCCCTTGTCTAGTATTTTCCTTTTCTCCCCTGCGGCTGCTCTCTGACCAGAATGATCCAGAACAAGCGTCTTTCCACTCATTCAGTTCCATTATTAGACGTCCTACTCAGCCTTTCATTCCTGCCCAAATCCCACCAAACCAAAGCTGAATTACACGTTTCTCAATTTCTATGGTATCCAGATTCTTTGCGGCCAGCTCTCTAACAATGAGACTGGATGGTCTTTCCTCAGCCCGTCACTGACTGGGGCTCAGCTCCCCAGCTTTGCTTCCAGAAACGCCCACGACTCCCTTTTCAAGATGTTGTCCATCAGGGTTCTGTCCCCCACATTTTTTATTTTCTTGACATACACATTCTCTTCAGCTCGCCGATTTGCTGGTTAGGTACTGCCTCAAATGCTGATGGCTCTTAAATATGTATACTGTTGTCTGAACAAAAAACCTGAATTCCCTACTCCCTACTGGGCATAATGCCCACATAACCCAGAAACCTCAAACTCAGCATGTCCAAACCCGATTCTAACATCTTTCCCCCTAAACCTGCTCCTTTACCTGTACTCCTTACTCCAATTACATAGAAATGTCCATCTGTTCACCCAAGCTAGAATTCTGACTCTTCCAGCACTTTCTTCAACTCTTCCTTCAGTTGCATTTTCAATGGCTTTCATGTCCTTTAAAGTCTATTGCTGATACTTTTAACATCTATGCTTTCTCTTTTCCAGCTGCTCTCAAGGCTTACTGATGGCTCTTCACTGCTTCTAGGTTAAGATCCAAAGTCCAAAGCACAGCTCTTTACACAGTGACCTCAACTAACCACCTCTCCCTTCCTGCCCCTTAGTCCCACTCCCCGCCCACATACGGTACACTGTGGTCAAATTGGCTTTGCTGCACTCACTCCCAGCACGCCACTTACTTTTATGCTACCCGACCTCTGTGTGCACGGTCACTGTCACTAAAGTACCACTCACCCGCCATGATGCTCTCATAGTGAACACCTCCTCATTTCTCAAGGCCCAGTCAAAGCCCTCTCCTTGGTGTGGAGCTCCACCCCTCTTCTGCATGTCCTGCAATGCTGAGCAGCCCTCCTTCTGTGGACTTCTCACAGCACTTCTTAGCTGGACGGTGAGTCTGTTCAAGGCCGTTTTACATTATACATAGCACACAATAATGTGTGTTACACTAACATTACCAGAGCCTAGCACACTGTAGGGCCCAGTAAGCAATCATTCAAAGGTAACTGGTAACCGCATTAACATGGCAGGACTCCGGTTACCTAGACAGCGTCTCCCTTGCTCACCACTGTGTCTCGAGAACCTAATGGAGCAGACCCATTTGCTGAAGGACTGAACAAATACTCATACCTCTCTCTTAGGTGACAAAATCTTGTTTCATTTCTCCCTGTATTCCCCTGTTTAAAAAACTATTTAAATGAACTTTCAAAAGGGGATTTCCTTCTATTTACTCTGACACCAAGTTTTAATGTTCATACATAGTAACTTCCTAGCATGTAACTGGGGGATATCCTTTGGAAGACAATAATACAATGCCAAATCATAATTAAATTGAAATCCCTCAGCAGAGTTCCTTCAGGAAGTAATTCTACATGAAGAGGTAACAAAAGTGATGTCAGGGTTATAAGGCTGTAGTACCACCTCCCACACCAGGCTTTTCCTTTCAAGGTTTTATCTGCGTACTACCCTCTGCAACCAACTGGGATGTCAAGTACCTAACTTTTAGAGAGAACCCTTTAACTGGAGAGCATTACATCCGGGCCGTTAAAGTTCCCGACCTGGAAACACAACGAGAGCAAACACCATCATCTTTTTTTTCTCACCACTGTGCCCTGTTCTGTGCAGTACCGGGCCTAGCACGTAGTAGGCACGCCAAGTTTTGCTGACTGAATAAATAACCTGACACATTTGTTTCAATGCAGATGTTTCTTTAGGGTTCTTCTGGAGAAGAACTGCACTGCACACGTGCTAAGAATAAAAAGATACACAGTTTCCATTCATCTGTCAAGAAGATACGATTGTGCTTAGGTTTCAAATGAAAGGAATTTCCATAAGAGCTTAATAAGAAATAAAAAATAAAGGTTGTGGTACTAAGGACTCGGCGTTACATCATTAGGTTTGTTCTTGGCCCATATCTGCTACAAAGATTACAAGCTATTTATTTCCCAAATGCTCAGAAAGTATGCGAGCAAAGGGCACAATTATCTCTGTGTGTGTGTGTTTTAATGAGTTTAATTATATTTTTGCTACTATATTTAAAGTGTAATAAGTTGCATAGGCCTTATAAAATATATGTTAACTTGCCCATCTTAAAGCTTTACATTTCTTGCGTGAAATGCCTAGAAATAGCATCATGAAAGTCCCTTATTGCTACTGTTGATCTTTATCTGCTGTTGCTACAATTACTGATCGAAGCAGACACGTCCACAGCACTTTAGCAAGTCATTTATCTGGGGCCACAGACCTAGAGTCAGACCGGTAGAGCTGGGACTAAAAACCCAACTTCTTGACTCCCTTTTTCAGAGTCTTCTAATTTATTGTTATTATTTTTAATAGATCAGCAAATTTTATTACAAATGTATTTGATCACTTGGCTTTAAAAAATTTAAAATCAATACACTATTTTCTGAATGCCAGTACAAAGCAAACTGTTTTACAAATTAAGTACCTAAAAACTGGACAGAAACATTAAAATTTGATGAAAACCAGTTATAAAAATCCATAATCTCTCTCTTCAAAAGAGGAATCGGTCTTTCCGGTCCTATTAGACAGTATGAATACTACGCACCATTTTTAGAGCAGGTAACTGCATTACGTCTCTCTGTTAGGGCACGGCACTCTTAGACTGACAGGCTTACATCTGCACAGATCCCAGTGCAGCTCGTGAGCGTGAACGCCACGGAGAGCCGCCAACAAGACCAACAGGGACAATAAAAACCTCGATAGTCTCACTTCCTGGGGGTCGCATGCCGGGGCTGAGTTTGACTCAAAGTGGAAAATACATCACTGTGTTTTTAGGTCTTCATATCTAGAGACAGATAGATATTCCAATTTGATTTTTCAGGTAATGGAGAAAACTGCTAGTAATTTTAAGCCCTGCCTAAAGAAGACAGATAATTTTATCTGGGGGCAAATACTTACTGCCTTCAAAAATAGCACCATAACAGTCTATGAAAATCACTAGAAAATTAGTAGAATAAACTTTAACCTTGTAAACTTTGCAAATTATTTTTTTAAGATTTTATTTTTATTTTTAGAGAGTGGGGAAAGGAGGGAAAAGGGAAGAGAGAAGCATTGGTCTGCGAGAGAAACATCGGTTAGTTGCCTCTTGCATATCCCAGCTGGGGACCTGGCCTGCAACCCAGGCATGTGCCCTGACTGGAATCGAAACAGTGACCTTTAAGTTTGCAGGATGGCGTTCAGTCCACTGAACCACACCAGTGAGGGCTAAACTTTACAAATTATTAAACAAGTATAAAGTAGGACTCAATTACAGAGAGTTGATTATACTACAGAGCTTTTTTTTTTTTTTTTAAATAAAATGATGCTGCCTTTTTACTTAACCACATGATTACTTTATAAGAAATGGAAACATAAAGGAAGGCTGAGCTCAAGCTATGAGGTCTCAGGGCCAGGGATAGGTGAGATCAGAGGGAGCCGAGACCTGCCGAAAGAGGAAGCCTCATGTTCTGTGAAGTCAGGAACTCCGCTTTGCTAAGGCGCCAGTGAGAACCCCTGCAGGCCAGCCACACACAGCAGTTCCCACCGAAGCGGCTGCAGCTCAGGCACAATGTCAGGTGACTGAGCCTGACAGTCAGAAAGCCTGGATGATGTTTCAAGTCTGAATAAGCCTGAGAACACAACAAAGTTCTGAGTCTTTTTTATTTGTCAAATGGATACCACACTACCCAAAACACAGGATTGTTGAGGCAATGGAAGTAATTCCTTCCTCCCCTTTTAAAAATACCTATTTTTTTTTTTAGCAAGTGCCATATGTAAAGCATTCTTGACACACTGAAGCATTGTAAACACAAAATGAGACGATGAAATCTCTGCTTGGTCTAACAGGATGCATATAAATATACTCTAATTACAAAATATATAAATTTACTATAAAATCCTTGAGCAAGAAGGATCTTAGTTTTAAAAATAATTAATTATTAAACAAGACTATTTAAAACTGAACATGCCCCCAGCCTGAATTCTAGGCTTTATAATAATAATTTTATATATGCAAACATCTGTAATTTTTTGATGGATATTAAGACTTTTAGCTCTTCGTCTCTGAATTGTAGAGATAAAAAGGAGCCTTAAGGATCGTCTAGTACAGTTTCCCTCCCAAATGGGGAACGTCTGCAACAGAAGGTCATGCAGCCTCGGCACAAACATTCCAGAGACAGGAAGTTCACTTAAAATACCTTCACATCACAGAGTGTCTCATCTCAAATGGAACCAAATCTACTTCCCTGTCACGTGGTCTAGCACCTGCCTTCTACTGTTGGGGACCTTACCTACAATCCTTACAAGGGTCTGAGAACCTCCTGAAACAGCACACACATTCCTCTGGGGAAAGGGTCCCCAGCTTTCTTTCGTCAGATCCCAATGGAGTTTACGACGCTCACAGGGAGGTTAGGGACTGCTGCTCTACCAACGCAGCAGCGCTGACCAAGTCCACGACGAGACACCTGAAGACGGGCGGCACAGGTGCCTGAAGCATGCTCTTCTCTAGGAGCGAGGCCACTAGTGTTTCCAACCATCATTTCCAGGCTGCCAGTGTCTCATGGGGTGTAAAGTGCACAGCTACATACAAAACTCTAGATGTGACATGAACCTGCACACAATACAGTGAGATCACGGACGCCCTCAGGGTGGACACGATATTGTTATATTACATACTGACATTCCCACTCATAACGATTGAGCTCAGCCTTTTTCAAAACCTATCGGCAGGGTTTCACATATTCAAATAGCACATGTGAACGCAGCAGTGGTTTAAACTGCAAAGAGCCATGGGAATCTGATACTATAAAATCTGTTTTGATTTCACTGTTGCAGCCTGTTAAGATTCTTATGAATTATGACTCAAACGCCCAACACATTAACCATACTTCTTAGCTTGGTATCATTTTCAGATTTAACAGGCAAATCTCCCGAGCCTCTACTCAAATGGATAAAAACGTCAGCACAAGAAAGCACACCGAGGACCCTGCGCTTGGTCCATGCAAGCTTCCCTCCAGGGGGCCACGATCAGCTACAAACCCTCTGTGGCTGTGACCATCTCACTGGTGATAAAGTTAACTTAAGGCTCAGTTTAGCAGCAGCACCCCAACCCCACGTGTGTGGTGCTGCGCCAACCGTCGTGCGGAGCCTCCGAGGTCACTCACGAAGTGCTATGTGTGTCGCGTCCTCTAACGGGTACCCTCGCTTGGCAGAGTTGACGACACAGAACCCAACAGAAGACATTGACTGCTCCCTGCAATCAAACAGAACACAGAAATTACAAACACTCGTCACACACAGCTAATGTGAAAATGCAGCCTGACTTCTCCTTCCCTGTCCCTTTAACAAATCTACTGTAGTAGTTAACTCAATTGCAGTATTTAATAATCATATTAATATATAATTTAATTTCACCATTTGGGGGAAATATATTTCAAATAAAGACTGAGTAAGACTAAGTTCAATTCTCAAGTCACACCTTCCTTTCCACACAAAGCCATTCCTTTCATTCTGCTAAGTTTAAGAAGAGAATTAACTCTATCTTTCGGTCCTCCAAAATTGTCCAAATCCCTCAAAATTTGACTTGCACAGCTAGGTTCCATTTTAAAGCCGGGCCCTAGACGGTGTCCGGTGTGCTACGCCCGGGAGAGGAGCACGCCGCACCTTGCCAGCTGCAGGACGTTTCTGTAGCAGCTGTACAGGGAACTCTCCGCCGCAGTGCGGTAGCGGCTCTTGTACTTGGGCCCCACTGTGTGAATGATGAACCGGGCGGCCAAATGGAATCCTTTCGTCAATTTGGCTTCACCCGTCCGGCAACCTGGGAACAAGGGAGCATACTTAAGTTATGGTGGTGTTAGAAAACCATCAACAAAACAATGCCTTTAACAGACAGTATTAAGAATGTTGAGAAATTTCTATCAAAAATATGGGTTGACCACTACCATTTACCTGTTTCCGAAATGTCAGAGAAGCAATGTAACAGGTAGGAGAACAGGGACAAAAAGAACGGGAGAGACCACGAAGCAGGCACGCGCCATCAGAATTCTGGAGGGCAGAGCCAATGGGCCGGAAGTAGCTGATTCAGCAGTGCAGAGAAACCTGTGCTCGCAGGAAAGGAGTAGCCACCGTGAAGAAAGGTGGTCTGCACCTTTCCGAAGGTGTCTTTTTGAAAGACAGACTGACTGCTTTAGTTTCAATTCAGCGTTGAATGTGTCCCTGCTGTGACACTCTGGGCAGGCGCGTGGCCTCCTTACGCCTTACTTCTCTGTTTAACAGGAGTCCCAGCAGCACTGGCTCTGCAGGATTCGGTGAGATGATATATGCAGAGTGTATGCACAAGTTAGCTATTGCTGTTATTGCCACTGAAATTAGCTATTGCTGTTATTACCACTGAAAAGGCCCAAAGTCGGAGGTCCTGAGTACTTCTAAAGGCAATGGTGTAAAGTGGGACTGAAGAGGAAAGGCCACGTTAAAGTATGCATAAGAACCCTCAAATCTGTAACAAGCTCTCCCTCAGCCAGCACAGCAAGCCCAAGACGCTTGCCCACCAGAGCAGCAGGAAGGTTTACTCTCTGGAGACTCGAACTAGAGTCTCTGGACTCCAGTGGGAACCCCGGGCATGGGTGAAAAGTGGTGATTTAGTTAAAATGTAACACTCAAATGTGATAATCTACATCTCTGCTCCACACTGGCTTCCAAATGCAGACACTCACGCTTACACCCTTGGAAGAGTCCTTTCCAGAAACAAACAGGCCCAAACCAAAGGATCTGCAGATTCTGAGAACTGAGGGAGCTTCCCCAGCGAAACAGCAGGGCCCCCCGGCTGGCCACCCACTTCAAGAGCCACCCAGCAAAACCACACCCGCGCACACGGAGCTTCCCGTGAGCTTCTCAGTTCCTCCCTCTTAAGTACAGCTGACACTCAGGGATCCCCAGGAAGGGAGGGAAACTTCTAACAAAAGGGGGGTAGGGGCAAGGAGACAAATGCTCAAAAAATAGACAGTGAAGAGAAGGAAACTTTAAAACAAACCAAAAAGTTCCCAACACCATAATCACTACTGCTCTGGGAGACACACCACCAGGATGTCACGTAAAAAGGAATACTCAGAGAACAGGAAACAGCACTTACATAATAACTGTTGTGGCCAAGTGAAAAATACGACGGCAGAAACAGGAAGTTCATCAGACAGATAAAAGCTAAAGGAAATCTTCCAAAAAATAAAAAGATGGAAAGTAAGACATAATAGATATGAGAAGGAACATACAAGGAGGTTCAACATTCAAAAGGATTTCCTCAAAGAGAGAACAGAGACACAGAGGGAAGGAAACTATTAAAGAAGTAAAACAAAAAATCTTCCAAAACTGAAAGATACGAGTTTCTAGATGCCGAGCCTCCACAGAATACCAAAACCACACCAAACACCAAGGCAAACACCACTGTGAAATCAAGAGAACGTCAGAAATAAAGATGCAGTCATAAAGGTTGCAGAGGAGAAATCAGTAACGTACAAAGGACCAATAATAAGAGTAACACATGATATTCCAAGAGCAAAAATGAAAATAGAAAACAATGCAGCAATGCCTTCAGAAATCTAAAATGAATTTCTAACTTAGAATTCTATTTCCAATCAAACAGCCAATTAAGTATAAAGGTAAAAGTAAGAGCTCAGCAATTTTGCTCCCTTCTCAGAAATGTCTGGTAGACTTATTCACAAAAAATAAAGGATACATCAAAAAAGAAAAAGGCATAAAACCTAGAAAATTCTGGGGTTAGGAAATCCAATCCATTACAGAGAAAACGGGTTTCCCGGGATGATTACTGAGCAGCAGGGAGAGAAAGCACACTCTGGAGAAGAGAGAGGGGCTGGGGAGGCTCCAGGACGACCTTACCATGGAAAAACTGAGCTGAAAGATAAACAGAGGTGTCTGTCTTTACTGAGAGGAGTTTATAGCTTTACAAAGCTTTGGCTCAAATCAATGGCAGGTACACAGAACATAATTAAATAATCAAACTGACTAATACCTAGAGGAAAAAACACTGAAAAGAGAATGCTGATCTATTTTCTAATGAGCAATGAGCAATATTTACATAGTCACAATGTTAATGCTGAATATTAATGTCACAAAAAGGTGACAGACTAATCTGGGGAGGTGGTAAAGGGGAAAGAATATGTGGGAGTGGTATATGAATATGTAAAAGAGGGGAAAGAATGAAAGAGAATTTAATCTTTAATTTCCACGACAAGAAGTCAACAGATTATAAAAAACATGGAAAAAATCTGTATCAGTTTTAGAATGTTATTTAGGAATAGATGGAAAGTAAGATGGAACTTGAAGGTGCAGGTATTTGCTCCTGGACAGCAGGAATCAAGGCAGGGAAGGAAAGGCAAAGGACTGTTGCTTCTCTTCAGACACTTGGACATAAAATTCTTTGACTTCTAAATTGTGTGCTTTAACCAATGAAAAGCTATAAACACAAAATGATTTGGAGGGAGGGAGGCAGGGAGGCAGGAAGGAAGGAAACACTTGGCACAATCTGAGGCAGCTATAAACCAATTCTTTATTTTGAAAAATAGTAGTTACAAGAACCGAGTATTAACTCTGCCCCTCTAACAGGAACTCTGATTCAGAGTAAGCCACATGATGTCAGTTTACGAGGAAAGGCTCTACTTTACAGAAGAACACCTGCGAGCAAACGAGGATAGAATGATAGCTTCAGGAAAACATAACTTCATAATCGTAACGAAATTACCGACTCAGACAAGCACTACAAAATGTCGCTAAAACCACCATGTGAATGTCTGATGAGGCAGGGACCGTTATCACATCTCCACTTTGGAGGTAAGGAAACTCAGGCTCAGAGGTAAAGCAATTGGTCTGAAGTTACAGTTAGTAAACGGCAGAATTACAATATGACCCTCAGTCTGAAGACTCTCAAACACATGCTGTTAAATATTAAGGGGTTTTTTTGGTGTGCCTATATTAAATTATTATTTTCTTTTTTTATCCATAAGTCCAACTCTAAGGTGTGAGAGCAAACACACACATACCATTAGGAATTTTTCCGGACCAACTTTTCTGCTACTTTTATCAAAAACCTTCTTAGTATTACTTCTAATACACTGTCTAATTTCTACATGTTCTTCGTGGCATCATGTTTTTAGTTTGATCGAAGGCTTTCTCCCTCCTTCTGCCCTCACAGTCAGAATTCCGTTTCTCAACCAGATAATGCAGTTTTCTCTCTCGATTCCCTCTTTCATGGAGCTGGCATCAGAAGTGTCCCTATGCAAATTCTAGTATCTGTATGAAGTTAGAATGCAGTTGTCAACGTTAAATAGTTAGGGTCAAATGAGTTAGGATCGCACACAGGAGGGATTTGCCGTTTCCATTGTAAGAACCACTGCTGTACTTCACAGACACGCTTTATAAAATGGGGCGATTAAATTTCACAATGTTCCATTTGGGCTCAAATAACAATAACAAAAGGTTGCTGGGTTGGCAATTTAAGAAAATAAATGCAAATAAACGTAAACTTGATTCTGAATCAACAGGACTCTTCCTGGCCCCATTTCTAAAGAAATATTCCCAGAAGAATGCTATGGTTTAAAAAAAAAAAAACGGTAGCAAGTACAAAAGTAATGAAGAATTGTTTGGCTCTTGGGATACACTCTCGATTTATCAGTAAGTCAATTTCATTTCATAAGTGCAATACCCTAGGTCCAGGAGGTATATAAAAAATTCTCTATCTCTATCAGTATCCAGTTACACACACACACACACACTCACACACACTCACACACACACACACACACACACACAATATTCTGTTTAGACAAAGGATAAGTTGTTATGTATGGCCTATCAATGCAAGAAAATATATAGACAGGAAAATGCTACCGAAGATCCAACTGGCTACAGAGACTGTCATTTCGAAACTCAAGAACATGACGGAGTTTTCCTGAGAGTAAAGTCTTAGTGTTCAGCTTCTAGCACACTGCGGAATTTTCAAAAGCTGTTTTTAGTTTTAACAACAACAGCAAAAACAGCTACATCTCCATAATTTTCTCAAATAAAATGCAAAATATGGTTGTTTTAATATCAAAACGAATGCTTCCTAAGCAATAAATGCCTAAGAAATTTCACTTACCTTTAAGTTTCTGGAGTTCCTCCTTCAAGTCTGGCCCTGCAAGCATGAAGATACTTTCTGACACAGGATTCTTATCTGTAAGGTTTTCATTGCTGGTATTCACAATGGCTGTACAGTTCAGTAATGCCACATCTCCTTTCCTGAGGAAACAACAAATACAGAGCAAGTGTGGGCACAAGGAGGGAGAAAGGAAGGCTGGTTTCTGGCCAGGTAGCTCAGCTGGCTGGAGCGTCATCTGGGTGAGCCACGGTTGAGGGTTTGATCCCTGGCTAGGGCACACAGAGGGATCAACCAATGAACACACAGATAAGTAGAACAATGAATAGATGTTCCTCTGTTCCTCTTTCTCTCTGAAATAAATTAAAAAAAAATTCTACTCTCACTCCCTTCACAACACTGGCTTTGCTAGCTCACATGGTTAAGCAATAGCAGAAAAATAGTTGTTCCTGACTCAGAAAGAGATGGCATCCCAGATAGATTTTAATGCAATTGTTACAACCCTAAAACTAACAAAACCATACCGGTTCCTTTGATTACTTCATATATGTTTCATTGTAACAGAATGCTTACAGTGCCAGAAGTGGTTGGTTTAAAGAGTTTAGACACAGCCATTCCTAATGGCCAAAAAGCAGAAATAACAGAAATGTCCATCAACTAATGAGCTAATAAACTAAATGTGGTATACCCATACAGTGGAATATTGTTGCAATTGCCCATAAAACAAAATATCACACTGAGTCACAATCGATTCAATTATATTAAATGTCCAGAATAGGAAAATCTACATAGAAAGTTTAGCTGTTGGCTAGAGCTGAGAGATTGTGTGTGTGTGGAGGGGGGCTGCTGGGGGAGGGAGTGACAGCTGATGATAATGGAACTTCTGGTTGACAAAAATGCTCTACACTTGACTGTGGTAATGGCTGCACAACTTTGTGATACACTTATCATTGACTCGTACAATTTAAATCAGCGAATTATATCTTAACAAAGCTTTTGATAAAGCTGAATATATTACCACTAATATATTCAACAACACAGACGAACTTTCAAATATGCTGAGTAAAAGAGGCCAGACTAAAAAAGAGTACATGATTCCCTTTACATAAAACTCTAGAAAGTGCAAACTGACCTATCATGACAGAGCGACGGCTGCTTGGGGAGGCAAGACACAGGGAAGGGCAGGGAGGGGATCACAAAGGAACACACACAAAAAATTGGGGGGGGGGTAAATATTTTCACTATCTCGACTGTGGTGATGGGTTCATGGGTGTATACCTATGTCAAAATCTACCAAACTGTGAACTTTAAATAGGTACAGTTATTGTATGTCAATTATACCTCATTAGAGCCACGTCTGTCCATGCAAAGCAGTATTTCAGAAATGCTAGGGCTTACAAAAAAAGCTTCGAAGAAACTCCGAGTAAAAAGAACTTAGGAAGAAGCTCTGAGAAAGTATTATCATATCGTGATGTGATTTAATGAAAGAATTACCACAGAACCACTTTCCCATTGATGCTCCTGTTGTACAGAAAAGGCGATCGGACAGTGTCCGTGTTGGCTGCGGTGTCAGCAGCGTTTAGTTCATCCTCACAAGAGTCTCCCCAGCTTGGCAGTGTGTCCACGTCCACAAACTGGGAAGGTGCCCCCAAGGGATCCATGGAATGGGGACGTCAGCGGGTCTTTTCCCGAAGTCCTCGGCAGTTCAGTACTCACTGGAGACTTGCTTAAGAGAGAAGAAACGGCTGTTTTAACAGGGAAGCACAGACACCACCTTACTTCTATTAGAGCAGGCAACAAAACTCCGCTGTGAAGTGCTGACAGCACACTGTTGTTACAGCCACGCAAACAGTCCATAAAAATCGATGTGCAACAAAGAATTTTTTCTTTCTATTTTTTTCCAGCATTTTTAAAACAGGAAGAACAGGAAGATTATTCAAGCACAAATTATTTTCAGAGAATTACAGCCATTAAAATGATCACATGCCCACCAGTTCTCCTTTCCAGAAACACAGACTACTCATCCAGCGCTCACTAGTGTCTGCTTTCAGGGGGGAAAGTGCTAGGTGCTGCGGGCGAGACAAAGGCAAGTGACGCGTGCAACCTGAGGAGCTCAGTCTAACAGTAATACAGAGGACACACTGAGTGAGACAAATGAGAGGCAGGGGGTTACCTCAAGTGAGAGATAACAAAGCTTTGAACTACCGAGAGAAGGAGACGGGGAAGGGATGGATTTAAGAGACAATATACGAAGAAACAATTAACGGGACTCAACAAGTTGCAGGATATGCTGTATGAGACGCCGACGTGGCCGCAGGTTAGTTGTACAGAAATGTGGAAACTAAAGGGGGACAGTGATAGGAAGACACACGGCGTCAACTACTTCAGAGAGGTCATGAGAAACTTAACACAAGAAAAGGAAACTTAACACGAGAAAGGGATACTTAATTTGCTATTTCAGTAAAAAGGCAGGTTCCTTCATTCCACAAATCTCTGTAAGTGTCTCTCGTGTGTCCGGCATCACAGGCACTGGCGATACACTGGCTAAGTAAGAAGAGCAAGTCCGTGCCCTTGCAGAGGTTGTGCCTCCTGGAGAAGAACTGGTAAACCAGAGTCGAACAAGCAAAGCAGCTGTCTATCAGACGACTGCAGGAAATGAGTACTGGGAGAGGAGTGGTGATACTATGAGTAGAGAGCTAAATTCAGCGAGAGAACAAGCCCTGTGAAGCCCCAGAGGGTGTTTCATGCAGAGGCAACAGCAAGGGCAAAGGCCAAAAGGGCAGCGGGGGCTTGAGCCACTCCGGGAAGAACACAGGGGTTGGTCTGGCTGGAGGAGAACGAGCTGGGCACGGAGTGGCAGGTGAGGAGCTTGCTGAGAGAGGGAGAGGCCAGATGATACCGTCTGTATTCCATAATAGTAAGTTTAGATATTACTGTAAATGTAAGTGCATCTTGATGGCGATAGTGACTTAATATAAATAACTTCTGAAGAGTATGCTAGGGGCCAAGAGTAAGGGCGGAGACCAGTAGAAAACAGCTGCAGTGATCTATCGTATGTGAGACGGTGAGGTCGGTAGCCAGCAATGGTTGGATTGGGAATATATTTTAAGGCTAGAGTCAACAAGATTTGCTACATGACTATGAAAGGCAAGGGAAACAAACAGAATCAAAGATAACTCCTACATTTCTTGCTTGAGCAAGTGAGTAGATGGTCATGGTATTTACAGAGACGGGGGAGGCTGGAGAGAGTTGTGGAGTGAAGTGTCATCAATGTGTTTTTTCTTTTTATGTTGTTTGTATGTGTTAAATATGAGATGTCCATTAAATGGCCAAGTATTTATGTCAAACGTGCAACTGACTGTATGAGGCTAGAGCTCAGAGGAGAGATCAGGCTAAGGATACAAACCTGGAACTCTCAGCATATGGACAGTATTTAAAGCTTTGGGAACTGGGCAAAATCACCGAGAGAGAAAATGCAAACAGATATAAGAGATCCCAGGACTGAGTCCTAAAGCAGGAATGTAGAGGCTGGAATGAGGACATGTCAAAAAGTGAGATGTGGAAGGACTGACAAGAAGGGAAAGGACGCTGGGAAAATACAGTAGCCTCAAAGCCAAGTGAAGAAAGTAATTCAGGAAGAAAGGATCAGAAAGGATCAGCTACTGAAAGGCCGAGGAACAGGGCTGAGACTTGATTACTAGGCTTGGTAAATTGGAGGCTGCCAGTAACACTGAACATACATGAGAGATGACCAGGGAATAAAAGCTGGCATGTGAGCTTCTTGAGAGTTTTTCTGCATGATCCTTATGTTTGTTGTTAAGAGCCGTGGAGAACAAACATGACCTTCTACACCTAATGCCTTGGTGTTTCTTGCTGAAGACACGGGATACTGACACTGCAGACATGGGAGTGAGCCATGGACCTGGCACACGCTGCTAATCCTGAACCGACACTGTGTGGTAGGAAACGGTCATTTATGTAACTTTCACAAAGGTTAGCTTGCAGGTTACACTGTTAACGGTGGAGCTGGACTTTGGTCCTTGCATTCAGATAAGAGAATTCAGAGCCAAGACTCTAGTGAGGTTTATTAGCCCTTTTAGAAAGGAAGTCACGGAGGCAGAAGTGAGCCAGCTGAGCTGCATGGACACAGGAAACAAGTTATAGGGACAAAAGGAGGACCCCTGGAGCTAAGGGGAAAGAAAGCAAAAGATACATGCCTAAGGAAAAAAAGGGGGGAAAGGCCCAGGTGAGAGAGACAAAGAGAGAGAGCTGTATTAGGGTTCCTGGTCTTCAGGGTTTCTGTTTTCTAAAAGCAGGAAATTTTAGGGGAGGTCTCAGGGGAGCATCTCAATAGAACATTCATCAGCTCTCCAGTGTGTCATTTCAGGGTCTGGTCTCTGCTGATTGGTGGACACCAGGGTAGGGGGTTGCTGATCATCTAATGCTGATGTCAGCCACGGGGTCACTTCCTCTGGTTTTGCTTCTTTTCTGGGCCTGGAGCTGAAATGAAACTAAGGCCTGAATGTCACCTGAGTTCGACTAAAACTGTCTCTGCGGCTTTGTTCCTGGGATTATTCGATGCTGATCAGGACCTCACTGTCCTGCGGGCTTAATGCCTAACTAAGTGAGTGAGTGGTCCTGCAAGGGCTTGTGTGGCAGTGTATGAGGTGGTCCTCCGCCCTCCTCGTTCCTCCTCGAAGGGGGTCTAAACTAAGGACCTGCCAGGAGAGGAAACATCACCCTGGGGGTGAGGTCCTAGCCTGCAACAGCTGATTCTCTAGTTTTGCCCCTTGCTAGGCAGCCGGGACTTCCTGCCCTGGGGACATTTTGTTCCTGGCCTCTCATTCCTCCTCCACTCACGTCCGTCTAACTGCCTGCTCTATCAACACCACGATAAAACTGCTCGACAGGATGCTTTGTGACAGCAAGTACTCCTCTGACGTTACTTTGAAATAAACTAATTTTATCAAGAAGTTTGTATTTAGTCCACCCAACGGGCCTTTGAAATCGGAGGCACCACCAGTTCTGCTGACCTGTTCGCAAATATGTGGACTTGAACTTCAAGGAGGCTGAGCAGAGGACAGACGCAGACCACACTGGCTTTCCCCTTGACTCGTCCTCTCAGAGGCCGGACATCACCACACTGACTCTGCTCACAGCTTGGCCTCTCCTTCCCTTCCGCCCGCCTACCCCGTTCTCAACAACTTTTCCTGCCTGCTTCTTCAGAAACGTAAACCCCTGTCTTCCCCACCGGACTTCTGGAAAGTAGTCTGTTTTGCAGCTCAACTTCCTTTCCTTCCGTTCACTCAACGCCCGAGCAGCTCTGCTCCCAGCGCCGAGGCTCCCAGCGCCGTAACAACGCTAAGACCGCCCTTTCCAGATCAACGGTAGCTCCCCAAACGTCAAATCCAAGCAGTGCAACTTTTAGCTGCACTCACTATTGATTGTTCCCTCCCTGAAACTCTATTATCTTCTTCGACAGTACACATTAGGGGTTCTGCTTCATCTCCAAACTCATCTGTCAGTGGAATGTGCTGGATCTTCCTCCCAGACCTTAAAAGCCATTGTGACCCAGGAGACACTGGATGTTAAACCAGCAGTAACAGCCAGGGGGCTTTTCACCCGGCAGAGTTCAATGGCATTGTATGGGCAGTTAACCGAGGGAGAATTCTTTTTCTGCTCCAGCTCTAAACAGAAATTCATTTTTCCAACCAAAAAGAAATGTCAGTCTCCCCTACCCCAACACACACACACCTCAGCAATAAAGTGAATGGAGCCCTGAAGCCAAGCTAGGCAGGAAAATCGGATTCCTGATCCTGAAGGAACTGTGATTTTTAACATTCTTGGGGTCACAGACCCCTTGAAAAATCACAGGAGTGATAAAGACCCTTTCACCACCCAAAATGTGAGGACATGAGCTCATACAAGCATAGACTTGCAAATAACTGTGAGAGGGTTCCAGACTCATGAAGAATCCCAGTGATGGGAAGATGCAGAGGGCTCAGGTGACGAGGGAGAGTGGAGGAGGGGAAGGCTCCAGTAAGCTATGGCTATAGCCAGAATTTTGGATAAATGAGCAAGATTTTTCACTGAAAATCAACTGATCAGTTCTGTACTTTAAACGGGTTCGTAAGCAAACAATAAACCTTAGTATTAAAGAAAAAAGGCTCCTGAAAAAAGCCATTTCTGTCCCCGAATCAAAAAGTCTACATGGAACAAACAAGTTACCAGAATGGACCATCTCTTTCTGTAGCCATGCTACCTTAAGGGCTTCCTTCAGCCCTTCCTGGATGAAGGCCTACAGACACTATGTATCCTTAATAACTGAGGCACATAATGAGGACGAATGCCTCTAATTACACCATAGCTTCTCTTTTTTTCTGTCTTGTCATCTTTATCTCCAAACTCATCTTCATTTACATCTTCATTTAAAAAGAAATGTGTCATCTTTTAGTTTAAGAAGTCCTAAATAGTGCTTTATACGAATAACTGGATTGGCTAGAGAGATTAGATTTTTACTGTTGAAGACTGAACAGAGCCCTGGCTGGGTGGCTCCGTTAGTTAGAGAGTCATCCTGATATACCAAGGCTGCGGGTTAAGTCCCCGGCCAGCTGGAACAACAAAATTGATGTTTTTCTCTCTCTCAATCTCTCTTAAAAAAATTTTTTTTTTAAAGGACTGAATAGAATTAAGCTGAACCTCCTGGATCACTGTCTCAAAACAACCTGATAGTTGTCTGGATAAAAAGAAAACGGTGTCATTTTCCACTGGAAAACAAGAACTGTAAATCTGTTCACTCATTCTTCAGAATCCTTACACTGATTAGACAGGGCTGGATTAAACTACAGAGAGGATAGTCCTTGCTTTCGACCTCCCTTTCTGACCAGCTGGATTTCACTACTTTTGCATAAATGACAGGTTTAACATTCTTTACCTTTTTGTATTTCAGTATTTAAAACTTCAGGCAGGGTCCATTAGTTATCTGTGCACAATACCCCTACCCCAACATCAGATCTACTACATTTAAGTCATTCTATGCAAATGAAAATAATGGAAAAACTAACAAGTGTTCAAACATGTCAACAATAAATATAGTATAACAAAAACATTTAGAAGTAATGTCAGTGGCTCAGGCCAAATTTAACACCATCATTCAAAAACATCCAAAGCACATGCTGTAATGGCACATTAGTCATACCACGTTCATATGAACAGATCTTTATTACTATTTCCAATTATAAGAATCAATACACTGAGCAACTGAAAACAAATAAGAAACCAGGGTGATACCCTTGAACAGTGTTGTGTATTGGGAATTTTGTAAAATGCATAATCTTAGCACTCAATCACAGTTACTCTTATACCGACTTTTATCAAAATATTTTTTCCATTTGTGGTTGTCCTTTCCTATAATATTTAACATTTAATATAAGAGAATTTTTAAAATAAAATCATGACTCATTCAAATATAAAAATGAATATATGTTCAAGATTTATTTAACTCACAAGAGAACCACGCAGATGAGAGATAAAGGCAATTCCAAAGTTGGGTACGCTTAATAAATCAGGAATATCGTACAAAACAATAAAACTTCCACTGAGCCTCTAAGGGGACAAAATTTGCATGTTTAGACAAAAATTATTTTGTATTGACCTTAGCTATCTACAATTTACACAGTTGTAAAATAGCTTTCTTGGAATCAGATAATCCAAGGGGTGTCATGCAGTTAATATCTAGGCGAGTAAGTTTTCTACTGAAGCAGACATTTTTCTCTATAATAATACAACGCACATCATCTATATGGCATATTAACCATACACATTTCAATGTTCCCTTTCCCACCAAACTTTCTGAAATAACAGACTGTCACAATTTCCTCACATTCATCCAACCCACAGCAATCTTGTTTCAAAACATCTATGCTGCTACATCTATCTACAGTCTCATAATACCCATTCTCTACTATTGCAATTTCTTTGAATACGGAAGACTAGCTGGACATGCCCTAAAAACTCAAGAAACTTCGGAAGAAAATCAGATAATGTAGATAAAAGTCTAATTTCTAGGCTAGCTGCAGACATCTTGACCAATAAGAGAAAACAGAGGCTTATTTCTTTTGTATAGCGTACGCGTTAGCTTTCACTTTCCACAGCTACGGACATCAGGACTCACTTCTGAACACTTCTATGCAGCCCAAGAGTGGGCAGAACTGCAAGAGAGAAAAGGTAACAGAGCACCTAAGCCTCAATTGCGGAGCAAGGAGAAATCAGCTCTGGTCACTTCCCCCTCAAGCGGTCAGGGAGCGAAAACACAAAGCCAGACCAATGTCACTCCAGGGACTGCGGGGATGCAGACAATTCGGCACGCAGGGCTCATCGTCCACCCAGCCCTGACTCGAGCTGCTCCCGGTTCGTGGAACGCCCAGTCGACCCCGGCGGCAACACAGACTCCACTCCGACGCTATAACCAGCAGGGCTCCCGACGCTCTATTTCACCTGCACCCCAGGGCGCGCGCCTCTCCCGTGACTCCAGCACCACTGTTCCCGTGCCCGAGTCTGCCTACCCTCTCTCTTCTCCTAGACAACACGTCCCGCACAGCACCTCGAGCGAGCGGAACCCAGCTGCTGGGGGAAGACGGGGCAGGCTCCTTCTTCTAGAGCCCGGACAGAACTGAGCCCCACCCCGGACCCCCACCGCGGATCCCTGGCTCGCGCCCCCAGCCGGGACCCAGCCCCCGCGCCTCCCGCCGCGCCCCCGGCCCGCTCTGCCCTGCCTCTCACAGCACTCAAGCGGTCCCATCCGGGCGGCAGGCGTGGCGGGTTAAGCTCCACGTAGAAAGCGGCGGAGCGGCATTCCGGACCACCCTTCCGAAGGCTCGGCGGGTAGGGAGAGTCGAAGTGCCAGGAAGCTGGAGCGACCAGCTGCAAGATCCCTGGACTGCGAAACACTGACTTCCGTTCCCCGATCGGCGCTCGCCAATCAGAGCCCGGGTCTTACGTTATTTCCGCCTTGGAGGCTCTGGCAACGCTGGGCGGAAGAGGGTCCAGGAGCGGTGCCGGAAGGGGTGGGTCCGTGGGCTGGTCCCAGCCTCTTGGAGCCTCGTGGAGGTGGAGGTGGAGGTGAGTGCGCGACGCGCCGTGGCTGAACGCCTTTGGTCCGCTACTCTAGTTTGGCTGGTCCTGGCTGAGGCCCTCGTGATGCCCGCAGCGAACAGGCGGCGGTGGGAATTGGCGTCGATCCCTGGGGTGGAGGGATACTTAGACGAGGGCGCACCCCACCTCTATACCTGGAGGCCACCCGCGTACGCCCCGGGCTGGCGCGTGCACTAGGCCGCCCGAGGATGCTCCGGCAGCGTTGTCGGTGTGCAGAATCCCTTTCACCCTCTCCTGATTGAAGATTCAGTTTAGGGATGTCTGATAACTCTATTACCACGCCCCAGCCCTTCGGTGCATCGTAGAAGCAATATGTTTTTTTGGGGGGGGCGGGGCTGTATGTTAGGAAGCAGGGATGATAGGGTTGCTGGGGAAAGTTAGGTCGTGAGCTCTCTCCAAAAGGCGTGGAGACATGAGACAAGTGATCCATGCCACGTTGTGTGGACGATGAGTATTGAGGCATTGGAAAAGGCTGCGAGAATTGGACCAGCCCCGATGGAAGTGGGCCTCAGGATAACGTTGATTAAAATAGGTAGACGGGAGAATGCTTTGTTGTTTTATGTGACAGGAACTATGCGAAGGCAAGATGGTAGGACAAGGGAGGAAACCCACTAGCTCCATGAGAGAATAAAGAGGGATAGGTAGGATGAGTTCTTGGAAACTGCAAACAATTTAGCCTTTTCAAGAGTTTTGGGGTAGAGGGACAGTGTATGTGAAAAGGTTAGGATGGTAGTATTATGACTTTTATACCTAAAATCAAGTAGCTATGCTACTTAAAAAAAAAGATTTTATTTATTCATTTTCAGAGAGGGGAAGAGAAGGAGAAAGAGAAACATCAACGTGTGGTTGCCTCTCACGTCCTGGCACTGGGGACCTGGCCTGCAACCCAGACATGTGCCCTGACTGGGAATCGAACCCGCGACCCTTTGGTGCATGGCCCCCACTCAATCCCCTGAGCTACACCAGCCAGGGCAGTATTATGACTTTTAAATGAAAAGAGTAAAAAACGTGCTGGTGGAGGTGCTAGATGGAAAACTAGTGCAGGAGCTCAGTGAAGATAAGAACAGAAAGTAGAAAGAAGGAAAAGGATCCCACTTAAGAGAAACAGTCAACTAGGTGGAAGTTTCTGACAATAGAGAACAGAGGCAAAAAGAAGCAGTTTAGCATAGTGATTAAAAGAAGAAATTTTGGAGGTGGGCTGGATTTCAGTCTGGCTTTGCCACTTAAAACTCACTGAATGTATTTGTGCTAGTTGTTTCACTCTCTGCCTAGTGTCCTGGTCTGTAAAATGGGGGTAAGAACAGTACCTTCCTTGAAGGTTACGGTGAAGAATTTTTTTGTACTTATATTTACAAGGTGCTAGGTGTTTTTCTATGTGCTTTACATATATTTGTAACCCCTTTAATAAACAGAATTGCTACATGTAACTAAAAAAACTGTATATGTTTACTCAGTTACATATCAGTTACCATATATAGACAGTCCCAACTTAGGCTTTTTCTATTTTACCATGGTGCAAAGATGATACACATTCAGTAGAAACTGTACTTTGAATTTTGAATTTTGATCTTTTCCCAGGTTAACTAAGTACATGCCGAATGGTCCTCTCGTGAGGTGGGCAGTGGCAGTGAGCTGCAGCTCCCAGTCAGCCACGTGATCACAAAGGTAAACTACCGATTGTGCCCAGACAGAGGCTGATGTAAGTGTTCTGCGCACATTTAAGGGAGGCCGGGCTAAGCTGTGAAGTTGGTTAGGTTAGGCACATTAAATGCATCTTCAACGTACAGTACTTTCAACTTACAACGAATATAGTGGGACGTTCTCCCCATTGTAAGTTAGGAAGCACTCTTTAAGTCTTGGCTGCTATAATAATAGTTTTTGTTAAGGAGCCAACAGCTTCTACAATGTTTTAAGCCTAAGTGGCTAGGAGGTTTCCATCTCTTAAAGTCACAAAAAAATAAGAGGGATTCAGGAAGCAAGGCAGGTCTGGTTTTAGACATGTTAAATGTGATGTGCAAAGTATTCGAGTGGGGATGGCTAATAGTAGTCACGGGTGTGGGCAGAACTGGAAATAGATGCGGGTCTCCCTGGGCGGAGGCAGGCTGTGTAACGTCTCCGAGGGCAGTACTGCGGGAAGATTTGGTAGGCTGCCTGGAACCATCGTGAGGACCAACTGCAGTGAAGGAATAAGGTGAATGGGGAAAGTACCCATCAGATGGCCTAGGTTCCTGGGATTACCACCTCGCTGACACTATCCTTGACTTTTCACTGGCTTTGCATTGGCTCCCATGATAAGGAAAAGGGGGCCACCAGGTTGCCTGGGGGTTTCGAGGCCTACCCTTCACTTCTCCGTGTCAAGAGCAGATGGGCTTGGCTTGTCATCTCCTTCATGTATTGTCTTGCGTATCCATAGCCAGTGTTTTCCTTGAACTAGATTCAGTGCAAGAACTATGGCGTCTTTCAAAGATAGTGTGCCAAGTGCTGTGCCCTTTTCTGTGCCAAGGGGAGGTGGCAGCCCTGACTCGGCAGCCAGGGGCTGTGCCAGGACAGTAGATCTCAAAGCAAAGAACCAAAGAAATCTGGGGGGCCTCCCCAGACCTGCTAAATCGACACAGACTTTGGGGAGGGGAGGGAGCAGTGGATCCCTGCCATCTGTTTTAAGAAGCCCCCAGAAAGTCAGTGCCATGAGGCCAGGTATTTTGTTTTCCCATGTCTCTAGCGTCTGCAACAGAGCCTGTCTAATTAGGGAGTCTACAGTAAATGTTCCCCGGTACGTGTTTTCAGTCTCAGGCTCTCAGTCTCAATGTAAAAACTTAGATGGGGGTCGAATGGGCAGAAGCTAATTGTTCAGCTGCACTGAGGCCCTGTGTCAGGTGTCTGTGAGAGGGGCGTGGCAGTGTGACCTGTCTGCAGCTCGATGGACCAGGGGTTGCATGTTGAATCGTCAGTGAATAAAAAATTAAGATGTCCAGGTATTTTATGTCACGATTTATACAGGTTCACCACATGAGAAACAATTGTCGTTTGCTAGCCTACCACAACCAAGGTGCCCAAAGAACTGAATTGTCTTCATTTGCCTATGCAGCTGCCTCACCTGTGGTTTCTGACGTTTTGACATGGGTCTCACCAAGCAGTACCTGCGCTATGTTGCCAGTGCGGTCTTTGGCCTAATCGGCAGCCAGAAAGGCAATATTGTCTTTGTGACGCTTCGTGGTGAAAAAGGACGCTATGTGGCAGTGCCAGCCTGTGAACATGTCTTCGTCTGGGACCTAAGGAAAGGCGAGAAGGTGAGCCAGAAGTCACCAGGATCGGTGTGGATGTGTAGGGGTGTGAGGATGGAGGGGCAGAAGAGGGGAGCACTGGGATTTATCAGGCACAGGTTTTTTAGGTGTGGCCCCTAGGAGGGACATCTTGGGGGGACTGGGAGGGCGAGATAGCCAGGTATCAGGTTCTCTGGTGTCATTCTGCACTGAGTTCTAAAAACCACAACCAAAGAGGAGCTTACTTCCCAGGTATCTATTTGTAGTGATATTTACAGGTCATTATCTGTGATTGTTATTCCCCACATGTTGGTCCCTAACTTACCACTGCTTTATTTTTAGCTGCTTCTACTTGCTCTCATGACCAGTTATAAGATGTGGGCATTTAAAAGGAATAGTTATCTGCTATGTTGACTGAATCTTTTTTTCTTACTTACACAGATGAGGCCCAGGGTTGTTACACTAGCCTTTGATACCGTATGCAGTTCTAGATTCCATAAACCTACCACTTCTGCCAGACCGCACACAGGCGATTTGACCTTGCCTGCTAACTGTTGCTCCCAGGAGGTTAATACCTTGATACTTGTTGCTACACAGAGTCCTTTGTGGATACAACGTGATAGTACTCTGGTGCCTTGTAGCTTGGTTTCTTAGAAGATGAGGCCATGTTAGTGCAAGGCTGTGTTTATAACCCTTTATGGAAAATCATTTCGTGGTGACATAGGGTAAGGATTTAGTAATTCATTCCATTGCCTGGGGAATTTGTGCATGTATTATGCTAATGTAGAGCTTCAGATGAAGTAATTTTACTTTCCTTGAATGTTTTCTTTGCCCACTGTAAATAGTAATTCCTACCTTAAAGAATTTCAGATGGATTGCAGAGTTTCATTTATAAGAGTGATTTGGAGTTATTGGTGCTTTTCATTTTATGGTCCTGATTATTCTTGTACTTACCCCTGGTGACTTGCTTAACTCCTGTACTTTTTTTTTTTTTTTTGAATCTGTGATTTCAGATCCTCATCCTTCGGGGGCTGAAGCAGGAAGTCACGTGCTTATGCCCCTCCCCAGACGGGCTGCACTTGGCTGTGGGCTATGAGGATGGGTCTGTTCGCATCTTCAGCCTCCTGAGTGGAGAGGGAAACGTGACCTTCAATGGGCACAAAGCAGCCATCACCTCCCTGAAGTATGATCAGCTGGGAGGCAGACTGGCTTCGGGGTCCAAGGTGAGACCTTTTATCAGGTGCCCACTGAGCTCTGGTAACACGGAGTGTAAGGCCTGTGCTTATGTGGGACATTCACAGAAACTGTTGGGGAAATGATGGGCACCTCGGGTACAGAACAGGGGTGATGGCTGAGACGGGAGTGAGAAGGACAGGTCTGAACTGGGGGTTTTTGTGCTTCCGGGCACATTATCCAATCAGAGCCTGTTAACTACGGGAGCGCAGTGGGGGTGTGCAAGGTCAGTGCACCTAACATCGGTGTGGAAGGGCTGCCCAAACAGTGCACAGCGCAAAACCTGGGCTGGAAAAGGAGAGACAAAATGACAATTCTTTTCCAATGGGTTTGGTAAGATGGGTAGCTTTCCTATATCTTACCTCAAAGTTAGAAAATACAATGTAAAAGATTCCACTTATAATCGCATATTAAATAACAGAAAAATACTGGGAAACTGAAGAATGTAACAGAAGGCTTGAGTAGAGGCACAAACTCCGCCCTTGAATGCGGAGACAAAGTATCGAAAAGATGCTAGTGTTTTCTGATTAACTTGTACGGTGAAAGCAACTTAAATATCCCGACAGGTTCTCGTTGTTTTTAGAATGTGATCAAATGATTTAGAAGCATATATGAAAAAAAGTCAGAAACACCAGAATTTGAGGAAAGAAGACTAATAAAAGAGGGTTTTAGTTTTGTTTTGTTTTCCCCCAGGGTTAGATTTTTTTAGATTTCATATGTTAAAATGCATTATGATGCCATAATTTAAAACATGTCATTTTAATCTGCTATTGATACAAAATAGGTTATTGCAACCTAATGGGAGTCCCAGAAACAAATCTGCTTTTCTATTCCTAGTTAGTATATTTTAGAGATATTTCCGATGAGTAGAAAAATGATGGATAACTTATAAAACGTTACTCAGACAATTGGCTGTGTGGGGGGATGTTTAAATGCAGTTAAAGCTTTACCTCATTCCGTGCACTGAAATGAGCCGCAGATTAAAGACAAACACTACGGAGCAGGAGGTATTTTGAGTAGACAAGAAGACATGGAAGTAGTGTTTGCCTGATACGGAGGTGGAATTCGCCCGATGCGGAGGTGGAAAAGGACTTTGGGCACATCTGGAAGAAGGACACTATAGAGGGACAAGGACTGGTGGATATGGATACTTAAATTTAGGACATCTGTACGTTTGAAAATATATAGGAAGTTGTTCAGAGTGAATCCTAAGAGTTCTCATCACGGAGAAAATTTTTTTTCCTTTTTATTTCATTGTCTCTTGGCGAGAAGACAGGTGTTAGCCCAACCTGTTCAGTCACCATTTAACAACCTGTGTACGTCACACCATCACGCCGCACGCCCAAAACCCATCCACAGGTGTCGGCCACTTTGTTCTCAGTAAAACGGCGTGCGGGGGGGAGGTACAGGACAAACACAAGGGAACGAATGTAATGTTTTCAACATCAAAAGGAAGGATTAATGTCATTTGTCTCTTAACAAGTTACAATCAAGTGAGAAATAAGACCTAAGTAGACAAAGGTCATAACTCAGCAGTTAAAAGAGGTGCAGGTGGCCAGTCATGGCCACAGACCAGGGACAGGATCTCTCACTGGTACTCAGAAATTCAAGTCAAAGAAAGATCGAGACAGCATTTTTAACTTGTGAAACCGGCGTGGTTTTTGAGACACTGGTGATGCTCAGAGCTGATGGCATGGGGAGCAGGCTCTGTCGTCCACACCCCGGCGGGCTCAGGGCGGCACGGCCGCTCTGGAGAGCGCCTTGGCGGTGTGAGTTACAAGCCTGAAAAATAGAGGTACCTTTTAACTGGAGGACTTCCTCTCAGAGTATTTATTCTGGTCAGAGATATGTATATATATAAAGATTTATGTGCAAGAATGTTCATTTTCACGTGTTTATAATGGTAGAGTACTGGAAACTATTTGGCTAAAACAGAAAGAAATTTAAATAAATTATGGCATATCTTTAGGATTATTGTAACTGAAAAACGAGAGAAGCCTGGAAGGACTTGAAAAATGGGAATATTCTAAATGGAAAAGAGGGAAGGTTTGAAAATCCCAGGAACAGCATGGTGCCAGTCTTCTGCTAGGAGAGCAGCAACCTGGGTGTGCAGGGTCCGGCACAAGTAATGCCCCTGGTTACTTACAAAGTCAGAAGCATGTAATTCTGTAACATACCTGTCGCACTCCAGCACACCATAGGACATGTTAGGTGCAGTGTTCACATTAGAACTGTGCATTATTCTTCCCATTTTAGTACCCTGCCAACCACTCAAGCAGACCTTCCGCCGGGCCGGTGTCCACAAAGACTGGAATAATATATATAAAATGCCTGTGGTCATTGTATCCGGAGGGCAGCAGTAACTGGTTTTTATTTCCTCTACTCCTGTGTGCTATTTCCTACAAGGACTGTAGATTGCCTTTGTCACAGAAACATTACATCCCGTTGTCAGACCCCACGTGGTGAAGAAAATGCTTCCCCTTGTGTTGTTCGATCCCTTTAGGACACGGACGTCATCGTGTGGGATGTGATCAATGAAAGTGGCCTCTACCGGCTGAAGGGGCACAAGGACGCCGTCACACAAGCATTGTTCCTACGGGAAAAGAATCTGCTCGTTAGCAGGTAAAGAAATAGCAGTTCCACTTCCAGCTCTTTTCTAGGTGAGCTCACCGGAGAGGGTTTTAGAGAGAGTTTGCTTCGTTCCTTACTGGTTTCTCAGCCTTTCACGCGAGCTCGTGCGGGGGCTTCCTCTGCTCTCGGCGTCTCTCGCTCCTCCCCCTCCCCCAGGATCGTAGCAGCCACCCAGAGTTATTTACAGCATCGTACAGTTCCGCTTTCTGATCTGTCACTGTTTCCCGATACCAGCTTTTCCGTGTTACTCAGCCTCTTGACCGGCCTTTTGTGGCGTGAGCTATTCACTCTCTGGACCCAGACAGGCAGGAAAGCACGAAAGGAAGCAGTGGGCCCACGTGACTGCCAAGTGTTTGATTCAGCCTGTCTTTTAAGAAGAAATGTACTTCGTATTTGGGCTTTCTGACATTTGTTAGGTTGAACCCTTTGAAATTTTCATGTGTGTGGGTCAAAATGATAGGTCGGGTATCAGCAGTTTTATATTAACCTAACATAGTGACTATCATTCCTAAGGAATGGCCACCCAGGAAGGTTTGGGACGCTGAGGTTGGCCAGGCAGTAGTTAGCAGAGCCGCAGGGACGACTTGGAAGTGGTGAAGGGGCAGCGCCCGCCGTGCCAGGGCAGCCGGTGCCCGTGGGGAGGATGCAGAATAGCGTGGTCCCTGCGGACAACAGATTCAGAGAGGGAACGAATCACTGCAGCTCCGTGGGACGCACGAGTTACAGCTCAGGAAACATAACGGAGGTGGGACTGTGTAGGAAAGGCTTTGTAAATTGGGTTTTAGTTTGTTTTTTCCCCACTGGTCATGAAGGAGGATTTTATTAACCTTGTATTCGTGAGGAAGCAGGGGAGAACAGGTCACTGGCAGAGAAAGTAAGAGCCGTTTCGTGGGAGGTTTTGAGAATAGTGCGGAGGAGCCTGACTTGGGTCTGTGGAGAACCCTGAACTGGTGCGAACCTAGCAAACAGAGATGGTCTGAGAGAGTTGGGTGTGGCGGGGAGCAGGAATGGGCAGAGAGACCAGCTGAGGGGCTGTCAAGTAACCCAGGCAGTAGGACTTCCACTCGGGACGTGTCCAGAAATGGAGCGGAAGGAATGAACGCTGAGTGACGTCACGGAGGTGGCATTTCCAGGCGAGGAGCCCAACGGCTCGGGAGCAGCGAGGTCTGCAGAGTGTGTGTTAGACGGTGTGCGAGGGGTGTGTGCCGTGACGATGAGAGTGACAGGCAACAGACCGAGTCACTTTCGTGTTATGGGTGAAACATTACTTTCTGCCTACGTAGCCACATGGAGAGTTCAGATCCTTTACTTTTTAAAGGAAAGCCTGGGTAGCATAGCAACATTGGGCATTATTGCTGTGTGTTACCTTTTCAAGGCTGCACGAATGAGACCTTGATCTCCCTGTTGGTTTTGTAGTTCTTCCTAATGAGAGTTGTTCCTGTTTCTTCTTCAGTGGGAAAGATACCGTGGTGAAATGGTGGGACCTTGATACCCAGCACTGCTTCAAAACGATGGTGGGCCACCGAACTGAGGTACGGGTGGGCTCCCGGGCCCAGGGAAGGGAGGGCAAGGCTGGGGGAAGGCTGGTTTCCTCTCGGGTCCCTTCATGGCTGTGGGAACCGTCGAGAGACAGAAGTCGATGTGGCGGAGGAAGTGTCGGCCATCGGAGCAGATACTGGCATTAACTAAAAATTGGCCTTGGATACGTTTTTAATCCGTGAATATGCAAATGGTAGTCTTTATACTCGTTACCTGAACATAGATCTCTTCAGTAGAGATCACAAAATACAATACACCTTTGCATCTTTCTCTGTGCTTTGTTCGTACCAGGCTTTCAAAAACACACCTGGAGTATGTGAGGAGAAAAAGCCAGTTAGATTCTCTATTGATTTGCAGCAGTGCTGCTGTTCTTACTCTTTAGTTTTTGGATATTTGAGGCTGAACATTATACAGTAGACACAAATGGAGCTCCTTTTACTTGCGAGGCAAAGAAAGATCAGACTTCAAAGTCTTCACTGAGTGGGCTCTCATTAGGGTTTATGCTGAACAGCCATTCCGTGAATTTAAGGGCAGGGAACCACAGAGGAATGCCTAGTTGTCACACGGATGACAGTTTTACCACGGGCCGTTTTTCCTCTGTAACAGTGGGATTCGTCTTAGTATGTGTTGAACGGGTTGCCTTGATCCTAGCTTCTGCAAAGGCCAAAGAGATTTCACGGCAACATACTGAAACTTGGGCTGTAACATTGTACATCCTGGAGTCAAGTTCTACTACTTGAATCTGCTTATACTCTGTAGGTGTGGGGCTTGGTTCTGGTGTCAGAAGAAAAGCGACTCATCACGGGGGCCTCTGACAGTGAGCTGAGGGCTTGGGACATCGCCTACCTGCAGGAGGTAATGACTTGTTTCTGATGAGGCGCCCAGGTGTCTGTCTTGGTTCAGTAGGTTTAGAGGCTCATTGACCTTAGAGTGAGATGTGATCTTTGCGTCCTCCACATGGCATCATGGGTACTGCAGAAATGCCATCACATCGATAACCAAGCACGTGCAAAGAAACTTCATTCTGCGCTCCACTGCCCTCAGGGACTTGGGCTCAGAAGGATATCTTTGGGCGTGTAGCTTCTGGTGATGCTCATGTTTTAGTCCATGGGATTCTTAGCCTGATAGTTCTGGACCTTTGGGTACCCATGGTGGGATTCAGATACCTGTGACCCTTTCCCCTCAAACAAAAATCTAGTAAAATTTATGAATTTATAAATGTGTATGTTCTGAGAAGATCTCTCGCTTTTTCTCAGATCCTCAAAGGTTGTGGGAGGAGAAAAGGTTATGCCCCTTAGCGGTAGCTGCAGTCAGGTGTGTGGTGTGTCCAGTAGCCATTCCAGTGGCTTCTACGTCAGTAGGCTTAGTTTTTCTTTATTGAAGGAGAAAATGTAACCTCCCTTGCAATACCTTTGCAATTCTGAGTGCCAGTTAAAAGCTTTCCCTCTAGAACGCAGTAGGTCTTTCAGCCAAGAAGGTTTTAAAGTTAACGAAGAGTCGGCCATCCTTCTGTCCGACTCTGGTTGCTGAACAACAGTCCTCAGAAACTCTGGAAAGTCACGGGAGATAGTAGAGCAAAACAGTGTTTGTTTGAGTCAGTTTTTAGTATGTTCTGATAAATGTCCTTCCCCTGAAGAGGTCTGATGGGAGATGTCACTCGGGGGAAGGTATTCGTGGCCCACAGGAAAGGTTTTTAAGTCACTGGGGTTAAGAGTCGCCTCCTGGGACACATTTTTTTCAAGTTTTCCCATTTTTATAAAACAGATTGACGATCTAGAAGAACCAGAGCCCAAGAAAATCAAGGGGTCTGCTCCCGGAACACAGGACCTGCAGGACGCAGAGGACGGCACCCTCGGGGCGGACGAAGCTCCTGAGGATGTAACTCGCTTGCGTTTCTCACCTTTAATTGAGCTGAGTGGTGGGGAGGGTGAAAACTGCCTCTAAATTTGGAATGCTCGTCGTCCTGGCAGGGAATATCTGTGTTATCTGCATTTCTTGGAAACACATCTCTTCAGAGCTTCAGCAGGACTTCTGTTAACCTTCAGGTGTTGCCTCTTCCGTAGCGCATCCTCATGTGCAGAAAAGCTGGCTCCGTGATGCGGGAGGGAAGGGACAGAGTCGTGAACCTCGCAGCCGACAGGACGGGCAGGATTCTCGCCTGCCATGTGAGTACCAGGCGTAGGGGAGTCACAGGGACGAGGCCGGCCTTTCAGATGGGCAGTGTGGAGATGAGTTTTCCTGTGGTCGTGTCTAGAAATCATTACCTGATCCTGTGTGGACCTACAGTCCCTGGCTTCTGAGAGCATAATGACAACAGTGATGGCTATAATTGTTCTTATTAGCAACCATTCATTAGGTGCGTGCTTTTCTAAGTGGTTTAAAAGCACTGACTCTTACTTAGTCTTCAGAGCAGTGCTGTGAGTAGGTGGCGGCATCCGCCCCCGTCACAGCGGAGACAGTGAGCTCAGGGAGACCCACTGTCCCAGGGGCTGCCACCAGTGAGGGGATTAGACTTGTCATGGTTTGGTCCTTATTGGGAAAGAGCGGAATCACAGATTGCCCATCCTGGACCACATCAGCCTATCTTTCTAGGGAACCGATTCCGTGCTGGAAGTGTTCTGTATCCTTTCCAAAGAGGAGATTCAGAAGAAGATGGATAAGAAGATGAAGAAAGCTAGAAAGAAAGCCAAGTATGTTTCCTTAACACTTACTAACAATCAAGTATTCTGTGCCTTATAGTACTCATAGAAAAACTGGGTTTTTTGAAGGACATATTTACTCTATTACCAATTTCTGTTAAAAGCTGGAGATTTTGTGGCATGCTGGTAGTCTAGGTGTTAAAGTTATACTCTGTAGTACAGCTTTGTAACTAGTTCGCTCCTGAGTCTTGAACCCAGAGCCACACTGAAGTAGAAAGACCGTACAGATTTTTAAAAATAGTTTCTAAATGCTTTAATTCTCAGAGGCTAGCTGTGTGTCGTCAGTGACAGCAGTCTGTCCCAATGCTAACCCTCGGGACTATGAGAAGGCTGGTTGGATGGTTGTGTATGAAGTTTAGCGCTGATATAACCCCGAAATAGGTCATTGTAAGCATAGAAATCAGTTCCTCAGTGGCTGAAATTCATCAAGTCTCAAAGAAATAGAAAGTGTTCTGCCTTGGCAACTCTTGAAATTTCGGGTTTATCTGATGTGATTGCATTGGTAAGTGCAGATTAATGGGTTTTCTGAAAAGTCCTAAAGTTAGAAAACCAGCCAGAAACATTTCCATGGAATACTGCAGAACAAAGACTTGTCCCAGGAAACTGTGGGCTGTTGCATGCAGAATCCATTTGCTGAGAATAGCCCTTCAGTGGAATAACGCCGTGTATTTATGACACTAGTTCACAAAGCATTTCTACACACACTGCGTGTTAATTCTCATGGTGATCCTGTGTGGTTAGTGACCGTCCAAGATCACACCGATCATTGGTGTCCGCCAGAATGTGACTGAAGTAATAGCAAAGCTTCTTCTAGGAAAGTGGTAGCATGACTTTCTTTTTCTCCCTCCAGATTAAATTCTGGCAAAGGGGAGGAGGAAGACCTGGAAGTCAGTGTTGAAATGAGTCTGCAAGATGAAATCCAGCGGGTGACCAGTATCAAGACTGCTGCCAAAATCAAGTGAGTGGGGACGCAGCATGCAGAGTGCCCGCGGGCTCTGGAGTGCTGTGGGGTGGGAAGCTGTAGGGTGTGTGGGCTTTGTCACGCCCTTCGGAAGCAGTCTGTATGAAGTACGTGTTTGGGGACAGTGATGGTGGGACGCCCATGTCAACCCGGCTCCTGTTGCCCTCGCCCCGGACCCACTTACTCACCATCTCACATTTGTTTTACTGTAACACCTGTACCTGTCCATTTACTACTCTTTCCTGCTGCCAATTAAAAAGAAAGATGTATGCCTCATGTTCCGAAAGGATTTGAGGCACTTGGAGAAGATGCACAGAGACAAGCTATGTGTGAGATCCAGTGTCTGCGCCCAGAGTTCTTTAACCTAACTGTTCTCCAGTGCTCGGAGCAGTCTGTAAAACCCTCTAGACTTGTCCAAACGTCTTGTAGATGGAGGCCATCGCAAAGCCTTTCTCCCGGGAAAAGTTAACCTCGTGAGCTGAGACGGTAGCTGAGACATTTTCTCATGCAGATCCTTCGACCTGATTCATTCACCTCAAGGGGAGTTAAAGGCCGTCTTCCTGCTGCAGAACAACTCGGTGGAATTATATTCACTGAATCCCTCGGCGCCCGCCACCCAGCCTGTGCGGACAAGCAGGATAACCCTCGGGGGTCACCGCAGCGACGTGCGCACCTTGTCCTTCAGCTCGGACAACATTGCGGTCCTTTCCGCGGCAGCCGACTCCGTTAAGATTTGGAACAGGTCCGTGAGACGACGCTTCCTATAGCTTTATCCAGCACATTAGTTCGACTAGTTTTTAGTACTCTCCATGACTGGTTATTAATGTTTTTTCTTACGGCCTTAAGTACAGTTCCCTCAAAATGTATCTTCAGTGCTTTTTGAGCATGGGCCTGTGGAGTTTAGAGTAGGAAAAGTTGCATTTTTATTTTATACAAAAAAAATTCAAACTTACTCCACGTGTGAAGCTTGTAGCTGTACTTGGCTGGAGAAAAACAAATGTACTGCCTGCTTTTAAATTCAGGTAGACTTTTCTTGATGTCCAGTAACTTCACTGTAATCCTTCATTCCTCACTTTGCACGGTGACTGTTTCACACTCTTTCTCAAGCACCTTGAGGCTGGTGGCCTTGCTTCCTGCTTCACTGGAAAAAGGGTCCTCCAGAAAACGTTCATACGCTCCCATTACATCTTCCCACGTAGCTGCATCTGCATCCACGTAATCTGCCCTCCCTCGTAGCACCGTGTTGGAGCCCCTAGCAAAGTTAATCATAGTTTGTGTGTGAGGTTCTTTCTCATCCCCGCTTCTAGCATTTCCCCCTCCTGCATCGGCACTTTTCCCTTCCTGTGGGATCACCCTGTCGGCACACAGGCCATCACCGCTCCCGGCCTCCCGGGAACAGCAGCCCTGCCCCATCCTCATCTCTCTCCCCAGTCAGCTCCCCGCCTCTGGCTGCTTTCCTCCAGTCTGTCTTCATCCATCTCCGTCCGCTGTCATCCTCACCTTTGCACCAAATCACTCTGGGAACCTCAGCAGTGATCTTGTCCCTGAGCCCAGTGACCACGAGCTGCATTCGACACTCTCTGCTTGAACTGATAACTCTCTCTCTGAGGCACTTCTTTGACTTGCATTGCTTCCTCTTGTGGCTCTTCTGTCTTTTCTGGATCCTTTTTACCTTCCGTGTTGGAATGCTTCGGGGGGAGAGTCTTGGCCCTTTCCTGTGTATACTCAGCTCTGCGATCTCTAGTCGTGGGCAGTCTCTGTGCTGATGGCTTATAAATTTATACCGCCAGCCTTCGCCTCTCCTTGAGCATCAGGCTCACCCGAATCCTGTGTTGGGTCACCACTTGGAGGTCTAGTGGGCATCTCAAATTTTTGCATGTCCCAAACTGTACTTCTGGTCTTCGCTTCTTCAACAACTGTCCCACCCGCTGTTCCTGCAAACCTCCCCATCTTAGTGAAACCGGGGGTGGGGGCAGCCAATTCTGGGACTCCTGCTGTCTGTCACCATTTAGCCAGGAAACAGAGGCAGAGGGATTGGATTATAAGTGGCTTTTATTACTGTCAGAGGCCGGCAGTCCGAGAAGGTGGTGGATAAAAACCTTAACCGCCACCTTCCCTTGAGCTTTCCGAAGCAAGTTTATACAGGGGAAACATGGGAGTTTGGGAGGGGCAGTCCCTGGAGGGAGCACAGACGTGCTGTTCCGCTGGGGGCGGGTACCTGGAAGTGGAGTCACGCAGCTCCTTCCCGAGCTGGCTCCTCGGTCAGCCTTCCTCTCTTCCCGACACCTGTGGTTTATGGCCAGGGAGGTTGTGTGGTCTCTGGTCAGGGAGGAGAGGGGTACACCATTCCCTTAAGTGTCCTTGGTTTGGGGAGATAAGGTCTAGCAATTCACCAGCTGGCTATAAATTGCTCAAACTGTTTGGCCTTGTTTAATTTTCTCGTCTCAGTTTCCCCATTCCACTCACCCAGGACTTTTCCCAGCTTCTCACTATCCTGCCTCATTAGTACATGATTACTCCCTTCTGGTTGTTCTGGCCCGAATCCTTGTCGCCATTCTTGACCCTCTCTCACATCCCTTGTCCAATTCATGAGCAGATTCTATCTGCTTTACCTCCAAAACTTAATCCGGAATCCAGCCACCCGCACTGCCAGCCCCATTCCCAGGACCGACGTCTCTCCCCTGGGTCGTTGGGGTCACTTCCTTACCGGTCCCCCTGTAAGCTGTTCTCAGCACGGCAGCCAGGCAGTCTTTTTATAACGGAAGTCATACCACTTCCATTAGCTCCCTCTCACTCCAGCTAAAAGCTGAAGTCCTCCCAGACTTCCCTCACTGCTGCCGCTTCTGCTCCTGGGAGCCCCACCAGCCTTTTTGTTGTCCCTTCAATGCAACAAGAACCTGCCCGTGTCATGGCTTCTGTGCTCCTCACCCTTCCTGCCTGGAACCATCTTCCCCTACATCCACATCAAGGGGCAGTCGGCTGCCGCCCCACCAGCACTCTGCTGCCCCTCCCGAGTTGTGTTTCTCCGTAGCACCTGCTATCACCTGATGTACCGGCATTTGCTTGTCTCATTCCTAAAGAATGTTCAACTTTACAAGATGCTGGTGCTCAGTGAATGATGAATGAAGTGGGCATTCGATGCATATTTGTTGAATGGGTGAATTTTACGATCCAGTACAATGAAGGGATATATATATGCACACACACACACACACATCCTTTGCAGGGAACATATATATTAATAAGCTCATTGGAATTGCAGTCCTCTGGGCTCACTTGTTTCGTGTAGTGGCCAGGCAGACGCTTTTCTCCGCCTGCTGCAGCGTAATCTCTGTTCCGTGGGGTTAGGAAGCCCCTGTGATGAAAACAAGGTCCGGCACCACTTCCCGCTCTCTCCCTTGACTGTACTGGGTGTGAGGCAGGGGCTGGTCAGGCTCCGTCCTCGCTCGTGTTGCTCTCTTCGTGGCTGCGTGTGCACTGCACACACACCTGACCTCCCAGATGGGGGAGCGGGTTCCCTCCGCACTGGTGTTCATTCCGTCTGCCCCGCAGGTCCACGCTGCAGTGCATCCGCACGATGGCCTGTGAGTACGCACTCTGCTCGTTCTTCGTGCCTGGTGACCGGCAGGTGGTCGTAGGAACAAAGGTAAATGGAGACTTTGTCTTGGATTCTGGCGTCTTTTCTACTCAGTATTCTTAAAGATGTTTGAGAAATCGTTTATTTCTTTTAGCATATTGAAAATGTGTTAGAGCTGGATAATATGTTAGTTTATTTCTTTTCTGAGGGTTTTGGGGTTTTTTTTAGGTTTTATTTTGTTTTTAAGACAGTTACAGCCACGACCCTGAGATAACTGTCACTAACGTTTCAGCGATCGGCCTTCTGTGCATCCTTTTTGAGCACCCGTGTCATTGTGTTCTGAGAAGACTACTGGTGAAATGCATTGAGCACCTCGCTTCATGCGGGGCCGATGAAAGCATTCGGAAAAGCTGACCAGGTGTCATCCCAGCTGCTGGTCAGATTGAGAGCCAGTGGGAATGAGCAGACGTGGATTTGGAGTCAGAATCTCTCCCTTACAAAGTAGATAATTTGTAGCAAGTCACATAACTTCTCTTAGTGAGTTTCCTTATCTATGTAATGGGATAAGGACACTTGCTTTTGACAGTGCTTTTCCACCAGATGAGCCTGGGTCGGAATCCCAGCCCTTCTACTCACTGGCTGTGAGACCTTTGGGCAAGTTACTTAACCCTGTGAGCCTTGGTTTCCTCGTGTAAAATTGTGTAAATAATCCACCTCCCAGCATGCCAAGCACTTTAGCACAGAGCCTCGCTCACAGCAAATTGCTAATAAGTGCTTATACCATAAGTATCAGTGAGTAAGGGTGAGAATAAAATGGAGTAAGGTCTATGGAATGTTTTGTAAATATTTGTCATTTTTTTCTCCACAATCCAGTACCACAAGTGCACGACCGTTTCATTGGAAAACTGATGTATCACAGTGGGTAGCTTTTGCCCAGCACGAAGTGTAAAGGAAGCTGGAGAGACCCTAGTGTCAGTGTCAGGGAAAGAACATTAAATTTCAGTTAAAACTTTCCATTATTTTTCATCCATTCTTCCAACAAATGTTCATCCGCTCTTTGCTCTTGGGAGACCATTTGCTTTGGAGGCTACTGTATGGCTAAAGTACGTGGGATCCCTAGCCTGGCCTCTGTGCTACACAGCTAACATGCATTATCTCATTTAATCCCCACAACTGCATAGAGAGGTTGGTTTTTACAGCTTTAAAAAAAAAAAAAGTAACGAAACCAGCTCCTAAGGGTGCATTCACCCCCAGTCACTGAGCTGGGAAGGAAAGGGGAACCCTGGGACCCGTTCTGCCGCCTCATACTCCCCACTGCATGTGCGGGAGCTCGGAGCAGCCTGGGCTCTGGGACTGGGGCGCCTGGCACATTGCTTTCTAATATGGTGACTTCTGGGGGGCTCACTGCCCTCCCTGGTATTGCTGGTGGATGGCCATTTCTCACTGTCAGTGCCTGGGAAAGGAGGAAACCAGAACTAGATGGAGAAGAGCTGGGGAAACCAGTCACCTTCAAGGGTAGCCCGCTGCAAGGACTGATTGATTAAAAGTTGTTAGGTTTGCCATTTTCTGTGATGTTTACTCTGATTTGCCTGTGGCTGGGGTATTTCCCTTTGAAGCTGGGGAAGCATGAAAACAGCAGGAGTCCAGTGCGCAGGCAGTACAGTCTCAGAGTTGTACAGCACAGCAGCCCTGCCGGGGAAAACTCAGCTCTCCCATCCGGGATGTCATGGCACCTGCTCGGAGAGGAAGTACCGAGCACGGAATGTGGAGTCCGTTCCCTAGGTGCCCGGTCACAGGGTCACAGGGTCGCTGCGCGGTTCGGCGGGAACCGTGGGGATGGCAGGTGTGCCGCAGGGCTGTGCCCCTTCGTGTCTCCCACAGACGGGGAAGCTGCAGCTGTACGACCTGGCCTCTGGAGCTCTGCTGGAGACGGTAGACGCCCACGACGGGGCTCTGTGGTCCCTGTCTCTCTCCCCTGACCAGGTAACTCAGTCAGCGGGAAGATCTGGACTTCAGGGCTCTGGCTGCTTCTCCCTTTCTTCTGGCAGGTTTTGCTGCTGCCTGACAGGGGTCGCTTGGGGCTGCTTTACAGGAAGCCGAGCTTCACCCAACCTTTAGATTTCCGGTGTGACGCCACATCAGGGCTGCACAGCGCACAGCTGCCCCTGAGAAATGAGCCCTGGTTCAGCTTCTCTGATCATCACACACGTGACATCAGATCCCTTATCTTCGTGATTTTTACCAGTGGCTCATGATGCAGCCTAGAGGAACTGTTTCCTTGGGTGACACAGCGCAGAGCATAGAGTAGACTCTCCCACTCCCGTTAGTCCGTTCGTTTCCTGCGAGGCCCCCGTTTCGGCCAGTACATCAGCCCTGACCAGCCGTTCAAAGGGGTTGCCCGAGACTGCACTTGGCCCCGTAACAGTGCTCAGAGCATTTTGAGGCGTTTTTGAAAATACCTTAAGAGGTCGTTCATTTGAATATTCTCAAAGGTGGTGAACCTTCATTCATTGAAAGTGGACATTACTTTTGGAGAAAAATGGAATCTGGAATTTAGAGTGGGCGATGCCTTTGGGGTCAGAACAGAACACCATTTAAAACATTAATAGTAATATCTTGACTTTGTACAGTGGTCTTTCTTTTCCAAAGTATTTTCACATCCCTCAGGAGATCACTTACTGTTATTTTTACAGTGACTTTATAACCTAGGTAGTCTTTATCACCACGGCAACAGTGAGGATCACTGTAAGGTCTTCCCTGTGTTACCCCCGAAATGGCAGGCAGACGGTAGATGCTCAAGATCCGGTTCTCTGTCTCCAGCTTCTGGATAACTTGACACTCACGCTGCAGTGTGACAAGACTAATTTGAACAATTTAGATTGTCTAGTCTGGATATTTGTCAGTCCGATTTACCACTTAGTGGCAAACTCTTTACACTGTGGCCCTCTGAGGTGGAGCAAACCATTCCCCCCGACCCCCCACAAGTGTTCACTGTTTCTTTCTTCCTGATACTGAACGAAAGTCTAACTAGAATGTCCCACACGTTGTCATCTGTCCGTCTGTATTAGTGTCTGCTAGGAATTCCCAAATAAGGTCCCTGGCAGCAGCTCCAAAAGAGAATGAATGAAAGGGGTTAGAAACCACACTTTTCTTCTTTATCCCATGACGTTAAATACAAATGGTCCTTTATACCACTTTGATGTGTCTTATTCAAGTTTCTGAACTTAAAGTACTTTTCATTGAAGTGTCATTTGGTTTTCAGCGTGGCTTCGTGACAGGTGGCGCAGATAAGGCTGTCAAGTTCTGGGATTTCGAGTTGGTGAAAGATGAAAACAGTCCCCAGAAGAGGTGAGGAGACATTTTTACTGGAGTGAAAGTGGGACTGACTACACGCCCTTCTGACTTGTCTGTTTCTGCTGAGCTCCAGAGAGCTTGTTGGAATTATATGGGTGATTTCTGTGATTCTAGACTCTCCGTGAAGCAAACCCGGACGCTGCAGCTGGATGAAGATGTTCTGTGTGTCCGGTTCACTCCCGACCAGAAGCTGTTGGCCGTGTCGTTGCTTGACTGCACTGTCAAAGTTTTCTATGTTGACACCTTGAAGGTACAGTGGCCATGCCTGGGAGTATGTTCTTCCCTTCTGACTGACCTTGGGTGGAGGGTATGAGGAAGTGGCTTTGACTCTGCCCAGCAGGAATGTATTTCTGAAAATTTGTATGTGATCAAAACGGCGTAGGTGCACTGGGGATGCTAGAGATTTAAAAGAATCCTTTGGTTTCTAACTCCTGTTTAAAGCAAGTTACATTTCACGCAGTCAGAGCTAAGTCTGTGGGCGGAAAACCCCGTCAGAGGCAGTGGTTTTCAGAGCAGCTCTGGGTGTCCTGGCCAGTGACTGCACCCTCGGCCGTACTCATGGTTTGTTTGGGTTGCTCTAGAAAGGCAGCTCCTGGGCCCCAGCCCCAGGGAGTTGGTGGGACTGGGCTGAACCTGGGGACTGTGTGAAGTGTGTGCCCCAGGGGCGTTCCGGCGGAGAGGTCGCAGAGCATCCCAGCTGAGCCCTGACGGGGGTGGTGGGCACCCGGGCCTCCCTGCCCACTGGATCGTCGCGTCCTGTCGGGGTCACGTGGGTCTGTGTGTGAGACACAGGCACAGGCTGCCCTCAGCGGGGGCAGTGAGGGGAGGTGGTTTCTTTGAAAATAAACATGCAAAGCACCCACGGCAGTGTGAGCATGCATTTCACAGTGATGTCCTAGACTCACATGCACTAAAACCTGTGCCTGCAACGTGGATTACTTATGTTCTTTATTGCTTTAACGTTTAGTTTTTCCTCTCGCTGTATGGACACAAACTGCCTGTCATATGCATGGACATCTCTTACGTAAGTAAAATTTCAATGGCATCTCAGTAACAAGTTGTTTTTCTAAAGCGTTTTCGTAGCTCTTGGCTGGATAGCTTCATTTAAGAGTATTTTTTCATTCTGTTGTCTATCTTTCTCCGCCCCCCAAAATGAAAATATTATAATCACACTTGTTATGTATGCTACTTTAATGCTTTCAGAATATATTCACAAATACCTGAATTAATCCTCATAACAAGCTCCCTGTTGCGAATTCCCCAAATAGTAGTTTGTCTAAAATGCTAAAATTGAGAGCACCCTGAAATATAAAGACTTTAAAAAGGCAGCCCCCTTTGCTTTGGAGGAAGGTGAGGAAGCTTTACATTTGGGCATCTGTGGTGTTGCACCATGTAAACTTTCAGTCTGTTGACCATAATCGTACTTTTGCAGTGTCTGGCTCTGATTGCGGGTGGCAATGTGTATTTAAATACTGTCTGTGCCAGTGCACAAACAGAGTAAGATGGTGTTAAAAGTATTTCCAGTTTCCTTGTGCTCACAAGCATTTAAACTAGGCGTTGAAATAGGAACAGGAAGAGAAATAGTGATGGGGGGAGCATGGGTTGAAAGGCTAGATCCTAAGATTCTAGTAGATTCTTTCCCAGCCTCTCTCTTTCCTTCTCTTTCCCTCCTCCTCTCTGTCTCCAAATCCTGTGGTGGAGATTTTCTCTCCTACTTACTCAACAAAGTAGAGAGATAACCTCTGTCAAAACACAGTCCCGCTCCGCAGCAGTGTAGAAACAGTTCAGTCGCATACTTCTTGCTTTCTTCTACAAGCTTTTAAGTAGATCTGTACATAACAGCAAAGAAGTATGTGGTCTTTGTAGAGAAATGAAATTCCTTTCAGACAGAAATGGGTTGAATGTTCCGGTTAGCTTTTCTGTACCTACTTTGTAGAGTTCTGCATAGTCGAGTGACAGTCACCTCTCTGCCTCACAGGACGGGGCACTCATAGCGACGGGCTCTGCCGACAGGAATGTGAAAATCTGGGGAATGGACTTTGGGGACTGCCACAAGTCTCTCTTTGCACACGATGACAGGTGCGTGCCGTCCTTCCAGACCTTCCTCTGAGTCGCCCGCATCCTGTCCTTGGAGCCTCTGTGTCTGTTTAGTATTCTCAGGCAGTCGTACCTTTAGAATTCTAAAGTGTAAATGAGACATTCTAGAACTAGCTATTTATAAGCTACTTATGGGTGTAAGACTCTTTTTAATGGCGTGCAGTTGGATGCCATTTGAACACTTCTCTCGCTTCTCAGTGTGATGCACCTGCAGTTTGTCCCCAAGTCCCACCTCTTCTTCACTGCCGGGAAAGACCGCAAGATTAAGCAGTGGGACGCGGACAAATTTGAGCACATTCAGACCCTGGAGGTAACGTCTTGCCTGTTTTCCTTGCTCGGTCCTGAAGAACTGCTTTGCAGCCTAACTGCTGGTCTTCCGTGACGCGAGCAGGCGGTGGTCCGTGAGGACATTCTGACTCGGGCTGGTGTTGTGTCTCCTCGCCAGGGGCACCACCAGGAAGTATGGTGCTTGGCCGTGAGCCCCAACGGAGACTACGTCGTGTCGTCGTCCCACGACAAATCTCTGCGACTCTGGGAGAGGACCAGGGAGCCTCTTGTTCTGGAGGACGAGAGGGAGATGGTAAGGACTCTCGGCCTGGTGACAGGGAGGCTGGTCGGGTGTCCGACGTGCCGCCCCAGCCGAAGTGTTCTGTCTGGTGCAGTCACACCTCAGTGAGTGCCAAGTCCGAGGCAAGGATCCGGGAGATGCTTCTGGTGCTGCCGCCACCGTCTCGGCGGCCGGCAGACGCCCTAGCGGATTGTGTTCTGAAAGCAGCAGCTTCTCACCATCCGCTTCTCCTTTTACTTTGTGTAGAGACGACGTTTTTTCTTTCTAATTAGTTTCTTTCTGTCTCTTAACAGCAAAGGGAAGCAGAATATGAGGAGAGTGTGGCCAAAGAAGACCAACCAGCAGTAAGTTTTATCCTAAGTTTTATCCAGCAGTAAACCCTAGTCAGTCCTAGGACTGTGCCCTGTAATCACTGGAATTGACCATGATTTCAAGAATTCCTGATGGAATTAGAATTGGGCCAGATTCCAAAGTCATTATGGGAGAGAATCTGAGTAGTCCTTCCTATTCAACTACATTCTGGCTTCTTTTCCTTTCTTTTTTTTTTTTTTAAGGAGGTTTCAGGGAATTATTTCACTGTAGAACAAAAATACAAATCAGAATAGTAATTGAGAAGTTGGGTGTTGTTTTTGAACATCTGTAAAGGAGCATAGTCTTACAATAACACATGTGAAGTACAGGGTCTCTGGCACTTACTAAGTCCTCGGTGAATAATAGCTGATAACACAGTATAGAATAATAGTGCCTTTTCTCTTATGGAAGATTTAAGATGAATTTCTTGATTTTTTAATGCTTGTCAACAACATGATTCAAGGATTTCTTTGTTTCTGGCAGGTTCCAGGGGAGACTCAAGGAGAAAATTACTTTCCTGGAAAGAAAACTATTGAAACCATCAAAGCAGTGAGTTGATTTTTTTTTTTTCCCCATAGGATCCAAACTTTTTAGTAAAGCCTTTATCAACCAAATAGTCCTTGGGTGGCAAAATGTTGGCTGAATTTTTAAATGGGGATATATGGCGATCAAAACCTATCTCCCTTCTTTGTAACCGAGGAGGTGCTGGTACTGGATCTGTTGATCAGCACGTGGCTGCTTTATTTTTTGTGGAGGTGGGCACGTGCCTGACTGGGGAGTGAGCTCCCACCCTCGGTGCAGTCGCAGGCCAGCACTCACCAAGCCAGCCGCGTGGCCAGGGCACAGTTTCCAGAAAGCAAAGCTTGATCTCCTGAGAGGAGCACCTTTCGGGTGTTCCTGGGAGCTGCCCTCGAGGTGTCCACATCCATTCTTGCCTGAATCCAGAACACTTAGTCCCTTCCCCGAAAATTAAAAAGAGAAGAAAAACCAAATGCGCTTTACATGCAGCTGGGCACTCTTAGGGCCTGTCTTTATTAAACTGGGTCGGGCTGTTTGCCGATTTGCTAATCAGGCCTTTGGGGGCCCTGGGACGAAGGCGTGTGTTGTGATGACTTCTGTCCTTTGTCGTCGTCCTGTAGGCTGAGAGGATCATGGAGGCCATTGAACTCTACCGAGAAGAGACCGCAAAAATGCAGGAGCACAGAGCCATCTGTAAAGCTGCAGGGAAAGAGGTAAGGCGCCCAGTGAGTTACGCTCAGGGAGACACCCACAAGTGGACAGTCTCTGTGACTCTGTATTGAACTCAGACCAGGAAGTAAGGAAACGTAACAGAAATCTTTCTCAGTCAAACATTAGAAAGAAGGCATTGAGGATGTGTGGGAGAAGGAAGCTTGACCTTAAGGGGAGGATGGGAAAGTGCAGATCGAGGGGTTATTTTATAGCATGCAGCAGGCCGGCACTCACGCCCCTGCTCTGGTTCGGAAGGCAGGGAAGCCATCTCCGACTTCGGGGTGGAACGTGTTGCCTGAACCCGTTCGTGAGCACTGTCGGAGCTGCAAGGCCTCATGGTTCTTCTCACTCTTTCAGTCTGGGGCTCAGTCTTAGATTCTCCTTTCAAAAGCAAAATACTGTTTATCGCCCTGCCTCTGACAAGCACTATCACAGTCTCGTTTCTAATGCCTGGATTTAATCACTTCTTCGTAGGTTCCTCTTCCCACCAACCCCATCCTGAGGGCTTATGGCGATATCTCTGTGAGTAGAATGTCTTAACAGTTTCCCCTTGATTATTCAAAGGTTATTCTTAGGGGTAAGAGAGGAGGTAATACTTTCTCACTAAAAATCCCTCTTAGAGGGTGGTATCTTCTAGAATATTTTGAATTTCAAAAGGACCATTTTAGTGTAACTTCCAAGTTGTCTTTTTTTGGACTGGCGTTCTTCTGTTTTCTAATGCTTACTTATGTTTAGTGTCCCAGAGCCCTCTGAAGATTCTGTTAATCTAAATGAACTTTGAAACTGAAGGTTGGGGTGGAAAAGTTGACCTAGTCAGAGGGAGGAGAGGGGAGACTGATGGGACAGCGCGTGCCCTCAGCAGCGGCCAGGGACGGAGTACGCTGCCTGCACGGCTCACTCACCGTGCAGGGCTCATCCGAGTCAGGGCACCTTCCTGATCCAGTTAGGAGAGCGGCCTGACTGACAGACAGACCGTAACATAGTCGGTAAGTGGCGGAACTGGGTGTGAACCCAGACCCGACCATCGCGAGGCCCGTGCGTGTCTCGCCACTTTGGAGCACGGTGTCCTGTGAGAGAGAGACAGGTCCTGGCCCTTAGGAGACGGAATTAGGGAGTGCAGCGAAGCCAGTCCGCAGTGTCACTGATGCTGCTCTCCTTCCTTGACAGCCTTCCACTTACGTGCTGGAGATTTTTAAAGGAATCAAGTCCAGGTGAGTTTCCATGCGCAGTCACTGTCATTTGTCAGCTAACGACGTTTATTGGATGCGTATCTGATTATGAGAGAAGGAGAACGTGTGACTGATGCTTATCATCCTTCATAGGTTTAACCATGTCAGAATTGTGATGGGAAATCATCACAATGTTCTTTCTGAAGTGGCGCTGGGGGCTCTACTTTAAGGGCAAGTGAAGGGTGGCGCTGCTTTACACTGTAGGTCTTGGCACCCTCTGTGACTCAGTCACAGAAGGACCACTCTGGACATTTCTCGTGGCGCTCTTCCTTGGGCTTGTCCTCTGTGTGCGTCCACAGCTGGAACAGTCTTGCAGACAGACGGCTCTGTGCCTGTCCTTCGTCACACAATGTCTCCTGAGCATCTGCCGACCCTGTCGTTCTTCAAGAACATACCACTGAATTAACTAATGGTGTTCCATTGTACAAATAATTACTAGTGGATGTTGCATTTATTATTTGTTATTGTTAATATTGCTTCAGTGAACACCTTTACGTAGAAATCCTGGTCATTTTTATTAAGATGGAGCTCCAGCCATCCAGTGACTGATCAGAGGACAGAAGCGAGCTTTCAAAGGCTCGTATTGCTAAATCACTTCTCCAGGGTGCTCCTGCTGATTTCTGCAGGGTTCTAAACATTCTGTGTCAGTTCGAGAGGCAGAAGGTGGTTTTGTATTATTTTCATTTCTTTCCATTGACAAAGTTAAAATTTTATATTTGCTAGCCATTTGTATATTTCCTGTGAACTTTTGATAGTTTTCCTTTCTTATGCTTCAGTAGTTTCTTTTACTGGTATTTAAGAATTTTTAATATCTCTTGTCATATTTTTGGAATAATGTTTTTCATTTGTCATTTACTTTTTGTTGTTGGAATGCAGAATTTATTTTTTCTGTATTTTTTTAATTTTAATTGTTCAAGTACAGTTTTTTGCCTTTTACCCCCATCCCAGTCCCCCCGCTCCAGTGATTTACTTTTTAATTTTTTTTGTGAGTTTGACCTCTAATATCTAAATGTATCCCTTACAAGTGGTAACCAGGGCCTACCTGAATAATGATGAACCTTCACTGGAGAAATGAAAAAGGAGATTTAGGTTCATGGAGGTACAGTGCATTCTTAGATGGGAAGGTTCTGTTTCAAAGCTTCAGTTTCTCTGAAACCTAATTTACATGTCTGTGACTCCACTGAAATCCTTTTGGAATTGATGAAATGATACTAGAGGTAGTTCAAGAAAAATAAAACCAGAACCAGAGCAACAAAAGGGAGCTATTCTCTTAGATTTAAAAACAAACAAAAAACCCCTGTAAACTAGCAAAATTAAAAAATAGCACAGGATGGTTGTCAGAATCAGTTGATCATCCACGCAGCCTGAGCAGCCCTGAGACAGACTCGGTGCATGCAGGCGAGGTGCCACTGCAGATGGACCTTCACAGCAGGCGTGGAGAAACGGTTTTCCAGAACAGACGTTAGATCCCCCACTGCACCATGGGCCACATGCGTCCAATAGATGGCAGTGTTCAGTGTGGAAAAACAAAACATCAAAAAGAGAACCATCTAGAAATGCATGAATATTAATTTAATTCTGAATGGATAAGATCCGTTCAATAAAAGCAGTAGGAAAAAATAGTAGAGGGAAGATGTGCAGACTGACCACATTAAGGAACGTGGCACTTTTAACGTTTGTGTTTTCTTCTTCAGTGAGCTGGAGGAGTCCCTGCTCGTGCTGCCTTTCTCTTACGTCCCCGACATCCTCAAACTCTTCCATGAGTTCCTCCAGCTGGGCTCTGATGTTGAGCTTCTGTGTAGGTGCCTCTTCTTTCTCCTCAGGTAATAATCCTTTTCCCAAATGGACCATGTCTGCTCAGCAGACTGCTCTAGTTGAACCTTAACAGCAGCTGTCACCACTTTGGGGTAAAGAAATCTGGTGTGTCCTGGCTGGGTGGCTCAGTTGGTTGGAGTGTCATCCCACACATGAAAAGGTTGCAGGTTCGATCCCCAGTCCGGGAGTGTACTGGAGGCAACCAGTTGCTGTTTCTCTCTCACACCTCTGTCTTTCTCTTCCTTTCTCCCTCCCCCTTCCTGTCTCTTTAGAATTAATAAAGCACGTTATCAGGTGAGGATTTAAAAAAAAGGCTCCATAGCTCAGTGGTTAAAGTACTGGTCTTGTAAAAATGTAAAAAAAAAAAAAAAAGAAGTCTGATGTTTCAGTTTCAGACACTGTTACAGAATTCCAGTGCTGCCTGACATAGTTCTTTCTTATCCTTTGGAATCATTCTTGCCCTTAAAACAAGTATTTGGAGGTAATACCACATTGCTCAGGGACACATCCTCAGTCATGAGTCTCCGGGCTGCGGTCTGATGTAGTAACTCTGGTTCTAGTCTGTTTGCTGAGAGCCCGTTACTGGATGCCAGTTTGCTCTTTTTTTCTTTAATGGTTTAGTTTCAGCTGATGGTTTTGTTTTGTCTTCCTCATAGCCTTTTCAGGAACAGTGGATTTACTTCCCAGGTCTTGGTAGATACAAATGCTACAGGAGGACACACATAGAAGGAACTAACTTGGACAACACGTGCACTAGATGACATTCTGAGTGCGACGCATTCCTGTGCGTGTGCAGTGGGGAAGGGTATATTTGTAAAGGCTGAAAATCTGTTACTGTCTCCCACCCTCTGCCCCTCAGTCTCACGCTGTTAGAACAGAACAGGAATAGAGACAAACTGAACATTCCTTAAAATGCTGTTATGAGGACAAAATAAAAACTGGTCAGCCAATACCCAAAAAAGTAAAAAAAGACAAAACAAAAAAACCAGGTATATTTAGTGAAGTTGATGAATTGGCCTGTTTTCATGATTCTTAATCCTCCATTCCTTTTATTCTATCCAGATAGTAGCAAAAGAAGAACAATGTATTACTCAGTTGCCATATTTAGAATTTGAGGCAAGTTCTGAGGACTTGGCAGTATTATTGTGTTTCTTCCTGCTCCGCCACATGTGCTGCTGGGTCAGGGTTACGAATCCTGAGAGAAACACCATGACCCCCTGCGCGTCAGAGGGCTGTAGGTGGGCACCATCTCACGGGCACGTCTGGCAGGGCCCCGCAAAGGCGAGGGTGAACACGGATGTTAAAAGCATGAGGGCATCAAGGGTGTCTCGGGGATCTAGGTCAGTGTTTGAATGTGTGAGAAGGTCCAGGGCGGTATTTTTTTTTAAATGTCATCAGATGGCACTGAATAGTAAGGAAAAAATTTCTTTAGCTTTTTTTGTTAGAAGCTTTTCTAACCCCCATGAAACAGTAAATGTATCTTTTTTTTTCTTTAATTTTGATATTTTGTCTATTTGGTGTTTCCAGAAGGGGTAAGTGGAGCCTCTTATCCTTCTTATCCCCTAGTCTTCTTCGTAACATGGCTATTTTGTTTTTCTGTAAGGATTCACTTTGGGCAGATCACTAGCAACCAAATGCTTGTGCCAGTGATTGAAAAATTAAAGGAAACAACTATTTCAAAAGTCAGCCAAGTCCGGGTAAGTACTTTTGTAGAGATATAACAGCAAGGGGAAAAATGCTAGTATGTGTATGACTCAGGGGTGTGCCATGCCCTATCTTGGGTGGCATCGACCCGACATAATCTTACTGGAGATGAGGTTGGCACTGGAGCTGGTGGGAACAGGAAAACAGCCAGACCCGGGGCGGGGAGGGGAAGGGTGAGGGCAGCACCTGGAGCCTTGGCCCCGACTCACTTGTGCTGGGATACTGGACAGAGGTGACAGAAGTGTGTTTAATCTTCCCTGTATTCCTCCCCAGGATGTTATTGGCTTCAACATGGCGGGACTTGAGTATCTCAAGAGGGAATGCGAGGCAAAAAGTGAAGTGATGTTTTTTGCTGATGCTACCAGCCACTTGGAAGAGAAGAAGAGGAAGAGGAAAAAGAGGGAGAAGCTAATTTTAACTCTGACGTAGAACTGAAATGTGGAGCCTTTTCCTGCTTTTCTTCAGCAGGACTTCCAAACTAAGCAGCAGCAGAGTCCACGTCAACTTAAAAGGGACCAAGCAGCGCTCGCTGTGCTGCCGAAGGTCCGGCACGCGGACCCCACTGTCTCTCGGGGAATTCCAGTGCGGGCCTGCGGGCTCCGTTTCTTGCACTTGACCCATTTAGTTTAAAATTTCTTCGGTGCCCTTGAAGCTCGAGCCTTTCAAGAGTTGTTTCTGGTGTATTCTAGCAGGGAACAAAGAATTTTTTTTTAACTAGGCATGTGTTTCAGTAGTTAAGATACCATTTCAAAAATTTATCTTATTTATGACAGATTTGTTGGTTGAGGTTACTCTGTGTTCTACTGAGACAGGTGCACAGGTGAACGTCCTCTGCCCAGAAGTGCAGCCATGGACTTGGAGAGCTGAAAAGGGCCATAAAAGTGGTCTAGAGCAGCCTCTTTAAACTTGACCTCTTGCAGGTTGTTACACGTGTACATAAAATATCCTACTGGCTAATTGCTTATGCTTCTCTCAATAAAGAGTTGTTTCTAATGCTAGAGGAGTCGAGTGAGACGCCTTGCTGGCTTCTGGGGGATGGGTGCACGGTGCACGTGGTGTGTGCCGGGCGGCAGCCGTCCAGGGAGCTGGGCGTGTTTGAGGAGAAGAAACTGAGACATGCCTTCAGGCCTGGCCTTTTCTCTGGGACGTTTTTAAGTGTCTAATTCAACCTCCTTATTCCAGCTCTGTTCAGATTTTCTGCACCTTCCTGGGTCAGTGTCAGTAGTTTATGCCCTTCTGTGAACTTGTCTGTTCCATCTGCATTGCTGGCTTGTCATGCTGCCATGTCCCCCGGTCCCAGAGCTGCAGTCTCTGGGGCTGGCTCGCTGGCCCATGCTGTGAGTCTGTTTGGTTCCTAAGCACAACATGGTTGCTCAGGTGAGGTAAGGAGTGTGGTGGTGGTGGTGGTGGTGGTACTGGGGGGGGGGGGCAGTGTAGGAGTAAAGAGAACCTGGCTCGGAGTTCCCGAGGCCTGACTGGGAGAAGGCAAGACAGTGGGCAGTGTCGTGGATTCTAGGTGCTTCCCAGTCGGAAGAGCCGGCCTTTCCTTTAGGCAGCTGTTCTGCCACCAGGGAGAGGCCTTTGGTCCTCAGTCCTTGAAGTTACCCTAATTCCTGAGCAAACAGGCTGAATCGGTGTCATACTTGCTGCTTGGAGCAGTTCATCGTAACGTGAAGAACTGCAGCGTTCCCAGGAACGCTTTGAAGGTCCCCAAACCAGAACAGGTTCCAGAGGCCCTGGGCGTGTCTGTGTTTGAGTGCTGCCCCCACAGCTCTGCTGCCATTCCAGACAGGCAGCGCCGGGGCCGTGCGAGTGTGTCTGCTAGGTGCTGTGCCCACCGAAGACAAGGAGAGCCCATGACAGGCGGAAATGGTGTGTGTAGTAAGTAAACTCAGCTCTAGCTTTTGGTCAAAATCCTTGAACTCCACAACCCTAAAGGTTTGAGGTTAATCAGTGAGTTACAAAGTAAATTGAAAGCCAAGCAGATTTTTGGTCATTAAGGCTAAGTAGCCTGCTGTTGGCTGTTCAACGCTTAGTACAGAAACCATTTAATGAGTAATGTCTATTGGAAATAACTCGATGTTACCTTCTGTACTGCCATAAAGACAAGCCTCATCAAGAGTTTATTAGGAGTATTACATCCAAGCTTTGTTGTGAGAGAGAGAGAGAGAATGTGTGAGAGAGTGTGTGTGTGTGTGTGTCCCCATGTAAAGAAGATATGCTTAACAATTCAGAGATTTCCTGGCTGCAGGTTAAGTACTTGGTATACCTGGTATGAAGCTGTTCCTCAGAGCCAATGTCATGTCGTGTCTCATCCCGAAGAAATCTAGTGGCGCTCAGTCTAGGGCAGGCAGTACAAGGAAGCTGCCCCCAGTGTGCGTGCCTGTCTCGTGAGCAGCGCTGCACAGTGGTGCTTCCTGGAGGCTGCATGATGTGTGACAGGGTGACAGGTGGAATACTGAGCAGAAAAGACATTTGCAAAACCATGCATTTTTATCTTTCACTTAAAATCTGTAACTGGTTTTATATATACTTCAGTTTTTTCCCCAGTATTAATTCAAATTTGGGAAGTGTGACAGGACAGAACAAAAGCTCTTTGGGATCCTCAGTAACTGCAAGAATGGATGAGGAATCTTGTGTCCAGAGTGCTGGAAAACCACTGGCTCACGTGGCCCGCTGCTGTCTGCACTCGTGCACCTGCTTCTCAGGAAGTCAGCTCCGCACTCAAAACAGCGCTTAAAAGAATGAACTCCAGAACTGCATTGAAATAGGTCAGAGTTTACCTCTACTTAAGACTCCAAGCCTGTTTCGTTATTTGTAAAGTGGAAAAAATAGTATCTATCTTACAGCTAGTGTGAGGATTAGCTGTATATAGAGGAGTAGCTATTGTAGTTGTTAAAAACCAGCATTTTCACTCCACCAGGCTCAGTGGCTCATTGGTTTCTGGCTGTAAGGAGAGAACAGATACGCGGCCTGAGGCCTCGGGTGCGAGTGGCTGGAAATGATTTCGTACTCACCGGCCTACTGAGGGGAGACCTTCCGGGACATGAAGAGCCCAAGGGCAGGGGTGGGAACCGCAGTAATTCTCTGGACCACAGGAGTTTCCTTTCCCTCGGGGAGGTCTCTTGGTCTCTTATGGTAATTGCTGCTCGTTAAGACTGGTAGAGGACTCGTTAAGGACTGATGTTCGTGACCACATGACCTGTATGCACAAGCTCGCAGCACTTCAGAAGGCGACCCTCTCTTCCAGCATCATCAGCGCAGTGTCAGGTACTTCCCTGTCTAATGCAAGTTGTGTGTGCTCGGGCCTGGGGGATGGAGGGTGGATGCTGATCTCCTGAAACTACTTCTGTCCCCTTGGTGCCCACTTCTCTGCCTTTCTAGAGGAGCCCTCAGTTGCTGTGGCCAGGCCACAAAACCACGTCAACATACAGATTTCATGGTTTGGGCACAGAGGGGCTATGAACTGTCACTGACACTAAAAGTGGATAGAAGATCTAATAAAACTCTATCTGCGCCTGACAGGTGGTCTTTAATCTATAAGCATGGAAATAGGAATTTTACTAGCATGAATGCTAAACGACCTCATGGCTGTGATCAGCAAGCAGGGATTCAGACATCCTAGATCAGCACCCACTGACCTGTGTGAAGAGGATGTGAGGGCCTGACTTAATTTCCAGAGGGCTCCTGTGTTAGTTTGCTTCAGTCACTGAAGAGCAGCCCCGTCCCCAGTGTACGCGTGCACGTACACACACACACACACACACACACGTTCCCGGTGAGGCCTTTCCTGACCACTCCACCACAAACCGCAAACCTCCTGAACACTCCCCACACCCTCCCTTTGCTCCTCTACAGTTCTCTGCACTGTCCTTAGCACCGGTGTGGCCCACGCTGACTTACGTGTGGATTGTCTGTCCTCCGCTGGAATGTAAGCTGCATAAAGCCGGGGACTTTTGTCTTGGTGGTTCAGTGTGCAGGGCCCTGCACTGTGTATGGCACACTAGACACTTTCCTACCATTACCTCTGAAAGAATCAGTGAACAAATGAATTCAACTCCCTTTCTACTGAAATGAAGGTCATCTGACACCAGTTCCCTATTTACCTCACCTCTGGTGGGACCCGTACTCCCCCCTCCCTGCCCAGGACGATGCTTGCTCTGTTCCTGGTTGTTCTCTTGCCGTCTTGCAGCTGTTGCTGGTGTTACTTCCTCTTATTTGCATTCTCAGCACCGTCTTCTGACCCATTCCCTTCAGCCTACAAACAGGTCTACACCAAACTCAAAACCTGTTGCTCTGAGGTACCGTATTCTATTGCTCTTCCCTTTAGTAACAGTTTTTCTTATCTCCCCACTCAGCATTTCTGCCTTAACACCTAGTCACCTTTTTCTTTATTGATTTTTAGAGAGAGGAAAGGAGAGAGAAACATTGATTTGTTGGTCCACTTATTTAGGAATTCACTGATTGTTTTGTATGTGCCCTGACCAGGGTTTGAACCTGCAACCTTGGAGTATTGGGGTGATGTTCTAATCAACTGAGCTACATGGCCAGGGAACCCCAGTCATTCTTTATCTTTCATACTTCAGTGTTTGGCCCAGCCAGACCTTGCAGTCCTGTTCAGATCCGGGTTCTCTTTGACAGTGCTATAGCATCTGTCAGCTATCCACATTTTCCTTGGAATTCTTTCTGCGTCTTCTGAGATATTTCATGGTTTTCTAATTGCTTATTCTGTCTGCATTGCCTCCACTTCTTTCTGCTGCTCCTTAGACAGATCCCAAATTTCTGCTCCTTTCCCATACCTTCATTCATCACGTCTTTATAAATGCTGCTTAAAATTCCATCTCCAGCCCTGACTCCCATTGAGACCCAGTCCTGCGTATCCACAGTTCATTACCTGAGCCCACAGCCTTGGAGTTGGCCTCTTATGTTCTCTTTCTGCTATTGATGGGTTCCACCTCAGGTTTTATAGTTCCCCCCGCCCAGGGTCTCATCCACGTCCCTCTTCCATGGCTGCTGTCACCACACTGCAGTTCTTGTCCTTAGCTTGGCCCGTTGGTGTGGCCTTCCAGTGGTCCTTTGCCTGCCCAGTCACTCCTCTTCAACATGTCATGCACGGTAACACTAGATTCATCTTTATAAAGACATGTGGATTCTGTCCCCACCGTATCAAATCTTCAGTGGTTCACTGTTGCTTATTTAGTAAAGTTTCACCAAGAATTCAAAATCTACATGTTGATTCCAGCCAACCCCCCCACTATTTTTTCCCAGTACTCCCTAAACTCCGAACACATTGAACTCCTCCGTGATCCTCCCAAACACCTGGCACTGTCCTATCGCTGTGGGTTTATTCTTTCTAGGTCAAGTCTCCTTCCATCAGGTTTTGCATTGTGTAAGACTCGGGTCAGAGAGACACATGACACAGAGTACTGCAGCACACGATCCATGTCGTCCGAGTACAAAATACCGCAGGAGTCACATGTGGAGACTTCTAGATGACACAAGTGTTCAGATAGTCCAATTTCCATTTTCATACATGATAAAATATTTCCCATGGTGCCCTGCATGTAACAGGTACTCGATGTCTGCATGAGGTATGTGCGTAATTCAGTGACTGTCCATTCGCCTCTATAATAAAGTATCTCCTGTCCCTCAACAAGACTGTAACTTTTCTTGATGGCAAAGACGTGCTCTACAAAAAAACTCCCATTACCTGATAGCCCGTGGACAGGCAATAACATGGGCATTAATTCAACCTGGAGGCGCTCGCAGGTGCCGTGTGGCAGGCGCTTTGCTGGGTGCTGACAAAGACGCATGAAGACTACATTTTTGAAAACAATTAGTGAAGCTGCGAGTGAGGGTGTGAGGGCTTAGAGGATAGCATCTTCTGCGTTCCCCTGGTTCACGTGCACTTTTTGCACCACGTGTGACAACGCCGGCTGAACTTTAAAGGATATTTGCTTCCACGGGTAAGAACAGGACATCGTGCTCGGTCATGATCTCAATGTTGTGCGATATGTGCGTTGACCCCTTAGCGCCGTCCTCGCCCAGAGCCATGGCGTACAGCTCCACTTTCAGGTCCACCTGCAGGCCGGCTGCCACCTGTGGGGACACGGCACAGCTTAAGGGTCAGGCACACCCGAGGTCAAACGGGTTTCACACCAAGTTGGGCAAGTTACTGAAACTCTAATCCGGTCTCCTCACCCACAAACTCTCCACGAATGGATGATGAACTGTTATTTAACAGCGTTTGGAAGAACTACTGTGTACATTAGGGAGGCTGAGTTCCGCTGAGCAAACGGGGCCCAGGAGAAGTGCTGAGAGGGAAAACCAGGTGCTATTCAGGAAGAGGTTTAAGGAACCTAGATGCCAGGGCTCTGGAGGGGATGCGGAAGGCAAACTTCCACAGTGTCCGTAGTTGCGCTAGACCCTGAATGTGAGCAGTGAGTCTCCACTCTTGGCTTCCTTGCAGATAAAGATACGGTTAGTCTAAGACAAATAAAAGTGTAAGAGACGGTGAATCCCACACCTGTGCCCTGCCCTGCCTTGGTCTCTAGTGTTCCCTATGCAGCACCTGTAACGGGACAAAGCCAGTAGAGGGAGACAGAATTAAAAGCTGAACTGCTTCGGACTGAGAGCTACAGGGAAGACGTACCAACAAAGAAGAAAGCTGATACACAATGAAAAAGAAACGGCAAGGCCTGGGCTTCTCGCCTTGTTCCTCGGAAAGAACACTACGCCGGGAATCAGCTGTTTGTGTTTTGAAGCTGTCTCTTCAGGAGGTGGGTTGGAAACCAGGTTTGAGAACAGAGATCTGGAAAATAAGTCAGAAACTACCACATGGAAAGCAACTAGATACGAATAGTTTTTTCTTCCACCTAATTTAAAAAATAATGGAATTGAAAACGTTTTGGTTTTTTCCAGGGTGCGCCTGCAAAGGCGCGCATCCCAGAGGGGCCCCCTTTCTGAGAAAGGGGTCCCGTGGTCGGAGCCCAGCAGTGCACACCGGAGCCCAGCAGCCCGCGGCTGGGCCACGGCCCGCCACGCCAGGGGTGGAGGTGCTGCCGCCATGCGGTTTGCCCAGGCCTCGAGCAGTGTCGGTTAGTGCTGGCAAGCCGCGCTGAACAGTGGCTAGATTCACATGTGGAGAAGTCTATAGATTATGTTTTTCTGCCACAGCCAAAACCTACCATCAAAAAGAGAAAAAAAAACCCTAAATACAGAATGAGCTTCAAAGCATATAAGCTGGGTTTTTGGCACCCACAAAGCTGATGCAACAGTTGCTTTAGCCTTTGGTATAATCCCTACTTTAAGTGAAAAAGATGTGCTGACTTTCCAGAACAGTGGATGGAAGAAGGGCTTGCTTTGACTCTTGACTCTTGGTTTTGCCCTATGTTGTGAGGGTTCTGCAATCTCGACAGCACAGTGATAAATCGCTGCAGAGAGGGTCTCACGGAGTAAGGGGATCTGACTCCAGGTGTATTTCTGTTTGGAACTGCAGCCTGCTACTACTGTATCAGAGCTGGAAGAGGGCTACGAATGAGCCTGTCTGAGCTGCTCCTCTCTCGGCCGAGGAAAACACGTGCACGGGATTAGTTAACCAGCATCTCTGAGCCGCTGGGTGGCGCAGGCATGACGAGAAGCCCAGTGACTTGGCACTAAACCAAGCCAGCCCCTCAGTGCCCGCACGTAACAGCCTGGGGCTCCGTGAGGGTCACAGGCCTGGGCGCCCTTGCTCCGCGCCCCAGGAGCTCACACACATCCCACCGTGCAGATGGCTCCCGGGTCTACTGGACCCTCACGCCCCTAGGAATGCCTGCTGCGTGCTGGGCTGAGTGTGCTCTCTCCTGTCTTACACACTCGTCTCGGCCAGCAGCTGGCACTCCCAGTGGTATGAGGGTGGAACTCAGAGCGTGCCCTGGAATAAGAGGAGTGGGAAAGCAGCGGGATGGGGCGCTGACCGAGAATGGAATGTTGGGCTTTACAAATGGGATTCCGTTACAGTTTGAGACAAGCCTTTATTTACATCACACTATATTTCTGAAATCATAATTCAAAGTGGCAATATACAGATCATATACCAAACATCCCATTCGTGGAAGGAATCAGAAGAGATTGACATTTTAACATTTGTGTTTTCAGAGATTTTTCAGAGAAATGAGGCAGCTGATGAATTTAATATACTATTTCTTAGTATATTAAATATATTTATTAATATTCTTACATTCTCTGGCAAATACCAAGAGAACAAGTCCAATTTACATAAAACTATAAAGAAATCAAGTATTTTCCTGAAAGATTTTTCACTGTGCAGAAGGATTTGTTAACGGTAGCTTCAGGTAATCAGCTTCCCAGGAGCATGTGAAATCACACTAAATTATGACAAAGGCGTTTTTTCTGCAACCGCACACAACTGCGGTGTCGGGACAAGGGCAGTGAGCTTCAGGAGTGTTCCCACCGCTGAAGTTCAACTTTTTTTACACACAGGACCCATCTCAGGTTATTCCATGAAGCAGCATCGACGCCAGGAAACTTTTGCGTATGATAGCAGAGAAATGAGGCTCATCCACGGTTTAAACTGAACGGGTAGAATCCCTTCAGTGTAAACACACACAGATTCCCATGGGCACACGGACACACACGACGGGTAACACACAGGACTTACAGGCCCAGGTTTGTAGGTCACTTTCAGTCCTGTGCTGGGTGGCGGCTGCTTCACCCTAAACCTACCAGGCAAAAAAACGGGTGTCGATTTATGCCACAATGACAGTCACAAACAATGAATGAACCGGGACACTGTACAATTGGGAAGGTGCTAATATTCAGGCCACGGGAGCAGGGTCACATGGGAGGGGTCCATATTATTAGAGAAACCACCTAATCTCCAACTCGAAGACTCCCGAGCCCATTTCTCAACCGCCTCCACAAACCCAAGCCAAGCTCCACCCCGTGTTACGGGTGTGGCCCTGCCCCTGGGCCGGGTGGTGGGTGTCTGGCGGTGGGTGTCTGGTGGGTGTGGGGCTTGCACGTTCGTGGGGCAAAGAAACAGGCGAGCTGGAGAACTTGAACAGCCCCATGCTCACACGTGCTGCCTATCAGTCCCTTTCCCGCCTCGTGGTTTGTGGGTTCTGCCTGAAGGTGGAAGACCGGGAGTAAATGAAAATGCCAGGAAAGCCCACCTCAACAGTGACCCTCAGCTCTGCCGCCTGCCCCACAGCAGCTACCTTGGACAGGCTGAGACCACAGCTCCAAAACTGGAGTTTCATACTGGACAGGTGATCTGCAGGGGTGGGTTTTATGAGCTCAAGGGTGACTCCCTATTTCTCCCCACCCACTTGTTGCCAACAACCTGAAACCCCAGTGTCTGATCTGGCAGCTGGGGCCCTCATCAGGCTGCTTCCGAGGAAGCTGATGCAGTGCCTGAAGTGGGGACTGCCTCAACTGAAACGGGACACTAATCATCCGGAGTCGGATGCTCCTGTGGCTTTGCTCCCTGTCTCTCCCAACCTGAGCCCAGAGTCACAACCCTTCTTAAAGGGCCAGCCACTCCCATGGAGAACAACTCTGCGACTGAAATAAACATTCACCCATGTTTATGGGGCAAACCCCCAGGGGAAGCTTTAGTGGAAGTGGAAATGGGACCGAGGAGACGGTGTACCTGGGAGCGGTGTGGCATAGACACATGGTACAGGACCCCAGGAAAGACTAGCTCCCACATGCAGCTGGCGGGACAGTGTGTGGCCAGTGGGTACCTGCAGTGGACAGCCCCTCGGCCTGAACCCAGCCCTGCCCTCTTCCCCACCGGGCCTTAAAACAAGTAACTCAGTTTGTTCCTCTGCAACAGTCTATGAGCTTTAAATGTCTATTGGTCTCGATCTGGACTTGAAGGACTGACTCTTATCCTGGTGACTGAATGCCAGGTACAGTGTATTTTCAACTGGCAGTGCAGACGGCAAGTTAAGAAATTTGTTATCAATTCCAAGTCTGACCTTCAGAGCTGAAATGAACCTAATGATTCAGGTTACATTTTTTTCTTTTGGCTTCAATTATGCAGAAATAATGTATTTAAATCATTCATAGCTCATAAAGTAAAAACCATGTCAGCTGATATCATAGTTGGAGGATTTGAGAAGCAGACTTTTAACTTTTAGTTAGTGCAAAACTAAAAGTTAGTTTTGCTAACTTTTTGCTAGTGCAAATCAGGCTGGAAGTTGCTTCAACCACAGTGTGAATAACGACTAATGGGAGGGAAGACAAAACAGTGCCTCCTAGTAGCTGAGGCTTGATAAATACTGACGTGCTGAAGAACGGATGAATGAATCAATGGCAGAATTAGCGAGTAAACGAGCGCGAATGAATGATGTGAAAATCCGAGAGTCGGAGTACAACCGCAGTTCCGTTCGGTAACATTCACTGATGTGGGCAATCAGGCCACAGAGTGGGAGGAGGGACCGGGACAGACGCCGGGAGCCTCAGCCTCACCTGCAGAAGTCCACTCCAACGTTCTTGAGCTTGACGGTGGCTTCGTAGGTGTGCCCTTCTTCCAGCACCCCGAACTTCACGGACGGAGGGAGGAGGTGGAAGCCGAAAGGGGAAGCGTCTGCGTTGTTGATGGCAGCGGCCGCCACGGAGGAGGTTTTCACTCTTCCGCCAACAGAGTCCTGCGCCTGTGCACGAAGGAAAACGCAGTGACAAAATAAAGTGGTTCTAGTTTGCGTTCCCAAGGTGAGAAAAATGCTGTGTCCCCAGAAAAAAATAACCGCTTGTCTAGGGGGAGAAAATGAACATTTATAGTCTCATGTAACCCTTACAACCATGGTAAGGAAGTATTTCGGCCTTCATTCGGAGGCTAAAGCCGCTCAGGTTTACAGAGAACTGAAAGCCAGATGGTTTGCTCAAGTGGTAAGGGGCAGAGTCGAATTTCACTCCACCGTGCCGGGAGTCTGAAGTTCATGCTCTTCCTCCGTGCCAATGACCAGGAAGCCTCAGCTCCCATCAGAACCACCTGGAGGGTCCCTAAGATCCAACTGCTGACTCCAAGCCCAGAGTTTCTCAATCAGGAAATCTGGGATGGGGCCCACGGATCTGCATTTGTAACGAGGTCTCGTGTGGCCAGTGCCGCTGGGTCAGGTGATCCCATTCTGAGAACCACGGCCCCGTGCCCTTGGTATGTCCCAGGCACGCAGCACTCACCTCACCTGGGGGCTCTCCCAGCTGCAGAATCCAGGCCCCCACACCAGACCTGGTCAGTATCTGTATTTTAACAAGATTCACGGGCACATCAGAGTTCGAGAAGTGCTCCTACACACGTCAGTCACACACACTGCGGAAGATTCCGAGAGGACAAGGAGCACAGGGTGCCCCAAGAGTGTCAAAGGATAACACCAAAGCTCGCCTGCTGGGCCCGAGGAGGCTTCCCAACAGAGCTGGGCTGGAATCTTAATCTCAGAGGCTCTAAGGAAGGAAGGAGCTAGATGTTTTTAAAGAGCTAGAATGAAACAACTAGAAACCCACCACAGCTGAAGTTCAGGGAGTTTGGGACAGGGTGAGACAAGCAGCAAATGGAACGTGCATGTAGCCACGCAGAGGGCGGCCAATGACAACTTAGCTGGTACTGTGTTGGTAAAACCGGCTCGCCGAAGAGAGCCTTGACTGACAGCATTTGTCGATTTCTGTGGGGTGAGCATGCTGAGCGGGCTGATTTCATGCTCCCAGTGGTCCCCTCGCTGGCTCCGGAAGTCCCTCCAGGGAGCCCGTATGAGCCAGCCCCGGCAAAGCACCACCTAGTGTGTCTCCGTGTGGCCCTCGTGGGGAGGCGGTGTGCACAGCAGTGTAGAGTGCGGCCGCCACACGCTCAGCGGGTCGGGATCACCAGAAAGGCTGCCTGGCTCTGGGGTGCCCGTCCCCACGTCTGTTTTACCTTCGGGAGAGGTATAGACTTGGGCTTGGAGCTCAGCAAGTAGTGAGGCAGCCTCACTCTCTCCTTCCTCGCTTGTCCCGCCACGTCCTGCAGCAGCGCCTGGGTGGGGATTTTCACGGGCACACACGGCTCTGGTTCTGTCAGAGAGGAAGCTGGAATTACCACGTGGGGCTCCGTTCTGAACTTGCGAGGTCACCCCGGAGTATGAAGAACACAAAGTAACTTGGGAAACTTTTCTTCTCTCCTTTTTAAAGAGAGTATTTAAAAGAACAAAGGCTTTTGCATTAACCCCAGTGTTGTATCTTGCCATTTTACGAAGAGACTTTACTGAACGCTGGTCCTCACCACGACTCTATGAGATGGCAGGGTGGATGCTATTAGCACTGCCTTTTCTAAACAAATGGGAAAAACCAGAGTCTACGAAGCTGAGTGACTTGCCCTCGATGAACTGAACTTAAATTGAGATCTTCGGGGTCCTTGCAACTAAATCAACAAGGTACACCACAAGAAAACATTTGTTCTGAAAGGTTTCTTTAAAAAGAAAAATATTTTATTTATTTATTTTTAGAGAAAGGAAGGGAAAGAGAAAGAGAGGGAGAGAAACATCAGTGTGTGGTTGCCTCTCACGCACCCCCTACTGGGGATCTGGCCCGAAACCCAGGCATGTGCCCTGACTGGGAATTGAACCGATGACACTTTGGTTTGGACACAGGCCGGTGCTCAGTCCACTAAGCCACACCAGCCTTAAAACTAATGAGGACACAATCCTGACAATTTCTCTGGTTCAACTACTATGTTTGTAGTTCTAAAAAGCGGTTGTAATTACAAGTGAATTAAGCCAGAGAATCAAATCCTCAGATCACTAAACTTGGTGAGGAGTCAGCAAGGGTAGATAACCACACAGCTGCAGCTGTGTGTACACTTCCCAAACATCCAGGAGGTCAGGACAGGAATTGTATCTTAGACTGTCATACTTAAACGTCCACTCTTGCATTCAAGAATCATCAAGACAGGAAAGTGGAGGGCCGGTATGTGAGTGTCCACTACCTGCAGGCGAGCGCCACATGTGTATTTTACATACAGCACCTCAGTTCCCATGAAACTCTCCGAGCAGAGGGTATGTAATCACCACCTTTGTGTGCTCAGCAGTCTCCCCATCACCCGCCCCTCCACCCCCACTCCTACCACATGCACTCCTGGAGCCACGACACCCCTGGCCCAGCCAGGATGGTGGGACAAGAGCCAGGCAAAGCCAATGTAAGCCTTTCACCGGAATATTCCCACTGAAGCTGACAGGGATAGGCCCACCTTGCCAGCTGGGTTATGGGTCCGGAAGAATCAGAATCTTGGACCTCTACAGCCATGGACAGAGCCTGTCCTTCGTAGGAGAGGATAAAACCAGTCAGGGACAAGCAGGGGTTAGGGCAGGATGGAGGCAGGGAGACGCCCAGAGACCAGATGTGGCCAGATGCCCACTCACTCCTGTGGGGCTGGCGCAGCCAGGCGTCCCGGCCCAGCACCATCTCCACTCTCCAGGGGTTTGGATTTGAGCTCTAGTAAGTCCCCCGCCTTGATGTTGTTCGACGAGTCTGTGTTTCAGTTCTTTCAGTTACCAGTTGAGGAGACCTGACTAGCGTTAACACCAGAGTTAAATAACTTCTCCCCGACACTGAAAGAAGTGTCAGGGCTGGAATGTGGCTATGCACCCAAGGGTTTCAGACTCCACAAGAAACACGCCCCTTTTACTAGAGTGAGATGGTAGAAAAAATATACATTGGTCTCTGCCCCTGGTTCCTGGGACAGAGCTCCTAAAAACCCTTGTCATTTTCTAAGTGACAAGAGCCTAGAAGCATCTTTTGTTCCGATATTTGTTCTCTGGCCAGGTTCCTGACACAGCACTCCTCAATCCCGTGGAATTTTCTGGGGGGCAGGACGCGGTCTTTTGGTCTGATGAGATGACTCTGGGTGGGCTCCTGGGTGGCTTCACGATGGGGCCGGCCCCCAGAAAGACCAAGCCATGACTAGAAGCTTGGCACTTGCAGCCCCGCCCCATCCTCTGGGAAGGGAAGAGGAGACGGAGACCGAGTTAATGGGGGGTCGTGCCTACATACTGAAGCCTCCCTGAAATCCCTACTGTGCAGGGTTCCGAGAACTTTTGGGTTGGCGAACACAGCTGCATGCTGAGAGGGAGGACACTCAACTCCATGGGGATAGAAGCTCCCGTGCTGGACGCTTCCAGACCTCGCTCTATGTACCTCTTCATCTGTGCCCTTTGTCAGATCCCCTCCTGTACAAAAATGCATGAGTTCTGTGAGCTGTTCTGGCAAATCATCAAACTCCTGAAGGGGGACGGGAACTCCGATCTACAGCTGGTTGCTCAAAAGCACAGGTGACAACCTGGACTTGTGATTGGCTTCTGAAGGGAAGGGACGGCCTTGGGAGACCGAGTCCGTGACCTGCAGGGTTTGTGCTAACTCTGGTTAGTGTCAGACTTGAGCTGGATTGTTGGACATCTAGCTGGTGTCACGGAATTGCATAGTATGGGAAAGCCCCATACACCTCTGGTCACTAAAGTGTTCTGCAGGAAGAGTCGATTTGTCCTACACAGCTACCCAGTGTGTCCCCAATCCATCCGTGCATCATAATCTCCTGGGCTAATTCTGGAAAAGTGCAGATCCCCAGGTCACATGCCATACAAGCCCTGTTTCAGACCAGAGCAAGTCAGAATCTCGGGGACAATGCTCAGTGATCAGTGGTTTAACGTGTCTGCTCCCTTCGGTCACCACCTCCTACACGGGAAACCAATCTAACGGCCTGACGTATCTTTTTGTTTGCGTTCTTACCACGTGTGTTGCTGTTTTGTGTGAATGCATTTTACCAGTCTGCACCGTGTGTGTGTGTGTGTGTGTGTGTGCGTGTGTGTGCGCGCGCGCGCACGTGCTGCGGAGTCGGCTCCTGGGGACCCTGTGACTGAGGGACGTCCAGTGTCCCGTCCTCAGCAGCCTGCTTAGCCCCTGCAGCCTCGGGCCCAGGACTCTTTGACGGAGTCCGTCCATCTCACACTTGGTCTTCCTCTTTCCTGCTGTGTTCCATTTTTACCAGTCCCATGGCGCTAATTAATTGCTCATAGTATTATCATTAACAGTAAATACTGATACAGAATGTATCACGTGCCAGGCACTGCTCTAAGCATTTTACATATACTAACCGACTTAATCTTCATGACCCTGTGGTGGATATTTATGTCATTACTTCCCCGTTACAGAAGAGGACCAGAAAGGGTACAGGGGTCGAATAGTGTGCCCGAAGTGCCACAGCTATTCTACCAGGACCCAGGGAGTGCCTCCGCTCTCAGTGAAGCTCGGGGCTGTGCAGCCTCCCACAGTGCAGACGGGTTATTATGCCATGGGGCACACCCGGGGTTTCACCAGGAACTGGGGGTTGAAGGTGGGAGGACTGTAGGGCCTTGGAGCAGGGGCTGGTCACCAGCTGATTCAGTGGCTATCTGAACAACTGGGATGCTCCCCCTGGTGGTAGCATCTGAGTACTGCTGCGGGACCTGATCCTCCTGAAGTCCCTGTAAGGGTTCCCTGTGTCAGCACAGTGCTGACACAGACTGTAGCATTTATCGACTAACTTTTTTACTTCCTCTCAGGGTATGGCTTTATTTACTTTCTTTCTGAGCCTGCCTTCCCTGTAGGTGGGGTGTATTTCTCCACCCCACTGACCTTGAGCTGGGATCAGGGCCTAGGCGTGGAGGCGGTGGTGTCCAGCAGAGGCTGTGTGTGAGCTGAGGGCCTGCTCCCCTTGGCCTCCCCCAGCTCCTCCAGGCCATGGTCTGGGGCAGAGGCTGCGTGGGCGGACCTGCAGCCCCCGAACAGGATGCTTTAGCTCACTGCAGGATTTATGCAGTGTTGTTCCACACACACCAACACGCACACTTTTATTTTACAAACCCAAACCTCCTCCGGCTGACCCTCCTGCGTTTCCCAAACGTTATCTCGTACCATTACAAAGAACACTTTGACCTGCTTATGCTGGTTTCCTGCTCTCTCCAGCCATTTCCACCTTTAGGCTTTTCGAAACATCTTTTTTTTTTCATATAAAATATTTTTTTCTCTTCCCTACATCTGGAAGGCAGTTTAATAAAATACAAAGAATTAGGAGTCCGAAAATTCATTTTCTAGCCCTGGCTCGATCACACATTCGCTGCATGATGTTAGATCCACTGGGCTCTCTCTAGGTTTCAGCTTCCTCGAGTAAAATGAAGGCTGTCATAGGCGATCCAGGCTTAAGTCTTAAAATCTGTGAAATCCTACTAATTCTTCAAGACCTTGTCTCCAAGAAGGCTTTCCCCGTGGTTTGTGCTAATCTCTTCCTACTGTGGCTTCTTTAAACATCGCCGTTTATATAAAAATTAATTTACCTCGTGGCGGAGTCGCACGGTGGCGTCCTGAGCCTGCGGGTGCAGCGGGTGTCCTTGTTTCAAACTGTTTCTCCTCCTCCAAACCTCCATTCCTTCGAAGCTCGTGCCATCAGACTGTATCACCTACGACGCCCCCGAGGGGCTGCCACTGACCGACCTCTCGGTCACCCCCTTGACTCGCCAGAGACCTCGACACCTTGGATGGCCCGCCGTTCCATCTCTCTTGGTGACACCACCCTTCCTCTCTGATTCTCCATCACCCTGTGTCTTCGTCTGACCTCTTCTCCACTCCGAAACTCCCACGGTCACGCCTTTGACCTTGCCAGCACCCACGGTTTTACCACCTTCACACTCTGGTCTCAAGCTTCCCTCTCCAGATCACCACCTCCTGTTCTTCTCGCTTATTCCTCTATTGTATTTAACATGCAATTATTTGACCTCATCGAGAGACCTCAATCAACTGACTCTCACCTTCAACGATCGGTCGCCTCCTTCTGGCCTTGCTTTCCCGTTTCTCTGGAATGGGTTATATATTCTATCATCATACCCACTCCTTGGCAATCAGACCCATTTGTCTTCCCAAACCCAGTGTATCAACCCACCCGGCAAAGCATCCACATTGTGCTGGGAAGCCTTCCCACGTTCATAACTCCAGGATCCATGACACTCTGAAATTTCTCTATAACCACCAACCATACCTTCAACCCCCAGTACCATCGCCCATACTCCGGAAAGTTGTAATGCTCAGTTCTGAGAAACAAAGAGATAAAACCAATGACTATCATACCTGTGGTGGAGTTTGTTAAATTTTTAGTTTGCTTCTGGTTAGTGGACTCCTTGAAAGCCACAGAACTCTGCTGTTTTGGAAGACTAGATGTATTTGAGGAATCCTGCTCCAAAATTGCTTTTGACTGGGAATCTGGAAAACCCAAAACAACTATTATAAAAGTGATATTTGAGACAAGGACACAACGACTACTAATGTCTGTGTTCTTTACAATGAACGAGGCGCTCACCAGCCCCTCCCCTCTGGGGAGACTCAACAGAGGAAAGCTATTAGGAGGCAATGATTCTCCCTCCGTCACACAACATTTGTTATGAACAAACAGGACATTATCTGTAAGGCTTACACCCCCGCGAGCTGGCTGGTTCTTTCTGCGCCTAATGCTTACATAGTAGTGGTTTTCTTGTTGGGTTATGAAGCAGAGACCAAGTAATTTGGCCTACTTTTTTATCTGGCAGGAGTAAATGCAATGGGATTTTTTTTTAAAAGCTTCCTTTTTTTTGAGAGAGAGAGCAGAATGGAAGGAGAAAGGGAGGGTGAGAACATGAGAAAGATTGATGTGTGAGGGAGAAAAACATCGACCGGCTGCCTCTCACACACCCCCCAACCGGGGACTGAACCCATCACCCAGGCACATGCTTAGACGGGGGGTCGAACTGGTGACCTTTACCTTTACAAGACAACACCCAACCAATAAAGCCACACCAGTCAGGGCTACAAAAGCTTCCAATCTTAAATGCATTGATTACTGTGCACATTAATTCTTTATTAAAATGTACCCCTCTAAGAAATGAATGAAATATAAAACCAATTTCAGATAAATATACCTGGGACTTGGGCCAGCCCCGGCTGAACGGTGGCGGCCGCCTGCAGGACTGTGTAGGGGAGCAGAAGCCTCGCCCCCTCCAAGGGCGGTGTCAGGCTGAGTGGCGGAGCTGCCTGTCCAGCATGCAGGTGGCAGCACAAGCACCATCAGCCTTCACCCCCGACTCCTCCCACTGCATTTACGAGCCCTGGTTCCAGCCTTAATCTTGGCTTTGCAGACTGTACTGAGATGTTTTCTTAGGCTGTTTTCATTCCAGGCAGCTGACTTTCTGGTTTGTATTGTGCATGAGAAAATTCCTCTACCTGGGTGTTTTAACTGCCCAGGGTACAAAGAGAAGCACTAGCTATTATTTTATCCCTAAATTCTTCAACAGGCATCTCTTGAAATGAAGAGATTCTCCCACATACCCACAGCCCATCACCACACCAGGGAATACTCGGAGTGACGCCACAGTGCCCCCTAGTGTCGAGTCCCCAAACAAGTACAGCTGCTCCACAGTGTCTTTTCAGTGGTTTTTTCTCAACCCAGCATCTGAAGTTCAAGCATTGCATACAGTTTTCATGCCTCTTTAACCTCTTTTCATATAGAACAATTTCTATATTATCACCCTACCTTTTTATTTTAATAATACTGACTTTCTGAAGAGTCTAGGCCCCTTGTCTTATAAAATGTCTACCTTCTAGATTCATCTGGTGGCTTCCTGTTTATTAAATTCAGGTTAAGGATTTTTGGCAAGAACCCTCCTTCATCTACTTCATATTGCATTAGATGAGAAAGCACTCACTCACAGCCGGCAGACGTGTGATCACTTGGAGAAAGTGGAAGCTGCCATTTCTCTGCACTGCAAAGGTACGTTTTCCTCCTTATAGTTGGTACGCATATCTGAGGTAATGCTTTGAGACCTTGAGAATAACCTGTTCTCCAACCACCTTTCATTACCCTCTTTTTAAATCAGCCAGGTCTTCTGAATTATTTTAGATAAATTTTAAGCATTCAGGGTGACAACTAAATTTTAGTTACATCTTGTTTTCCTCCTATAAGTCAGACAAGACTAACATACAGGTCACAGTACGTTATATCAGCAGCTGTTACTGAGGCCAAATAAGAGAAAAGGGTGGTAGGAACTAGTTAGTGTCTAAGAGGCCACTCTTGGGTTTTCCTCACTTAAGCATGTTGACAGGAGTAAGAGCTACGTGAGCACAGTACCTGGAGGAAGATCACGCGTGTTTTGAACAGCTGTTTTGTTTCCATCTTCACCTTTCTTTGGAAAAGAAGGCAAGTTTTTGGAAAGGGTGTTCAGATAATCAAACTTAAAGGAAAAACCAAAAGAATTACTTCAGACTGGCGCATGGCTGGGAAGCAACTGTCGCAGGATGTCCAGTTGATGAACAACGATCAAAGTCTTTTTTTTTTTTTTTTTTGCCCCGGCTGGTGTGGCTCAGTGGATTGAGTGCTGGGCTGCAAACCAAAGAGCCACCAGTTCGATTCCCAGTCAGGGCACATGCCTGGGTTGCAGGCCAGGTCCCCAGAAGGGGGTGTGTGAGAGGCAACCATACTTTCTCTCCCTCTCCTTCTCCCTCCCTTCCCTGCTCTCTAAAAATAAATAAATAAACTCTTTAAAAAAAAAAAGTCTTTTTTTTAGGCTCCAGAAATAAATTCTTGCAAACTGAGAATTTTTCAAGGGGCTGATTAACTCAATTCTACATTTTGTTAATTAGTCAAAATTTCCTGTAATTTCTTCTTGGGCAGCCTCTGGTTAGTAATAGCATCTGGAGTTTTCATAATACCATGGAGTTCTGAACACATGAATATATTTACTTTGCTTGAGAGTTTCAATGCTTCACAGAGAAGGAGAAGAGTGCTTTGCCTCCAAAAGCCTCCATGAGCTTGTAATATCTTTGTGCTATCTCAGCAGCTGACCAGTAAGGGAAGTTTAATGAAATAAGAACTTTAATAAAAATGGGATTTACAGAGGATAATCATCAATAGGGAGAATTTGATGTGAAAAGGGCTTAAAATAGATGGGATACAGTCAATTAACAGTGATACTTCAAGGCAGGGAGATAGAGGGCTAGAAATACATTGGTAGAGAACTTCTACTTAGGTGCAAGACCTGAGATCAGCATTCTCATACACTTGTGAGGGTATAGATTTTGAGAGTATGGGTTAGTCAGTTTGATGTAGAAAAAAATAACTTCAGGAAATGTACATGAAATAATAACCCATGAAATGTATCAACTTTTAAAAAGACACTTATTTAATAGTTGTTCATTACACTCAGTTACCTGAGACCGATACAACTGGCTCAAGTCCGGTTTGAAGTAGGGCGGTATTGCTTTGTTCTTAATGTTCATTAAACGACTGCGTGTGTTTTCAATCTCCTTCCTGGTCGGTAATGTCCGTAATGATGCAAAAGAAGACACAACATATTTCAAAGTGTTATGTGCATATGTTTTAGCTCTAAATCCCACAGAAAATGGGATCACTAGCAGTACGAACGAGCTTGTCAGACATTTTTTTGTTTGCTTTGGTTCACTTTCTGCTTCTGCTAGAATCAGTCGCATTTCCTACTTAGAAATCAAACTTTCGTATAAGATATAAAATAATGGTGCCAGGTGGTAGTTTGATTTGACAGATGATCTCAAAAGACCAAAAACCACATGGTTTAAAAGCCAGCTAGATTCTATTAATTTGCCTAATTTCAGTAGCAGTGGTAGCAAAAACTAAAACTAAAACCCTAGTAAATGTTTATTAATAATGTGATCAGTGATTACAAAGTGAAATAAAAGCAATCACGATAATCCTGCTAGTTGTTTTTCCAATACCAGAACCCTACACTGGGGAGGCAATGTTCCTGTGTGTGTGTGTGTAATCCTCAATGAGAAGCAAACTCAAGTCACTGAGTAAGACTCCAGACAGCTTTTAAAGAGGGCTCACTCAGCTGGGAGCTCTCCCTTGGCCCTTGGCCCATCTCTTCCTACTTCCTGAAATGTGGATGAAGTGGTTGTAGCTGCAGCAGCAACCATGAAGGAACTCTGAGGATGGAAATCACATGCCAATTAGGATGAAACCGATGAAAAGACGGAATCCGAGTTTCCAATGATGTGGCACTATCTGCCACGGACTGCCCACTTCTGACTTCTTTTTTACATTAAGAACCAAAAAAAAAAAAAAAAAAACCCAAAATAACATTTCTTATAAAGCACTGATTTGGGGACTGTCTGTTAAATGTAGCTGAACCTACTCCAATCCGAAATAGTCTCAATTTTAAGTGCTCATTGCATGCCAGAAATGTGGCAAAGTACTTTACCTTTAACCTCATTGTACAATAACTCTGAGTTTCTATTATTATTCCCATTGTATTGGTCAAAAAAATTAACACCTAGAGAGGGTATGCAGCCTACTCGAAATAACTAACTAGTAAGAGGTGAAGTCTGAAATAAAACCCAGGCTGCCTGCCTCCAAAGCCCACGATCTTGGTACGTGCACACACCGGTCAGCAATGCGTCACCCAGCACGTGAGCTGACCTTAGACCTGAGGCAATCCAATGGTCCTCGTCTCACAGAGAAGTCAACTGAATTCCTGAAGTGCAGTGACCAGCCAGCATCGTGCCCTGTGCAAGCGATCAAGCTGGCACAGACTCTGGGCCGCCGGCTCCGAGACCGGCGCCCTCTCTCGTACTGGACGGCCTCTCTGGAAGTGCTGGCTGCACCAAGATATCTTATTTCAACAGCTATGATTTCTCACCACCGCCTCACTGAACTTACTCACCTACCTACGGCAGTCCGGCCATGCCTCTCACTCTCTCACACCTGTTCCCACAGAGGAGATCAATAAACCTTCCAGCCGATAAACCCAAGCTCTTCTTTCCATTCTCTTTCCTGACCCTTCCACAGCATCTGACACTCGCTGGCCACCTCCCATTTCCCCGAAACGTTCTCCTTCCTTACCCGCCTCCCCAGCCCATTTTCCATGCTGCCAACACCTGCCTTTCTATGACACACATTGAATTATGCGTTTCACTTTCTTTTCCAAAAACTTCCATTGCCTTGTTGTACCTGCCTATTGGTTAAAATTTGAACTTTTAGTGTTTCAGAATTCTAAGAACCGTGAATAAATAACACATGCCTAGGCACACATATTCGGAAAGTATTGAAGAGTATGTAACGCTGTCCCCTAAGCTGCTGGTGTCCTTCCCCACAGGCGGTCACTGTCACCAGCCTCTTGGAAACCCCTCCAGGGGTGTTCTGTGATACAGCATATACCTCGCAATGTGGCCTTGCCTGCGGGGTGGGCCGTGAGACTTGAGGTCACTTCTCCCACACCTTCCACAAGGCAACCCCGACTGTGTGTTAAGGAGCGCCATCGCCCTGGGGTCCCTCTGGAGAGGAGCCCTGGGAGTGTGTACAGCAGGACCACACACACTGCTACAGACTCAGTCCATCTCTCTGGCTTCCTCTTTATGGCAAGACAGTTGGGGTTGGGATCGCCAGCTGGGATTGAAAGGAAACCAAAACACGTAATGCTTACATTGCATTCCTTCAGTGAATGATAAGAATCCTTGAATGTTCATGACTATGTACTGCATTAAGTTCTAGAATATTTATGAGTATATTAAAACTACCGAAGCACAGAGAGCTTTCTTACTTATGAGAGGGAGAATATCTACCTAATGGTCGAATGGGCATCCTCGAGGGACACGGGCGTCCTCATACAAAAGCTGCGTGGTCACGTGGCAGAAATGCGGAGGAGACAGGACGACAGCGGGAGGCTGGGGGCAGGCCCTCCCACCCACCCCCCTCTAAGACTCTAAGAACCCACAGAACTGGGCTTCTCCATGAGCTTATGCATACTTCAGGGTAGGATTACCTCTTCTGAGCCAGTTTTTCAGTCCAGTGCCTTCCTGTTTCTGTGTGCCTGTGTGAAAGGAAAGGAAAGCACAGCTGAGAAGGGTGAGGCGGGTGCTTTGCTGACCTGCCCCACAGCCGGCTCTTTCTCTGTCATCCTAATTGGCCCCATCTCAGGTGACTTCCCTCTCCGAGTCAGGAGCCTGACTGGCAACCAGCAGGCCCCCTTGGATACCTGGCTGCCCCTGGTACAAGTCTGAGTGATATGCTGACAGGTCTGGAAGCACATTTCTCCTTTTCTCTAAAAGAGGCCCCCTTCCAGGCTACCCTGTGTTTGAAGTCATAAAATAGGTCCCCACTGGCCTTTTTCCTTCTGGTGCCCCAGGCGAACCTTCTGGGGCATTTCTCCCCATCTGTCACGGTCTACCCACCATGCTGACCTGTTGGCTGGCTCTTCCGGATGCCACCCTACAAGCTCCAAGGTGGGCGGGCCAAGTTATGTTTTTGGTGACTCTCTGCACCCAGCTCCCAGCATGGAGCATTCCACACCATGGGCATGCCTCACACGCTCACTTGGATCAGTGAATGAACAAACAAATGCACGTGCCTCTGAAAGCGGGGCAATGCTGCCAGCTTACAGACGGTGAAGGAACCGCCTCCAGCTATAACAGCTTGTGGACAGTGTGGCAGATGCAAGGCTGAGGACCCCTGGATGTGGGCACCCGTACCCACGATACCCCCGCCTCTCCATTCACCATCCCTGTACGCAATCCTTGGACACAATTTGGAATGTGTTATCAGATCAGCTTACTTCCATTTCTTCTCAAAGAAATCGGCACCAAATGTGTCCGGAAGGTCTTCTGGAGCAGCAGCCACAGACTGCCTGAAGAAATCGCTCAGGTGGGCTGCAACTGTAAAAATAGATGTGTTTGGCTTTACAGCCCAGCACACAAGCAATACCCAGTTACGCATCTGAGATGCTTTCTGAGTGTAGGGAACCGGTTTGTTTTGATCTGGCAAATGTGACTCAGCTCTGTATGGAAAACCTACAGAAGCAAAGTGGTGGGCAGGAGCCAGACCCTCAAACTGGGTTTTCCCGTGGGAATCAGGCCTAGAAAGTGCATACAGACTGTTACGGCTTGCTCTTGCTAAAACTCCCTCACCCTGGTCTGACACAGTAGATGTGTATTGCCGATCTTCAAGGTAATTGCCAAAGCCTGTGTGGATTTTCCCCAAGGAGGGAGCCAATCAGCTTGCTGCCTTTCCCTTCTGCATTTGTTATTTTCATGTCCTTGATTGTACCTAAGTGTTGTCTACTTTAACATTAGGGGAATATTAAATGTAGACAACAATATTCTATGTAGTAGATAATAAATCCTCCTTTGATGTAAGGCCCAAGAAAAACAATAAAAGCCTGTCCAGGCAAGGGTCAGCGCGCTCTCCCCTTGAGAGAAGCGGCCGCAGGACTCTCCTCTTAAGAGAACACCGTCCCGCCCCTTCTCCTCCGCAGGACGCAGGACTGCTGTAGCCTGCGCATTTGCTCTCGTCTTCAGTCACAACACGCAACGCTGCGGGCCAGAGTCTGCCGCATCTGAGAGCCTGTCTTCAGTCCTTCGAATGTTCGGTAGCATTTCCATGATCGAGCTGCAGTGTGACAGCAAGCTTGTGCGCAGTGTCCTACTGGAGAGCCAGACGTGAGGTGCAGCGGCACGTCACTGGGGAATCAGTGTGGACTGAATGGAGTTTCTTCAAATCTGAAGCACCAGAACTTAAAAAAAATCACCTGTTTTACTGGAATTGTTTTTTTTTAAAATAAGGATGTAAATCTAAGGATATGACTATAATGCAATGATTTTTCGGTAATTTGGGAAGTGACTCTCAGAGTCTACTCCCCGGATCATGGCCTGGGAGGGACGTGAACAGGAGGTTGAGAGAAGAAACAAGCTTCCACGGTCACGTGAGCCTGGGAAGCCCCAGTTCACACACGGCTGAACACGTTTCACTGCTGCGGGACCTCTCTGCACGCTCCCTTAGTTAATGCACGTCTGGCTCTCCAAGAACACAAGGCAACGCGCAGCACTACCCGAACCTGTTTTCCCACAGACTCACTTTGGGTGGGGCCATCTCAGAGACCGGTGTTTCAGGGACACCGCGGGGCACCTGGCTTAGGGTCACCGCTGACGTGGGTCAGGGGTGACTGTATATACCCACAACTCCGTCTGACTCCTGCATCTGTTCATTTGTGTGTTCACATGAATTTGTCCTTCCCTTTGGGGTGACCAGGCCATTTACCTCTCCAGTGACTGTTTCCTTGTGGCAGAGGTTACAAATCCCAGTGCTATAAGATACGGTTACCAGATAAATTATAGGCCATTGAATTAAATTTAAATTTCAGATAAAAAAAGTAATTTTTTTAGTATAAGTGGGTCCCAAATACTTATAGCACAGAATTACCTGTTGTTTATCTAAAATCTACAAGGGGCTGCCCAGGTAGAAGACTGACACAGAGCAGAAGGACCGGGAGGCAATGGAAGGGGGTGTGACGGACTCTGGTTCATGGTCACTGTAGAGAGGCGCCTGCTAGTCATCCTCAGGCCCTTGTTGGTATGTAGGGTAAAGTGACATTTCAAGCAAAAAAAAATTCAGATAAACAAAAACAACTGTGCAAGCCAACACTGTGGGGGACACACAAAAACATCTGTGGGGTGAATGAACCCCGGTTTCTGACCTTGGGCACGTGGCCAAAACAGAGAAGAAAAGAGGGCCCCAAACCACCAAGTCCTCCGTCGCTTCTCTGCCGTGGACTGGGAAGCCACGTAGCCGGCTTTGTCGGAGTGCGTGTGTTCCGACAAGTGGCTCTGAGCGCGAGTGCGTTCCGAGAGGAGGCTGCGTGAGCTCCTGAAGCGGCGTGACGCAGGGCAGGGTCCGGGTGGCTGTGCCGCTGCAGAAAGCTCTCCGTGAGCGTGCGAGTGTCGCCGGGCAGTGCAGGCCCTGCGGTTCTTCCCTTCCTGCGCCTTGGCTACGCTCCTAACACAGGTTAAGGGCAGAGCCAAATGCCTCCCTTTTTATTCAAAAGACGGAAATTAATGATGGATCAGAAGCAATCACAGTTTTCAAGAATCTCACAATTCAGGTGGAAAAAATTGTATGAGCACCTAATTATAAGACAACATGGCCAACACAACAGCAGAAATACACACACAGGACTTTGCTCTCAGATGAAGGAATGACTGAGAAGTATATTTAAGGTTGTTCCTTTGAAATCTGTATTTTGCAGAAACATTAAATGTACTTACCTTCAGTAACATGACTTTTTGTACTTTCTTCCATCTTTGGAAAAGACTGAAATAAAGATAAAATTTCTTGATGATGATGATTATGTTACACACAAAATTCACTTTGTTTAGAAACATTCTTTAAGGCCTCAACTTGATCTTTTATGAAAATTACTATAAAATGATAATTTTAATGCCACTACAAATCTTATTTGATTTTTTTAGTCATTCCTTTCATTTAACAAATTTCTAAAAATAGAAATAATTTTCACTTTCAGAAACTCCCTTTTCTTCTTCCTAGTTCCTTCATTAATTCATTCTGCATTTCCAAGAATGTCCGATTTTTCTGAAGAGAATGAAAGCTTTTACTTAAGGGCCTCCCAAGTTATTTATGGCTGAAGGAAGAGCCTAAAAAACACTTGGAAAATTCAGTGTGTAAGGAATCAGATTTCCACAGAAACAAGAATTGTAAGGAGCGAGAAAACGCTCCCCAGAAATGGCAGGAGCGGCCTGTCCCGACAGTTCCTGTCCTGGAGCCCCCCAAACTGAAATGACCCACCGATGAGCCCCGGGCGGTGGCGCGCCTCTGCCTCACCATCACCAGCTTGAGGAGGTCTGTGGCGCTGCCCCTCTCCGCCTCAGTCCTAGAATCCTTCACCGCCATGCCCTGCAGCTCATCTTCCTGCTTCAGGATATGGTTGATGTAATTCTGGGTCAGCAGGAGAAAACAGATCAATAAAAATGAGAAATAAGGTACAGAGACACCCAAATAGTCAACATTAACTTGGAGTATCACAACAAGATTATGAATATAGAAGTTCGCAACGGTCAACAACCACAGTTCCTGGTCAAGCAATCTGGAAAGCCTTTTCTTGAATATTTTAGCAAGCAAAGACCTGAAAATGCCAAAGCACAGCCTGAAGGGCTGCAAGATATTAGAACTGTATGAGGACTTCAGAGAGGCCTGGCCACTGACTCTGTGGTCCAGTGTCCTCATCAATAAAATAGACAGAGTTGGGATGGAGGATTCCTAGAGTCCTTTCCAGGGAGAGTCTTTATAATTATATTACTGAATGTAAGTTGCTTAAGCATGCCTTTGCTTCCAAGGGGAATATGCTTTACTTTTTCCATCTTTGTTTGATCTGTTTCCACAAATAATGGTCCCCTGCTCTCTGCCAGGTGTGGGGCACATGAGCATAATCAAACCATATTTGGTCCCTGTCCTGAAGGAGTTAACAAACTATCCAGGGAGTTATTATAGATGATTATACAATTAACTGAATCCTTACAAATTCTTAGGCCATTTTAAAAAACCAACAATATTTGTCTTCCATGACACGTTCAGATTAATATGTAGTTCCACCTTTTCCCAGAGGTCACTAGGCTAGTTTTCCATATAAGGAGAAAGGATGACTCTGTATAACAATCACATGTAAAAGTTACTTATTTTCTCAATGTCCTTGGGGTGTCAATAGTCCAATACCTCATGGGAATCATGCAGTAATTTTCTACCTCCCAACTTCCTACCCTCTAAGATTGGCACTCATGTGTTACATTAAATAGATATTGGTGAAATTATCTAATTCAGGTTCCTGAAGAAACCAAGGGGATTGATTGCCCTGGGCCTGATTCTTCTGGGTAAGGTTGCCAGGAGTCCATTACCTTAAGGGAAGTCTGTAGCTTCAGTTTCACCTCATCCGTTATGACCTCGTGCTGGATGAACTGGCGTATCTGCAGCACGCTAGGGCTCTTGAGTAGAGGGGCTGGGGCACTCACTAGCTGTTTGGCCTCACTGGAAAAGCCCTTCCAAATATGAGTGCCAAACGGAGGTCCTGGGGTTTTCTTCTGTTAACAAAACAAAGCAAAACCACCACCAAAGAAGTCTAAATTTTTAACTGAGTGCTTATTATGTAGACACTAGGATAGGAACAACTAGTTAGGGAATACAATGGTGAAAAAAATAAGTAATCCCTGCTCTGGAAAACTTTTACAAATTTGAGATAAACTGGTAACAGAACTGGGCGAGCTTTCCTCTTATACGTGTGACCGAGAGCCTGGACATTTTGAGACCCCGAGGACACATGTGATGCAGCGCTATGCTGTGGCAATGCAGTTGTGGCCCAGCTCATGCCACATGCGCGTGGCTGTCCTTTAATGCCCACAGGGAGCCACATGCGCGTGGCTGTCCTTTAATGCCCACAGGGAGCCACATGCGCGTGGCTGTCCTTTAATGCCCACAGGGAGCCCGAGATGCTGAGAATTAAACAGTCATCAACTTTCTGGTCCCATACATATTTTGACCTAAAAAGATTCTTTGAGAGAGAAATCATCCATGGAGCTGAGTGGCGTTTCAGCTCACACCAGACCAAGCCTGCCTCCAGTCTTTCCAGGGTCTCTTGAGAGGAATATCTGCCTTCGAGTGGACTCCATCTTCTGTGTTCTCAGGAGTGGTGTGGTTTGAGGCCCTGTGTCCTGCAGTGTGTCTGAAGTGCTCCATTTTAAATTGCTATTCAGTGTCCAATGCCTGGTCAGTGATAACCACTCGGGGTCTTGCCTGGGTTGGGCCACTCTTACTGGGTGTGGTCATAGCTATAGGAGTTGCAGAGGAAGAGATTGAACTTTCTTTATTAATCTCACATGTGACATATTATGAGTCATTATGCAGTACTTTCACCTTGAATATATAACCTTATTAGTGAGTCATTTGGCACGGCCTTTCCATATTTTAGATAAGGCAGTAGGGGTCCCACGTGACTTGTCTCAAGTCCCACATTAATAAATGGTAGAGTTGGGACTAGGATTCAGATCTTCCTCATTCACCACACTGATTGTAGTTGCCAAACTAAAATATAGGGCTAGGAGGTCTTTGTTATCTTAAGTGTTTGTTACTTGTGCCCTGCTGTTACAAAATTGTGTAGGAAGGCAAAAATCATCATAACTCAAAACATCATCCTCTCCGTTTAACACAAGTATGGCTCCCTGATCATCTCCTCAATGCCTTCACTGAACTATACGAATTTAACATCGGGCGATATTCTGGACATATAACATAAATTGCTTGCAAAATGAAATGGCAAATCTTGCAAGATTCAGGACTTTACGACTCTTACTCAAGACATTTTCTTTCATTCTTTAAAAAAAACTGTAGGTGGGGCTTCTCCAATGTTACTTCTTTAATATTATAATTGCAAATCCCTGTGTATAATCAATCCTTTAGACTATTCTTATGCACTCAATTTGTGAATTAAGAAGTTGAGACAAAAGAGTGAAACACCTAAAATTGTGTGCTAAAACTAACACACAAGGAACAAGAGAAGGGAAGACTTCTGTACTGCGTAATATCAATGATTCCATGACAGCAAAGGTTACTCAGAGTGGGCATTTTTGTATCATAAGAAGGCAAGCTTGCAATGTAGGACAAAAGAAACAAACAAATTAGCTAGTCAGGAGTATTTAAAATCTGAAACGTTAAAGTCTTCAAACATAATATTCCTTAAGCTCATTCACAATTCACGTAAGAATGAAAATATGTGGACAAATGGGGGATCCGAGACTCTGGCTCATGACTGGATGGACATGCAATGACGGTGACTTTTCAGCGAGACGCCTTCTACCTCTACTGCGGGAAAGGTCTCCCATGTCCGAGACTGCAGATTAGGAGGAACGATCGTGTCCAATTCTTTCTTCATTAGCCACGGTGACGCTTCATGGAAAGGGTGAAGGACAGTGATGCTGAGGGCGCCTGGTTCAAAGGGAGTGATCAGAAAGTTATTTACCTATCAAAAATACTCTAAAGATTTTAGTGAGTATTCACTAAATTCAACAAGCACTTTTTGAAAAGCGAGACCCAGCGACTATGCTTAAGGGCCTTAGGAGCTACAGAGGAGGCGGCGACTTTGGTCACTGTGACACTAGAGACCGGACTGACACCACCTGAAAATACTCACTGACATCTCTCTGTCCTCCAGAAAGCATATCCGTGTCCCGTCCGGCCCACCACTAAAGGCCCCTGAGCTCACCCGCTTCTTCCCTACTGCTGTCCCCACCTCCTGAGGTCATCTGCCTCGGAGAGATCCTGCTCTGGACTGCGGTGAGGACTAGCTTTTCTACCCAGGTCTGCTCTGTGAGTGGAGCTCCCCATGACGTTAAACTGTGATGTAAACTCTGTCGACTTCCCATTACTCACAGGGTAACACTGAGTCCTTAACATTTTCTCACCCCTGCTCAAGTAACACTGTTCTCCCCTCTGTGCTTCAGGTGTGACGGCCTCCCCACCCTATCTTCTCCAGTGCTTTATGCTTCCCGTTTTGCACTCTTGCTTCCAAGAAAGCTCTCCCTCTTGAATTAACTAACTCCCATTTATCCACCAGCTCTTGGCTCCAGTGTCTTCAGGGAAGCCTTCTAGACTTCCTTTCCTTCATAGACCTCACCCCAACTTATAATCATACAGTTATTTGTGTGACTATGTAATTTACGTGCATCTCTGTAATTCGACATTAAGCTGAGAGCAGGGCCCATGCTCTCTTAGCTCACCACCATATCCCTAACCCCCCAGCCAGTGTCTGGTGCATGGGTTTTCAAGTAGACGCTTGTTAATGCAGTTTGAATTCTTATTCTCATCCAGCCTCACACGTGCACGGTACAACCAGTCAGAGCACCCCGCTCTTCATATTCACAAAGAGCATGGCTTATAACATCCGGTGTGTGTGTACTGGTACACTAAAACACGTAAGTGCACAGACATGCAGGCATATTCATAAATGAGCACAAAATATATCCTACCAATAAATGCATCAATGTAGATCTAGCATACCAGTTTGGCACACAGATAATATGCAAGTTTATATCTATGTTAAAATACACATATTAGATATGCTGAATGGTTCTTACTTAATGCAATATGTATCTCTAACCTTTAGTCACATACAGATTTCTTAGAAATTGATCAAAATAATATAAATTTCCAATGAATACATCACAAAACATCCTATATTCCAGGTTGGCTCCTTAACTCGCACAAAAAATGTACTTTCTCTTCTTATTAAATTCATTAAGGCAACACCTTCAAAATGACAAAAAATGAACTTATCATAGATATCTCACTTTTCATTCTTTTTTTCCTATCAAGATTAAGCAAACACTTAAAATAACAAAAAAATCACACAATCATAGCAACAGATGCTGAAAAAGCATTTGATAAAGTACAGCACCAATTTATAATAAAAAGACTCAGTAAAGTGGGAATAGAGGAAGCATTCCTCAACATAATAAAGGCCGTATACGACAGACCTATAGCCAACATCATACTCAATGGGCAAAAACTTAAGAGTTTTCCACTAAGATCAGGAACAAGACAAGGATGTCTGCTTTCACCACTCCTATTCAACATAACATTGGAAATCCTAGCCACAGCAATCAGAAGAGAAGAAGAAATAAAAGGCATCCAAATTGGAAAGGAGGAAGAAAAACTGTCATTGTCTGCAGATGACATGATAGTGTACATAGAAAATCCTGTGGACTCCACCAAAAAATTGCTCGACCTAGCAAGTGAATTTGGTAAACAAGCATTGAAATAGGAACCAAGGTACATACCTAACATATTTAAACAGAGATACAAACCTGCTTATATGTAGGAGAAGGACTCGCCTGCAGTTCGCATAGGTTGATGCTCAGACAAAACTTGGTATAAACACAAATAACTGCATAAACGGGCTGACAGGGCCAGGTGGGAAGTAGAATTGAAAAGCAAGCAAAGAGGAAAAACTGGAGAAGACTCGGGAGTGGCCGGGTCAGGAGGACGAGAGGTGGTAAGGGGACCCAGAGAGCTCCAGATGCCTGCCTGGCTTCCCTACCTGGCTGCTCCTGCACGGGCTCCTGCAGAACTACCGTGGTTGGCCCCCCACACGCTAAGGACAGGTATTCTTCTATCTCACTGTCTCGAAGGAGCTCCACTCCTGATCCATCGGCATAGACAACAAAGAATCTATTTGAAGAAATAAAAACCTATTCACTTGAAGAATTCAGTTCAAATGCTCCTTGAACCTGGAATTAAAAATAAAAGTCCTGGTACTGTTTTGATCATATTACCTGGGGATGTGTTCACCATAGATTTGCAGGTGATTCTTTTGAAGGTGAGCAGATGATAAGCTGTCATAGCCTTCAGGGACTGCATTTAAATCATCTTCCAAACTGTTTTCAGGTAGCATAGTTGATACGCTACCATCAGCCATGACCTAAGGGACAAAGTATATAAGCAACTAAAAGAAAAAAAAAATGCCATAGAGCTTACATTTCTGCTGATCCCATTTGAGAAAGCAGGTGACTTTTGGTATTCCTAGAGAATCAGGGATAGTAACTTACTTGGAAGGTATTGCTCAGTACAGACTGCTTCAAAGTGAAACCTATTAGCAGCACATCCCCACCCACAAGCCACACCCAGACTGTGAACACAAACTGGAGGTAAATCCAGAACACCCCACCAAAGGGGACCAGGATGGCAGGGGGTCCAAACCTTCTGAGGATTATTAGTTCAAGGAACTGGGAATTTAACCTGGAGAGGAGGCTGCTCATGTGACAGTTGTCTTGAAATATTGAAAGAGTGACAGCATGGGAGAGGTTTACATGCTGCAGCTCCAAGCACAGGATGAAGACCCCTGGATGGACAGCACAGGGAAACAGCTTTGGTACCAACATAGGAAGAAAGGCGCTCGCCATTCCCACTGTCTGGATATGGCCTGGGTTTCTCCGGGAAGCAGTGCGGTCCAGGCTGGAAGACCACTGCAGAGGATGGCCAAGAAGAACATCAAAGCCTAGAAGAATGCTTGGCCTGGATGAACCACAGGGTTCAACCTGGAGGGTTTCAATTCACTGTGGACTGACATTGGTTAGCAGCCGGAACTCACGCCGTGAAGAGCCTTATTTGCTTAGCACGGAAAAGTAAGCTGGACAGCACTTGCCTGCATACCAAAGCAAAGCTGGGGACTCGGGCTATGATTCCAAATCTAAACAATAGCTTCACTGGCCCGTAGCATACACACAAAATTCCCCTTTTGGGTGAGGAGTAAAAAAAAAGATAAGTGCCTAGAGGAGAGGTTGGCCCACTTAACTTTTTTTTTCAAGGGCCTGAGAGTAAGTGCTTTAGGGTTTGTGGGCCATTGGTCTCTGTTGTGACCGCTCGCCTCTGCCATTGCAAGTCGGGCAGCCGGGGACCATGTGTACACACATGAGCACGGCTGTGCTCCAGGAAAGCTTTATATCACAATACTGACAGTGGAATTTCCTGTCAGTTTTGTGTGTCATGAAATATTCCTTTTTTATTTTTTTCCCCAACCACTGAAAAATGTAAAAACCACTTTTAGCTCATGAACCTATATAAACAGGATTTGCCAATGCCTGGCGGAGAGTAGGAGGGCAGCTGTGGTTTTGAGGGACAGGGAAGCAGAAGCCAGAGCTCTGCCCCATGTAGCTGAGCACCCCTCTGGGCTCCCCTCCTCCCCATCTTCACCCCCACCAGGGCCCTCAGTAACTGAAATTCTCACCAGGGAGTCTCTGCCTAGCCAAGCACGCTCGCCTTACATACCATGTACTTGATCTTACTCTAACCTGGACACCGACCATTCTTCCACCATTCCTTTGTGTTGGCATTATTTATAGATGTCAGTACTGTGTCTTCCCTCCTCCCCTTCTGCTCCAATTAATTATTAGGCTTTAGCACTCCTGCCATCCCAACAGCTGGGCACGCTATCCCCTACGGAAGTGTGCTTGGTAATCAAAGATGATGGTCATTACTGCTCGCACACAGTATCGGCAGGAGGCAGATAACTCACCCCAGAGCAGCTGAGGTAAAAAGCTACAGGGAGGGCCTGCCGTGTGGAGTATCAGGCAAGCAAAGGCCCAGCCTCTCTCTCCGTACCAATGACGCACTTCACCTGAAAGGTGCTTCCCTGGGGATCCAGGACCTCGCAGACAACCTCTGACGTGTGCTTCATGATGTACGTGCTAGCTCTCAGCTGCTCACGCTTTTGGAAAGGGTGGTATATTTCACTGCTTGATTCATGGCAATACACAGCTGAACAGTCCTTGTTGATATAAAGACAGCCTGTGTTTGGAGGTAGCACCTGGAAGGGTGTCAGAAAGAGATAAATTACTTAAAACTCCTTGTTCAATTTAAGGGATTTGGAAAATCATTTTAGTAAAATAAACCCCACAGATCTCTGCCACAAACTGAGTTTCCAGGAAGAAAACCCAAGATAAACCTGGGATAAAATTATTTTATCAATTTGCATTAATATTTCTTTCAAGTAAATGTCTTGTGCCTTTTTATTTCAGATACTTAATATAAAATAATAAAATATATTTTAACTGAAGCAAACAGACTTGGCCCTATTCAAAATGTCTGGAATCCTTTATGTTCTCGGGGAAGAATAATCTCCAAAAGGGTCAAAAGCTTTTGGGACAAATGCTTTTAGAAGCTCTCCTTTGTCCTCATTCCGCTCGTGGCAAATTTACTCATGACACAGTATAATCATGGAGAATAGTGACTGCTATACCCACCTCCTCTTTGATGTTTTGAGTAATATTTCTAATGCTGCCAAGGTACAGCAGCGGCCAGTACCAAGCCCTACCTCCCTCTTTTATTCACTTCCTGAAACTCAGCCCACTCATCCTACTGCTGGTGCTGAGACCAACCGAAACAGGGCAGGCAGGAGGCATTTCCGAGCGCCACTCTGCCAGCACTACACAACTAGAAAGTTATACAACAGGTGTTGATAAACTTATGTTGAGGTTTTTCCTTTTCAGTTGGGAACTAAGTCTGTGCGTTTTTCAACCAGGAGCAATCAACCTTCCAATGCTTTCTTGAACTGTTTCAGGAGATGGGGCAAACCTGGAAGGGACAAGTGGCTACACAATGGTGGCAGACACCGAATGTCTCCACTCTGGGGCTCTTTCCTGTTTATGTCTCTCCCCTCAGTGGTAGCTGTCACTGGTGCTCAAATTCCTAGGCCTTGGTGGTTGAAACCACTAGAGTTTGGGGCTGTGGTAACAGTAAGCTAAGCGCTGGCCGCATCTCAGAATCTTAGGAGATGCACATGACACCTGGCAGGGTGCACAGCACTGGAATACAAATGCTGCCAATTTGCCTGAAATGCACGCTCTGAGTGCTGCACAGGAAAATCGCACCCCCTTCCCCAGAGCAGTTCTCACCTGCAGCACCTTCCTTGCCCTCTGGCCCACCACGCTGCTTGAACAGGGGTGAATTAAGCTAACATTATCAGGAGAGACGGGAGGGATAAACTGGCTTCAGCAGCTTTCATAGTAACAAATGCTTGTCACTGAGGTCTTTGTCCACAGTCTCCTGCCTTTGAGCTCTCAGTATCCTGTGGCCTTATATAACATCCCGGCACTTGTGTCCCTTCTCCAGCAAGTAGAAGACAAGTCCTAAGACTAAAGGGACTGCAGGCTGATGCCAGGAGGCTGTGTTTGACACCAGGAGGTTAACAGAGCTCTCCCAACCCTCCAAGGATGAAGCTTTGCATCAGCTGGGCAATCTGCCCTGCCAGGGCCACACAACCCCTTCTGTCCTGGGGGACATTAGGTAGAGTAGGGCTGGGCTGGAGGTGGGCAGACGGCAGAGTGAGAATGAGAGTGGAGGTGGCTAGAGGTGAAGCTGGTTGGTGGGCACAGGCCAGGTCACCCGAGTACTCCGAACACCCACAGCACCTACCACCCACTACATCAGGGATCCCCAACAAGTGTTTTCTGTTTTGTCGCCTTGATCTGAAAATACCAAAGCAGTGCCTGACAATCTGGAGCGGGCTGTCAAAAGGTGAACATAAAACAAGACTGAGAAGACTGTTCTGCCATTGGATGAGACGAGAGAGAAACAGCCGACCACTCTGCAGGTGAGTGCACTGCCCAGAGAAGTGGGATTCCTTAGCCGAAAGGACCCTCACCTTCGGCAGTCCCCACCTTCCTCCTGAGACCTACCTGGTATGTGCCCTGTGGCTTTGCAATAATAGACGTCCCATCCCCAAAGGTGGCGCAGCAGCTACTGTCCTCACAGTTGGTGATGACAGTGGCATAGTGTGAGCTTTCTATCCGCATGCACTTCACCTGCCTGGTGACACTGTGAGGACCTTGGGCTGTGGGAAAAGGCACGGCAAACAGAGCTGAGAGGATGCGCACGTTGGGAAGCACACTGCCCGCTGACTGGGCTCCTGTCTCCCGGCTGCTGGACCGGCAGGGCAGTCCGGACCCGGTGCTGAGTGCTCACTCCACAGGCTGGGGTGCAGTGTGCGCCCCATCAACACAGAGCAGTCCTTCCAGGAGAACCTTTCTGACTCACTGTAGTGTGCTGTTCCATTCTCACTACCCTTTTTATTTCGAGAAATAGGAAACATCGGAAAAACATAAAGTATAATTTAACTACTCATATACTCACCAATCAAAATTTCTGCTTGTTAGTATTCTGCTACATTTGCTTCAATGTATTTAATCTGTACATATGAATTTATTCTGGGTTTATTCCCTTCTCTGGCAATCCATTTGTACACGTTTATGTAACTGTGCATTAAAAACATGTATTGTATTTTGTGTACTTTAAATTGGCACAAGTTATATACTACCGTGCATCACTCTGTACCAGCTTTTGCTCACTGAGCCAGTTCGGGACCCTCAGCCATCCTGACACACGCGTGCGTGCGTACATATGCGTGTGCACTTCTTTCCTCGTAACTGCCACACAGCGCCCATCTCTAAGTATCTACCACATTTTATTTCCCCGTTCTGCTGTTGGTGGACTTCTATGCTTTCCCAATATTTTCGTATTTTCTAAGTGTTGCGAGTGGTGCCCCTGCACCCGTTTCTCTGCATAAGTGTGTGAGAGTCATAAATCTACCCACAAGGGGGCCGGTGCATCACACGACAGGTACCTTTCCAGTCCCCCAGATATTTTTAAATTGCCCTCCCAAGGGACTCTTAGAGCAAAGAGTGATGTGCAAATTCCTTTTTTCCTTACTCACTAGCCAACTTTGTTGCCCTTAATTTGGTAATGAAGCACTTAAAGCATTAAACAAATTCTGGAATCAAAGGAGCCAGGGAGTAATTTTTCTCTAAAGATCTCAATTTTAGGTCAAGAATGCTGACAGGCTCTTAACCCCTGGAACAGGTGCCTGTCACTCAACAGTGGCAGCCTGCCTCTCTCTCCTACCACCCTTCTGACAGGGGGGCTGGGAATTGAAGGGGAGCTATCTAAGGTCACCCATCTTATGCAAATTTCATTCCTTAAGGATAAAAAAAAAACAGGTCTAAGAGCTAATGGCCAGGACCACTGAGTCATGATTATTAGCTTACCGTTGCCACTAATTCAGACAGCAGGTTTTCAGTGGTGAGAATGGAGAAGCCACTGTTACTATCTCTGCACCAATAGGAGCTGCCACCCCTCTGCCCACCTTATTCTGAAGACATGAAATAGTGCCACGCACTTGAGGAAGAAAACTTACTCGTTTCGTCCGGGGGAGTGATGCAATCAGCGTACACTTGGTAAAAGGTTGTGATCCTGGTGCCGTCGGCGTGGTCCACTATCCGAGTGCCGTCCTTCTTTTCAACAATGACCACTTTGTCCTCTCGAGTTGTCATGACCTGGACACACAAAGGCAGAGTGTGACCGTTTGGAGGTGGTTAAGCCCAAGGGCTCTTATTTCACACTCTACGGAATACCATCAGAGCCTGGTTACCTGTTAAAGGTGAACGTTTTATCACATCTACTTGGTCTAATCTAACCTTTACAACCCTGGGAAATGAGCAACCATATCCCCGTTTTGTGAATGAGGAAATTTAGGCATGGAGACGTCAAGAAACTTGCTCGAGGTCACTGGACAAGTGCCAGGGCTGGGGGTGGATCAAGGCTGTCTGGCTTCAAACCTGATGCTCCTCCGAAGCATTGTTGTGTATTTGTGAGTGATCATCCAGACCGGCCTGACCCCGGTCTGTCTGGGAAAATGACCCAGGTCTTGCTTCCTTGGAAGCTAGAGGTTTAAGGTGACCATGGCCCACAGAGGCTGCCTGGCATGTTGCTCGGGTTGGCGAGCGGGAGTCGGCCTTGTGTCATCAGTACAGAGCATGTGGGTTGCGGGGCACAGAGGCAGTGGCTTCTCCGAGTTGGGCTGATCTGTGCACTCGTATGCTCCTGCCTGTGGCTGCCCTGCGTGCCCCACGTGCCCCGCCTGGGCCTGGGGGTCGCTGCTGGGCCTCCCAGTGGATGAGGCTGCTGTACTGAACTGGCTGCTTTCCTGTCTTATGTCCTTCCCTGAAGCTAGAAATGCAGCAGAGGTGGAAGCTGCCTGTGTTCTGGTAGTCTGTCAATTTTAACCCATAATCCCTTCTGTTCTGGGGCAGCGGATTACTGTGGAAAATGGAGAGATGGTCCGACAAGGGAAAAACTGTGTCACCCAAGACAGGAAGCCAACAGTCAGCCACCTTGGCAACCCAGGATTTCCGGGTCTGTCCCAAAGCAAGCTTACTGAACGCAGGTTCCTGGAGGGCTGACTGTGTGCTGCGAGCTGTGAGAGGTACGAGGGACGCGGTGGTGAATGAGACTGAAGCTGACACCCCCACTCTAGTGGTTACCGACCACGGGAAGGACCGTCATGAAGGAGTTGCTAACGGAGCCACTGGAGGGACCACTGTGTCCACCGTGAGCATTGTGGCGCGGCCTGGCCCCCTCCGCTCCCCCGCTGGGAAAGCAGTGCCAGGGTGTGAGGTGGGTGTCGATGGAGATGGAGAGCAGCAGTGCAGGTGAACGGCGTGCCGGAGGCCAAGGAGGCTGGGGCAAAGTGGGGAGAGTGGGGGAGGCCCGGCTGGAAGGCCAGGGACGAAACTGGGGAGGGCTTTAAGCCACTTTAAGGACTCCAGCCTTCACCCCACGGGGGACAAAGCAGTACTGAAGGGTTTTAAGTATGTGCAATAGTGTAGGAGTCACGTGAAAAATCTAGTTAGTACTGGCAAGTGCTTCAATGTGAAGGAACAATCAGGCCTTCATATGTGTACCATACTAAATGGCTAACCAGCAAAGCCATAAACCCTCAGGGGTGTGTGTGCATGTCAGACATGGAGATGTGTGGCCTGGGGCCTCCCTTCAAAAAAGGATTTGCTCCCCAGCTGTGGGGAGCGGTCAGCAAACAGACCTCAGCTCCTTCGGCATCTGCCTGAATGGCAGAGAGGTGCTTTGCCTGGTATCTTGTCCAGAGCAGCCGTGTCCAGTGACTGAGCGAGGCAGGGGCTCCTGCCACCGGACTTGAGACACTGAGACTGGAGACCCTGGCTCCTGGGCTCTGGTGGACTGACCAGGGCTTTGTCAGGTCGGGTCTGCACTGCAGCTCAGCTTCTCCCCCTTCCATTCATGGATGGTGTCCCTAATAAGCATCTTGCACCCCAAACTCCATCTCAGTGTTTGTCTCTGGACAGCCCAACCAGCAACAAAAATATTGCAAATTATATAATGCAGATTTTAACCACTGAGTATTGCCAAGCCTATACTGTCCTAACAGAAAGGGTCACATTATTCACTGAAGAGCTAGATGGATGTGACACTGAGCTTGCTAGTCACTTCTGACTCATATCTAGGGCCATTGAGGGCAGGTGATAGCTTCTTATTCTTACAGTAGTCAAAATCACTATACTTAAGAGAGAAATGCAGGCTGATCATTAGTTTAGGTTCTTGTCATTGGCACTCTCAACCAGGTGTATCAAGACACATACCGCTGTAGAAGGTAGTGACTAAGGGCATGCACTCTGGGGTTACACTACCCAAATTCAAATCCCGCCTTCATGGATGGCTGGGTGACTTAGCAAGTTGCTTAATCTCTCTGTGAACTAGTTTCTTCATCTGCAAAATGGAGCCAACATGAGTGTCTTCTTCAGGGATGTTATGTGAGTAACTGAAATAGCACTGATAAGCACTTATTCAGCCATTGAGTTAGCAATGATTAATACTCACTCTTTATCTAGTATATAAGGTCTCTCCAGAAAAAGTCCAGCCATTGTTAATGTAAGAGAACAGTTTGTGTGACACTGATGTAACCTGGCAGCCAAGGAGACTGGACTGGAATGCACACGTGTGGACAATGGTGACTTCACTGTACTAGTCAGTGGGGGTGCTAGATGCCACTGAGTGAGCATGTGTACTGTGTGGCTGTCACATTCAAAATGACTGAGTGAGTAGAGCAACAAATCTGCATCAAATTTTGTGTTAAGCTTGAACATTCCTCTGCAGAGACTATTTGGATGATTCAGAAGTCTGCAGCTATGGGCAACTGATGATTGGCAGCTTCATCAAGACAACATGCCCGCTCATGCATCATGTCTCATGCAGGGTTTTTTAGCAAAATATCAAATCACCAAGGTGACTCAGCTCCCCTACAACCCAGATTTGGAGCCTGTGACTTCCGGCTTTTCCCCAAACTAAAATCACCTTTGAAAGGGAAGAGATTTCAAACTGTTGATGAGATTCAGGAAAATATGATGGGGCAGCTGATGGTGATTGGGAGAACTGTGTGAGGTCCCAAGGTGCCTCCTTTAAAGGGGACAGAGGCATCATTGTCCTATGCACAATGTTTCTTGTATATTGTATCTTCTTCAATACATGTCTTTATCTTTCATATGACATGGCTAGATACCTTCTGGACAGACCTCGTGGATGTTTACATGTTACTAATTAGAATCATTCAAACATCTCGTAACATCTCATAACACTGACATTTTCTGGTCAGTATAGGGTGGGATAGTCATTCCTAGGGGTGGTAAGAACACAATGGCAAGAATATTTACTGAACACCTGATAGAGCTGACTCTGGTACTTATTTTCCCAATTATTTCAGGTGATGGCTATCATCTCCATTTTATGAACGAGGAAGACCAGATGAGAAACTTGTCCAAAGCCATCCATCCAGGAAGGTGTGCGTCTAGGGTACAAACCCAGGTATGCCTCACCACAAGGTCAGTGCCCAGTCCTCTACAACCTGACGCTTCATGGCAGGTGTTATGAAAAACTCCATTTTCAATTTTGTTTCATGTGATCATGTTAGTTTCTTGGCCCTTATTTGCATAGGTGGCTAAGCATGTGGGATCTGGGATGCCACCTTGGGGTCTGCGTTCTGACTCTACCACTTGCTGTGTGATCTTGGAAAAATTTCTTAACCTCTCTGTAGTTTAGTGGGCTCATCTAAGAGTGGAACAATAGTTTGTTGTGAGAATTCAATGAGTTAGTGCATAAAAAGCACTGAGAACAGGGCCTGGCACACAGTCAGTGCTCAGGAAATACCATCATCATCACTGTCATTGTCATTATTATTGTGTTAGATGTCTGCTGTTTAATTCATGCCTGAATCCAGACTCTTGGGTGTTGGTTTATACTTCCATAATTGTGATAGGTATCAATAAGAGAAATTGAAAGTTATTAATTAAGAAATATTAACAAAATTTGCATTTTGAACCAAATAACTGCATCAGTGATTGAATTAAAGTGAGTTACTGGAGGTGACCTAGAAGCTTTCCTGAGATAATACATACTTTGAGACTCAAAAAAACATAACTAGCAAACAAGCTAAGAGATTACGACATTATTTCAGAAACAGACTGAAGAAGAAAGGAAAACACATGTGGTTAGATGATGTAATTGCTCTCAACAGCAGCAGACATTTTGCTTCTGACCAGCACCATGTGGTTACAAATGGGTAGGTAGTCCAGAAAACAGAGATAAGGCACTTAGGAAAGTCTCTGTTTTGTTTGGACTCAGAGGGATGAATGTCATGAGTGGTATTCATCAAAGCTCCACTAAGAGGCTGGAAGACCAGCTGAGGAACGGAAAGAGCCCCGTGTGCAGTCACCAACAACTGGCTCTGATCCTGCCTCCCACCATGTGCTCTTGGCCACATTACGAGCCCGTGAGACCCAACTGCCTCGTCTCTGTGACATGATTCGTTGGTGGAAGGACTGGTGAGATGGTGTATGCAACATCCCTACCAGAGAGTCCGGTACATGGAAGGTGTTGTTATTCATCCCAGGAGTTTCAATTTCACATCCTAAACAAAACCACTATTTTCTATCCCACTCATTTGTCACTCATTTTTATGCCACAAATAAAATCTTTTGTATAATCGCTCTGTGGTATTCCTGAGTTTTTATGGGAGAATCTCCTTATATATACTGTTAAGTTCTTTGAAGTTAAGGATCATAAACAAGTTCCTGCCACTCACATCAGGTGCACACAAAGCAGCAGGAATAAGGCATAGGCCCTTATTTCTAGAAGGTAAGACATATACACAAATGCATGCAACACAAGGAAATACATGACATCATTAATCATACATGTCTTAGAGTACCCTTGAAAATTCATGACCTGTGTTTCATTTCAAAAGTTAGTATTTCATGATATTCTACGCTGGTCAAATAAACCACAAAATGCTTTCAGTTTAGGGGAGATGGATCTATCCATTCATCCATCCATCCATCCATCCACCCACCCACCCACTACTTACTGCTTAAAGATTGTTACTGGAAATTTATTATCTGCCCAGCACTCTTCTACGTGTTGTTTCAGAACCCTAGTGATTTAAGAAATCGTGCAATACACAATAGTTAGCCGTACCGTTCCAGTGACAGGATCTGTGGCCTGGAAGGACAAAAGCGGTGCCAAGTCTCCTATTCTTTCTGATCCTCTGGTGCCGATCCGATTTCCTTCAGGAGTGGTTGTAAACCAGGTGCCTACGTGACTCTCCATAGGAGTCACTGTTTGAACTGTGTCTGTGGGAGTTTCATGGATTTCGTTCTTATGCAATACTGTTGACTGATTTTTGTGACTTCTGCCTGTGGAAGTTCAAGTAAAATCAAACACAACAATATAACTATAGCAATTATATAAATCATTCACTGTTTTGATTCAGTGTAAAGACACTGTGGCATAAAAATTATAAGTAGTATTCATCAATTATATTATTTCTCTAATGATAAAAATACCAGGTTATGAATATCTTAATCTTGGCACTGGAATCTTGGCTGGATTCTCATCACCTCCTTCCAAATGTACACATTCATATAGGCAGTTCTCTCTCTACGACATAATACCTATTCTGGTCAATTTCTGTATACCTTTGAGCCTTGCTTATATTTTCCTAGATCCCAGATTTTTGGTTTTGTACTATGGTTTTTATTTTATTATATTATATTTAATTTTAAGTCCTCACCTGAGGATATGTTTATTGATTTTAGAGAGAGAGGGAGGGGGTGGGGAGAGAGAGAGAGACAGAGAGGGAAATAGTGACACACCAATTGGTTGCCTCCTGTACAGGCCCTAACTAGGGATTGAACCCACAACCTACGGATGTGCCCTGACAGGGGACCAAACCCACAACTTTTTAGTGTATGGAACAATGCTTCAACCAACTAAGCTACCTGGCCAGGGCTGGACTATAGTTTTAAAGCCTACTTTTTCTTCCCATGTATCTGTCAAGTTTTCAGACTCCTTTTAACTTACTGGACTCTAGCATTTTACTAGATTTTTAACCTTTCATTCCCCTGAGTTTGTCATTTTATCAGTCATAGATAGAAAATATCTTTCTTCACTCCTGAATCTGAAGAACCTTATCAACCATGTATTTTCTTGGTCTCTCATTGGGGGAGAGGACTTGTACAGTTTAATTACTATGTTGATAATCACCTGATACATACCCCTCCATACCTCCCTGCCACCATCCATGTGGAACAGGAAAATATAACTGAAGATATCCTCATGAAAGTCCATGAATAATGCTTCTAATCTTACATCGGGATAGATTTATTTACTCTATCTGTATGAACAATAGTGAGTAATCTACAGATGAGATTTTTCAGTGTCTGTCTCCAAGCCTCAATCCAAGTAAACTTAGACCCAGAAACAATTTGCTAGTGAAGAGAGAAAAGGATTGGTAACCAGAAAGATGCTTTAGCTTCATACCTTGAAATATGTATTAGGGCATGAATCTTGGCCTAAGAGGAAGATTCAACCAATGGTGGGAAACAAAGAAGACAGATACATCAAGCTAAGACTTTCCATTGCTATGAGATTCATTTTGGACACACATGTGTTTCTAGAGCATTAAAAGACAAGACGGACATATCTATAAAAATCACTTAGAATGAAGCTCAGAGAGTCAAAATGGTAAAAGCAATGAAGGAAAGGTTTAAACACGCTTATATATGTTTAATGGGAATTTTAGAAGAGAAAAAAATGGATCAGAAACAATATTTGAAGAGATAATTATTGAGAACTTTTCAGGATCAATGAAAAATAACAATCTACAGATTCAAGAAGCTCCATATATTCTCACTTGAGTAAACAGAAAGAAATCTACAACTTCAATTATACTGGAATTTTAATGAAATTATTTTGAAAGCTGTAAGATTATCTTCAAAGAAACAAGTATACTGACGGCCAGCTTTTCCACAACAACATGGAAAGTAAGAAGAATGTGGAGAATCACTGTCAGTGTACAAAAAGAAAAGACCTGTAAACCTAGAATTCTATACCTACTGAAATTATCTTTCAAGAATGAGAACAACATAAAGACATACTCAAAAAATACCTGTTATACAACAAATACACGAAAACCTCCAGTTAAGAGATAAATTTGTCATAATGAATTTTAAAAAAAATCTACCTGTATGCTGCTCACAACAGATGCATTTAAATATAAACCACAGAAAGTAAAGTGTGGAAAAATTACACTGGCAAAGTATTAAACAATATCTGGTATAGCTATAATAAAATAAGCAAGATAGGGCAAAAAAAAAATCCTAGAGTAAAAAGTCATTGCATAGTTATAAAAAGTTAAGTTCACCATAAAGATATAACAATTCTAAATTTTCAGTATCTGAAATCATTTCCTCAAAATACATAGAGGAAAATCTGACAGAATTCTAAAAAATATAAATTTAGAAATAAAGAAATAATGATTAAATTATAAGGAGGGCAACACTGAGTAGACTATTCTGTCCTCAGGAATTTAAACACCTTTATCCTGAATAAATTGATATAGATTAAAAATTCTGTCAGGACACAGAATAGGGGCCGGCGAACTCTGATATGTGGGCAAATGTGGCCTACTGTCTGCTTTTGTACAGTTACTAGTAATAACTCTTTTTCTATTTCCATATAACTTTAAAAATCAAGAACATTACTTTGTGACACATGAAAATTATATGATATTCAAATTTTACTGTCCACAAGTAAAGCTTTATTGGAACAGAACGCAGTATCTCATTTGGTTACATATTGTTTACGGCTAATCACACGGTGCAAGGGCAGAGCTCAAGAGCTGTGACAAAGACCACATCGTCACAAACCCCAGTTAAATAAATACCATTCTGCCCTTCCCAGGAAAGCCTGCTGGACTTCGATACAGATCGAACAGCACAACTAAGGTCAATCTACCAGATACAAAGAGACCCCTGCACTCGCGACCACAGGACACGTGCTCTTGTCAATCACGGACAAAACTTTTAAAAACCTGACCATATAAGAGGCAATATCATGTTTCAACAAATTTCAAAGAATTAGTTAAAATCATCTTTAAAAACCTAGAAATACTTCATAAGCTTGGAAATTCAGAAACAAAAAAGAAGTCATAGTGATAATTAGAAAATATTTAGAGCCGAAGATTATGAAAATAGTAAATATCACTTATTATGAGATAAAAGAAGCACTTCTGGAATGGCAAGTAAGAACCTTTGGAAATCCACTCTTCTATAAAAAGAATGAGAACACTTGAAAAAATGATCAAAAACAGTGTTTTTAAGAACTCTGGAAATAAACCAAAGAATTATAACAATCTAAGGAATGATTTAAGAAAAACGGCTGAGTGTCAGCAAGAACAACCGCTCTGTGATGTTACAACTTGCTCCATCCCCATCCGCCCCTCTCCAGTTCCCTAGGGCCCTGGAAAACCTGTGAACCCCAAGTCACAGCAGCTGTGAAAACCAACCGTCTAGCAGCCACTGGAGGAGGCAGATGGGCTTGAAATTCTCCCCACAAGCCCCATGCCCACAGAACTGTCCTTGTTCGACTGGTCTGTCTGAGGCGGCAATAACCGTTGGAGCAAACAAGAAACTGACCAAAAAGTGTTAAAGGAAAAGCTAGAGCATGAGATGTCTGTCGGGGTTTTGACAAGTTCCGACATCTGCCTGGGAATCCAGAAGTCACCTGGCACACGAAGGACTGCACTCGTGCCCAGAAGCCTCACGGCTGGCTGACCTGGAGTCTAAGGCTGGGGCGTAAACTTCCAGAGTGGTGGAAGTGCCCCAGTGAACACAAAGCCCCCTGGGGGAGGCTGGGGCACTCTGTGGTTTGAGGCGAGTAGGGAAACCTCTGTCCCATCACTAGCTGATCAGTAAGCTAAGTGAGCAGAGACTCAGGGGCCACACAGGACAAAGGAAACAGATCGCAGAGAATGAGTCCAGGAAAGTCTCCACACAAACAGCAGTAACAGCAACAACAGCAGCCCCTGGGGGCAAGGACCTTATTTCCATAACTGTTGCAAAACAAAAACAGTGAAAACAAAATTCAGCAAGGTTTCAGGATACGACCTCAATACACAAAAACTCAATTGTATGAGATACACTGTCAGCAAACAACCCAAAAATAAAATTAAGAAAATAATTCCATTTATAATAGCATTAAGAAAATAAAATATGTAAGAAAAATTTAACAAAACAAAAGTATAATCATTGCATACCAAAGAGTCCAAAACAGCATCAGACAAAACAAAGACCTAAACAAGTGGAAAGATAAGCCATATTCGTGATTTATAAGACTTAGTACTGTGTAGATGGCAATTCTCAGAATTTATCTAGGTATTCAACAGAATCACCACGAAAATCCCAGCTGCCTCTTTTGCAGAAATTAATAGGCTAATCATAAAAGTCCTACAGAAAGGCAAGGTTCCTATAATAAACAAAACAAAATTTTAAAAGTAAGACAAAGTTGGATGACTCCCCCTTTCCAATTTCAAACTCACTGCAAAGTTACTGCAATCAGGACAGGGAGATGTTGGCAGAAATAGACATATATATCCGTGGGACAGGATTGAGTCCAAAAATAAATGCTTACCTTTACGGTCAATTGGTTTTGACTACAGCGTCAACCAATTCAATAGGGTGGGGGGTGAATCATCGTTTAACAAATATAAAAGTATAAATTCAGACTGCTATCTCACATCATATATAAAAATTAAATCAAAATGGATTTAAAACCCAAATGCAAGAGCTAAACCTATAAAACTCTTACGAGAAAACAAAGGAATATACCTTTGTGACTTTAGGTTGTGCAATTCTTTCTTAGAAATGATCTTACAAGCACAAGCAACCAAAAAATCCAGATAAACCGGACTTTGTCAAATGGACACCATCAAGAAAGACAACCCACAGAAGGAGAGAAACATTTACAGATCAGACACTTGATGAGGAACTTGTCGCCCCAGTACAAGATTTGAGAAAATGATCTGAAAAGATATTTCTTCAGAGAGGGTCTACAAACGGCCACTGAGTGCATGAGAGGATGGTCAGTATCATTCACCGTTAAGGAAATGCAAATCAAAAGAAAAGGGACACCGCTTCACACCCACCAGAATGGCTACAGACAATAACAGTGCTGGCAAGGATGTGAAGAAATTGGATCCCTAACATTGCTAATTGGATCCCTCAAAATTGGCAAGAATATAAAACAGTGCGGCTGCTTTGGGAAACAGTTTGTCGGGTCCTAAACACAGTTCATGCTAAACATCGAGTCACTCTACGACCCGGCAATTCCACTCCTGAGTGTCTGCTCAAGAACAATGAAAATACACGTCCACACAACTTGTGCAAACAGTGTTCCTGGCAACTTCGGTTGTAATTTCCCCGAAGTGGAAACAACCCAAACGTCCATCAACTGAAGAACGAAAAACAAAGTGTGGTACACACATACAACAGAATATTCTTTGACAATTATTTGACCCAAACAGAGTACTGATACATGTTATGATGTAGCTAACTACCTTGAAAATATTACGCTAAATTAAAGAAGCCAGTGACAAAGGCCACACATTGTATGTTTCCATTTATATTAAATGTCTAGAATATTTAAACCCACAGGAACAGCTCTGAGGTGCTGAAGGAGAGGGAGAGGAAACGGAGGTGCCGATTTGGGGGAGGAGAGTGACGCAAACGTTCTGGAATCAGATGCTGGAGGCCGCTGGATAACAGTGACTGTGTTGGAACCGTTTGCTTTAGAGGATGGCTGCTGCCGTCCGTGAGCTCCATCTTAACAAAGCTGGTGTGGAGACAGAACTCACGGGATGAAGCTAGCACTGCACACTAACGGAATTTACAGCTACAAATACTCATACGAGGAAGGAAGACAGACTAAAAATTAGTGAACCGCCTTAAACAAACAAAAAGAACAGCAAAACAAGCTGAAAACAAATATATGAGAGACTTTCTGTTTTTGTCACCTAGGTAGCAACAAATTTGTGACTTTCTCCTCTTCTCACTCTGGAAATCATACAAAACGATAAGAACAATGAAAAAAATTGCCAAAATTACATTTGTGGAAAAACTAGGGGAACCCTCCAACTGCACTGAACTACCAAAGCTGGAGCCAAAAAGCAGTCCACACACACAGATGCAGAAGAGCAGCTGAAGTGAACAGCATGCAGGTAAATGGAGTTATTCACAGGTCTCACAATTTCCCATGGGCCATCCCCCAGAGGACGGCTCCCGTCCCAGGAGAAACTTGTGTGGGCAGTATCTAAGGTGAACGGAGCTGGACCCTGAACAAAATGAAGAGGAAAGGCTTGGAATCTGCCAGGGGTATGAGTAGGGTGGTTCCTTTCATGGCAGGTTTTGAAAGCACCGGTGAAATACAGCCTCTAAAAGTGGATGCATCTAAGAAAGCAATTTAAAAATGGGCAAAATATATCAACAGACACCTCACCCAAGATGATATATAGGTGGTAAATAAGCACATCATTTAGGATTAAAATTAAAACAAGGAGATGCCACTGCACACCCATCAGGATGGCTAAAATCCCAAACAACTGACAACACCAAATGCTGACAAGGATGCGGGGCAACAGGAATGCCCATCCACTGCTGGCGGGAAGGTAAAAATGGTGCAGCCACTTTAAAAGGCACTCTGGCCGTTTCCTACATGCTGAACTTACACATGGAATATGCTCTCAGGTATTTATTTAAATGAATTGAAAACATACGCACACAAAAACCTGCAGACAAATGTTTAAAAGCAGCTTCACGACAGTTGCCAAATAACTGGAAACAACCAAGAAAAGAGGGCCCACAAAGACTGTTGGCAGCCATGTAAACTGGTCCAACCAGTATGTAAAACAATGGGAGGCTTTTTGAATATTAAAAATAAATCTACCATACAATGCTCTCCCCCCAAAAAACAACTAGAAGCAACCAATACAGGGTGCAGCCAAGGCGGGCTTACAGTTGTGTGTACGTGAAACACGGAGTTTATTCCTGTTTATTAAGTATTGTATTATTTTCCATATGGACAACTGCAAACTTACTTTTGCCTCACTCTGTATACCCCTCAAATGGTGAGTGGATTAACAAACTGCTGCACATCTATGCAACAGAATGTTATTTTATTAATTAAAATAAATGAGCTATCAAGCCATGAAAAGATATGGAAGAATCTTAACTATAGTCACTGAGTAAAATAAGCCAATCTGAAAAGGGTACAGACTATCGGATTCCCATTATATGACCTTCTAGAAAAGGCAAAACTACAGGAACAACAGCAAGATCAGGGTTGCCAGGGATGGCTGGGGGTGGGGGGAGAGAGGGATGAACAAGTGGAGCACAGGGGCTATTTATGGTGACAGAACTATTCTGTGTGATAGTCTAAGGCGGATTCATGACATTATGCTTTTGTGAGAACTCACAGAACTGCAAGACACAAAAAGTGAACTTGACTTCACAACAATGTATCAATATTGGTTCATCAATTTTAACAAATGTAACACTTCCAAGACCTTAATTAAACCTAGGGAAAGCTGAGCCAGGAAGAGAGGAAGTATACGGGAATTCTCTGTACTATGCTTCCAGCTCATTTTTTTTCCTGTAAAATTAAAATTGCCCTTAAAAAATCTGTTCCTTAGAAAAAAAAAGTGAATGCATTACCCCGATGGAAGGGCCATAAAGAAATCTGAGCACACAATGCTGGGGGTGGGAGTCCTATGGAGCCAGTTTGGGCAATTAGAGGAGGGGCCACACCACCGCCAGCACACCCAGGCCTGGAGGCAGCAAGGGAGGGAGCCGCTGAGCTGGGCAGTTTAGAAAGCTATGGGGAATGCTTCCATGTGTCTCCACCAGGAGCCCCCTGCTGCTATCAAAAGAAAATCTACTTCACGAAATTTTGAGCTTTACCAAAAAAGGAAGCACTTTGCTTGCACACAAGGAGACAGGGCACTGTGGTGAGACACGTGAAACTGGCAGAAAAGACTGAGTCTTCATCTCGGGTCATTGAAGGCATGCGAGAAACTGAGATAAATGTGTAATGTATCAGAGTGTGTTAGGGGTAGCTGCTCAGACTCCAATCCCAGCGCTACCACTCACTAGCTAAGAGATTTCAAGTAGGTTTCTTAACTTCCCTTTGTCTCAATTTCCTCATCTGTAAATTGGGATTATTACAATATGCATACCTTGTGGGAATGAGATGAGAATTAGCTGACTTAATGGAGGGCTGGACACAAGTAGGTTTACGGTTTTGAGTATTCAAAGCAGAGTTTATTCTTGTATTATTATTTATTATTGTATTATTTTCCACTTGAATAACTGTAAACCCACTTTTGCCCCACCCTGTATTTTAAAGTATTCAGAATATGCCTGGTATACTCATCTCCTATACATAAGGATCTCTTAAAAATGAAGATAAAATAATGAACGTCCCAATAGCAAACCAAATAAAGATATGAACAGAAAATTCACAGAAAGAATAAATAAGGAATAAGCATCTTCAAACATTTATTCTCATCAGTAACCCAAGAAATGCAAATTAGGACAGTAATAAGATGGACTGTCTACCAAACTGAGTGAGATGGAAGAAACGCCATGTCCATCCAGCACTGGCGGGCTGAGGACAGTCTCACAGGGTGCTGGAGGCAGGGGCGCAAACTGGAACCGTCTCAGGACAGCAGGTCTGTCATTTGGATCACGGCCGACACTGTCGACTTACCCAACTGTCGCCCACCTTTGCCTCCCTCACTAGCAGTGCTCATCTCCTGAGAAGAATGTCAGAAGTGACAATGAGCCAGGGCTCCCGCCAGGACTAGTCACTGAGGCTCGAGGGGAGGCCCGCTGGGTGGGGGTGGGGAGGCCCCGTGGAACCTGGAAATATCTTCCCTCCCTGATAAACAGAGACACTTGAAAGCTCTCGTGCTCGCCCTCTCTCCCTCCTGCTTTGGGAGTTCCTACATGAGGACACCATGCCTGGAGCTGATGTGGCCTTCTTGCAACTCCAAGGAAAATGTCAAGAGAACACAGAGATGCTTACGTGGACTCCTGACGTTGACATGCGCGCCCAGCCCGAAAACCGCAGCCCCGGCGGCAGAGCTAAGGCTGCACGGGCGTACATAACGGTGCAAGAGTATGTTCCTTATTTCTTATGAAGGGAAGAAAGCAATTCATGTGACTGCAATTAAAACCATATATACACATGAATATATATGAATGCGGTCACAAAAGACAAGGAGAGTAATAATGATGATACTGAACCTTTATCAAGCACTTGGTCTCTGAGTGAACTTCATGGCAGAGGGGCTTCGTTGGATGGTTACCTTTCTTGGTGAAGACGGTCTCCGACGGCATTCTTTCAGGTTTCTGCTGAGAGCCCGAGTCCGTCAGGTCTCCGCTGGGGCGGCTTGTAGGGCGGCTGGCAGGCGCACACACGGGCCCTGAATCCGGACTGCTGCTCACAGCGCCATCTGCAAAGAGAATCTGAGGGACGAGTACAAGTCCAGCATTCTCGGAAGCAGGGAAGAGCCCAGTTAACAAGGAACACGGTGCGTAAACTGAAACAGGTTAAAAAGGACCACAGAAGTGCTGTTTGCAGACTCCAGGCTCAGCAACATACAGCGTATGTCAGAAGGTCGATTTGGAGCTCAGAGACAAAAGCTTAATAACCAGCATAAAAATACTACTTTTTCCATTTACCTTCTATGCTACTTGTTCTCATTTCCTGTTTCTTATTAGATTGACTTGTTTTATGTTTTTTCCTTATTCACCCTTCCCCTGTGGTAACTGGGAAATTATCCACTATTTCAATTTTTCTAATGACTACATTTAACACTGTATCATACATTTAAATGTTTAGCTTCTAATCAGTATCTGTCTAGTATATACAATATCTAGAGGCACGGTCGATATATGATCTACCCAGGATCAGTGTTTATAGACTCCCAGTGAACAGGACAAGAGCAACCAGTGTGGCTGCTAAGAAGTCCAATGTCTGTCTGAACTCTTTTGTGGGTGACTGTTTCCTCAGGAAGCTTCTGGGGTTGCCTCCCCACACTGTCCTTAAATTGCACTACGACATATTGAAATAATCTTTCAATAGTTAGTATCCCTCCTGATCAGCACTTAGTTGTCCTGTTTAAAGTGAAGTAGTGCTTTTTTAAGCCCTAGGAACATTCACTAGATTATTTGTTTCATTATTCTCACTATTTCCTTCTTGTGGGAATTCTATCACATAGACCCCTTCTCCAGGTCTCCTACCTCCCTCTCCTCCCCTCTCCCCCGCACCGTTCCCAGTGTCCTTTTTAGTCTCCAACAACTCTTGATTCTTTGCCCATGGCAACTTTTAAAAACTGTTATTTCATGGACTGGGAACCTCTCAAGTCTCTGCCTATAATACTTTTACTCACTCAAAATTTTTAGTTAAGCTATTTACTCTTCTTTTGAGATGCCATCCATTTAATTTGTTGAGTGTTGTACTTTGCGTTCCTGGGCTTGGTTTCTCTCCCCAGCTGATGGTGCTTAGGTGCACGGTCCTGTTTCTCACTGAGAACTCCCGTCCACTCCTGGTGCACTGTCTGCACAGAGGAGGCCTGCCCGGGGTCGCTGGGAGGGGTGGAGCAGGCACACGGCTGCTGGTACACAGTGTCGGGTTCCCACCCTCAGGGAGCCGTGAGTTACCTGGCGCACCGCCCTGACTCTGAGTCCAGCGCTGCATCTGTGAAACAGCTGTGTTAAAACTCCCATTTTTTAACTTTGCTGCGGGTTTTTTAAAATATGTTTTAGAGTCTGCATTTGTTTCTCCATCAGTTAATCTCATCTGACTTGAATGTGCTAGGAATTCTCCCAGTCTTCTGATCCACTGATGATCTGGTTTGTTGTTCTTTAGTACTATTGTAAATTCATTACTTAAAAGTATTTTTCTACTACTTTAGGGTGCTTCGAGAGGGAGAGGAGGTCAACACTGCCTGTGGCCGTGGATGGTACACACGTGGCAAGTGTGTGTCCCGTATGGCACAGGTAACAGCGTGTTTCCTCTGTGCCATTCTTTATCTGTCCTTTCCAACTGTCATTCCACTTTCAAATGAGCTGCTCCTCTTCTACGTCACAGTGCTGTTCCTCACCCATCACTCCTGTATTTTACTTCACAGCAGGAAAGAGTAATCTATCTCACACATTCCCTTACCTGTGTGGATCCATCCAGCATGTACTTGACCACCGTGCCCTGACTGGTGATGACTCTCGAGGCCTCCTGCTCTGCTGGGGGCATCACCGCTCTGTAGAACTCGTAGTGCTTCCCCTTCTGTGGGTAGCTCTGTCGGATCATTATGTCCCAAGTGGGTTCCTCATCGATAACACATTTATCTTAAAGGGGAAAAAAAGCCTTACAATGAACTGGGCAATGCTGAGTGGCTGGGATTTTATCTTCCTGCTCAGCCTTTTTTCATTCTTTGGTCTACATGTAAGTAATCAGGCTGTTTCCATACAGGACCCATGGCCCAGAGTCCTGGCTCTTTGCTGCCTTTGTCACAGTCAAATGTGGTAAGTAAGGTCCTCTGCAAGCACTTACTTCCGAGGCACCTTCTCCACGTAGAAGCCATTCTCTCTAATGAAGGCCAGGACACCTCAGGGCGAGACGAGGACAGAGGCAGAAGTGTGCTGTTTCAGGTGCTCCCTCTTCTGCTGCCTGTGAGAAAGCTCTCACCCCCCGCTGCCCACATGGCTCCCCTTGTGTCCCCTGGGTGCCTGGAGCCCCAGGGGAAGGCACTCGCTCAGGTCTGCCCTTCCCAAGTCACGTATCATTCTTCAGAGTTAACGTAATCCCTGCATCTCCAACCAATGCAGCTTTTCTCAGGGTGCTACTCTTAAAGTGGCAATCAAGGAGAAAAGTACATATTACATTCAAAGGAAAGTACTATTTTTGAGACTTTCTGGCACACAGTAGCTACCAGGTTTCTGGTCATTGAATAATTTCCTCTTCTCAATTTATAAAGTAGTTTATTAACCCTTGATGGTGGAATTTCAAGGACAAGATCAAGTTAGTGGGAAAATATTTTGGAATGAGGGCCTTTTATGACACCTCTTCAAGTGGCAGAAATAAGATACATTTATTGAGATATTTCTCAATATCTCAATATTGTTAACACGCTTTGTGTATGTATTTTATTTAGCCCACCTCAACAACCCTTTAAGGCAGGCACTTTTATTTTCCAGAGTTTTCAGATGAAAAAATGGAGTTCTGGAAGGGTTATAACTTCTCCAAGGTCACACAGCCAGTAAGTGGCAGAGCTGGGATTTGAATCAGGTCCCTGTGCTTAACCATCATCTCCTTCTGCTGTACAAACAGCCACTACTACCACCACCAATACAGGGATGAAAACCTAAGACTGGAACACTATGTTCCAGATTAGAAAGTACTCTCATTTAATACTTATTAGCAGCCTGTTTAGTATATGACGTTATTTTATAAATGAAGAAATTCAGGGGGAGAGGGGTTGTGACTTGTCCAAGGTCACTTAGGCAAGAACTCAAGTCTAATCTGTTTCTTCTTATGCCACGTGTCCTTCTCTCCCTATGTCCAAGACAGACTCTGACGAAGGTACTGCTACTGCCGTATTTACACTCCAATTAAGTTCGGGCTTAAATTAGAATATAATACATGAAAGACTTTTAAAAGATCATGTGTTTCAGGCAGAGGCATTATTAACCACATTGTTTACCTAGACAGAGGATGAAAATATCAGACTATAATGAAACTACTAGAAAAGACAGGTGAAACAAGTATTAAGTTGGGGTTTGGTGATAGGACCAAGCAAATAAATAAAAAAGCAAAATGTCCTTGAACTTGAAAACAATATCCCTCTCAGTGCACTGACAGCACTTCAACCTCAGAAGATGCCTGGTAGCCATAAGGCTTGGCAGCACCCACAGTGGGTCCATCATGGAGAACCTGGACTCCTGGGAATGCTTGGAAATAGAAAAAGAGTCCTGTCTATTTTTAATAACACATAAAGCCTAATGAAAAGCAGTACTGAGACAAAAAAGGTGATTTACAACATTTGGTTTCCTTTCATTTGCTTGGCAAATAAATACAACATCAAATTATTTTCAATAGGTGTACTCTTTTCCTTTGGTAGACCCACTTTTCGAATATGGTGTACATAAGGGATTATAAAAAAGAGGATCTTTGGTTGTGACGAAATCAGGGCCCACTGCCATAGCACAATAGTTATCAGAAGAAAAACATGGTCCAGTGACAGTAAGTAATCGAAAGGGCCACAGAACTGGTGTGAACTCCAGTCCTAGTTCGGTGCTCGCTTTGTCGCATCTCCCTGCTCCTATGACAACAGGGGCTCTCCATTTAAATAACATTTGTATTCAAGCACCAATGTGGATGGCACATCAGATTCATTAAAGGAATTCTACTTGTACTTATCCATTTTAATAGGTGAGGAGCCATGTACAAAATCAACAGAAATAACAGACTATAAAAGTATATCTTGACACCGGGAAATAAGACAGGTCCTCTCACCCGTGCCACCTGCGCCGATCTCGCTGTCCTTAGTTTTGGTCAGACCGACCAGCCCCACACCTGTGGCCCTTGGTAGAGGCAGGGTGACAGGGCCACCTAGCAGTCCTTAAGAGCACTTGCTTTGCCAGGACTGAACTGAGAATAGCATTTTCAATAGCATCTTCAATAGCATTTTATTGAAGATTTCTGCCACTTAAGACTTGAGTGGTCTTGGGCAAGTTACCGAACCTCCTGAAGCCTCAATTTCATTTTGTAAAAAGGAATTATAGGATTTAGCTTATAGTAGTTGTATTTTTGTCATATATGGTAAGTTCTTAAGTAAGTGTGTAGCCCAGAGGAAGTGGTCAAAAAATGGTTATTATTATTATTATCAGTCTCTTGTGTTCTCTATCAACAAGTATGTGTAATTGTCAGGAAAATTCACCATCTGAATGGTGACTTAACTGTTTTCAATATGACTTTTTGCCCTCCGCCTCCCTGCCTGACCCCAGGTAGCACTCACCTGTCAACTCATGCCCAGTGAAGGTCACCAGGAGCCCATTGGGGCAGGACACGTTGAGGTTTTGGAAGGTGGGAACAAAAACAGTCTCCTGTACAACAGGTTCTGGTTCTACTTCTTCCTGCAAATAATTCAACACGTGAGTGATTGCGCATCACTTCATGAATGAGCTGATGTATCATGCCTGCGCAAGAACTTGCTGAGGGCACAGAATATGACCTGCCCAGGAGTAGTGGGCCCTGTAAGGGAGCCCATAAAAACGGCTGCACCCTTGATGCAATTTATACCCTGCTTGTAGAAGGGCACACGGATATGTGACACACTTAAAGAATAGTGCCACGTGGTCGGTACATCTTCCCTCAGAAGAGAGGGCTATCAGAGTTAATGACAATAATCAGGAAAACATCCTGGAGGATTCGGGGCTTGAATGAGGCCTTGAAAGAGGCTCTGTCTGCATGTGCAGGGAGGCGTGAGGGCGGCCCAACGCCCTGCCCCCCTCTTGTGCAAAGGACTCTTAGCATCTGAAGGCTGCAGACACTATGCTGTTGAGAGACCTTATGCTAATGAGCACACACTGCTTTTGTATTAAGTAAAAATAAAAGAGACTAACAGACAATTAAACAGTTATTTATAAACTGATGAGGGTTTGGGTGTGTCTACTTAAAAACACTAGTTAATTTTACCCTAACTAGGCTTGCACACCTTGCTCAGTTACGTGTGCTCTGTAAGGAAGGTCGCTGTGGAGCCATGGCCAGTCCCTAATGACAACCATCTCCGTTTTCCCACTTGGCTCTCTTGCATTCACCTCTAAAATCATTCCAACTGGCCCCCCATGGCTGGATTTTCAGTTTATTCTAACCATTATTGGCCATTTAGGTTGTTCTGTCTTTGTTACTAACAGAGAATAAAATCTGGTCAGCTGAAAATCAATTAAAAACACAAAGCAAAATTAAGAGAAAAAACCTTATAAAGTCTGAAGAATGAACAATAATGCTCAAAGACACGCCCTCTATCATCACACACAAAACCAGTAACTATACCCATCCTTCCATCTGTCAATTTTTAAAAACGTTGGGTGAACCAATTCGTTTATTATCAAATTGTTTCAGTCAAACAAACGAATTACCTGGGATTATTCTGTTCGGCATTTGAACACTTTCACTTAACAAGGGCCACATGTCCTCGCTTAAGAAAACTTGCCTAGTATGGCTACGTAAACATGGAGAAGGGGCCAAGTAACATTCAAACTCCGTGATTTTTAAGTGGTCAGTGTCTGAAATCCAAGTTCCTGATCACTTTTTAACACAACTCTTCTAATAAACTTGGCATTTGTACGTCGTACAAACCGCACAACTGCAGTAGTAAATACCAAGAGTGAAAATGTGATCAGTGGTTTCCTTTTTTCCTTTTTTTGGAACCTGATTTGATCTGTGTTTTCCTACTAGGAAAACGGTTAAGGCAAAGAGTGTTTGTGTACGTGTGCACGTGTGTACGCGTGTGTGTGTGGGGGGGTGAAGGGGTGGAGACAGAGGGCACACTCCTCTCTCACCAGAAGCAGGTGACACTTCACCTTGCTCTTAGCTCACCAATACCTAAGTCCAAGTATGCCAAATGGGAATGTTTCCACTACTTAGAGATTCTCCTCTTCTAACTGTTTATCTCCAGGGAACTAAATAAATTATTTAAAATCAGGCATGGTAGAGCTTGGCCAACCAAAAGCAAAGAACACCCGAGAACCCGGAAGGAAAGAACGAGCTGAACAAGTCGCTCGGAGTGCAGACTGAGTGGCCCAAGGCAGTTTGTCCACGACAGTATGTCTCCTGGCATGGGAATCCACCTCCCGTGTAAATCTCTTCTTGCTGATTCATAACCAAAGCTTCAAGGAATGTTAATGCACCTGCACAGTAAAATATAGGCACCATAATAACACTGTTGATGTAACTTGTGATTTTTAAAGAGCTGATATTGAAAAGTGGAGTTTAGAATCCATGGCAAGGTCCAGTCACCTTTTTTTCTTCTTCCTTTGGGTGTTCCTCCTCTTTAAGAGATTCTTTGGGTTTATCTTTGCCTTTTGTTTTCCCTTTTCCTTTGGTCTGAGGAACAGGCGCTACCACAGGAATTACTGTTGGAAGAAGAGCTGAAGGGATATTCAACATTGCTTCCAAGCTGGGATCCTTATCCTCTGTAAGGAGAAAACAAGGAAATTCAACATGCATACCTGATATGTTTCTTAAATAAAGTTTACATCTCAAATATTTATACAAGGTGGCAACAATTTTTACCTTGCTGAATATGATTTACCAGTTGGATAGATGTTAGATGAAATGTATTTGATTTAAAATCAAGACTGTAGAGAAAACATTTAAGGTACTTAATATAATGATATATTTGATGGAGTCATTATTTTGAATGTTCTCTCCTCATCTAGATTGTAAACTCCTAAGGTCAGAGCAGTTACTGTCTCTTCATTTAACTGAGATATACTTATTAAGAGACTCCTAACTATAAACTATTTGGAGCAGTGGGAAAAAATAAAAAATATATATATAAAAAATACCTTATGGAGCCAAAATAGTCAAAGTAAGATCTGTACCCAAATAGCTTCAATACAAGAATATACTGAACAGGAATATAAGGGATACAAGCAAGGAAATTCAGAAAAGAGATAATTTCCAGCTGAGATGATAGAAGTTTTCCTGTAGAAAATCAACTCTATCCGGGCTTTAAGAAATGGCCAGAGTTCTACGAAGAGGGCTGATCGGTGGAGCCTCTGAGCACGCTGCATCTCGAACTGTGTTCTGCTCTGGGCTGCAGGCTGGCACTCCGCCTGGACCCCCTTTCCCCTCACTGGTCAGGTTTGTTGTTAGTCTCCTTTCCTGAGTCTTCCTCTTTTGTCAATCTGTTAGATGTTGCCAGGTCCCAGGGGCTTCCCCTTATCCTTATACAACAGATGTTCTCAGCTCTGGCTGTCCATGATTGTTACTCACGGAAACAAACAAACAGAAAGAAAAACAGCACATGCTGAGGTCTCCACCTTAGCCTACCGAAGCAGACTCTCTGGGAAGAAGGCGGGCGTTTATGTATGTGAAACATCACAGGTGACTGAAACGTATGGCCCAGGCTGAGCACCTGCACGAGCTCTGTCAGATCTGGGTGGTCTCCTTGACTCCTGGGGCTCCAACTACCGTCTACAAGCTGATGAGTCCAAAATGTACATCTCAAGGCATGGCCTTGCTTTTCTGAGCCCCAGATCCTTATTTCCAATTGCTTTTAGACACCTCCCCCTGGTTGAGATGCTGGAGACATTTCAGACTCCTCTCCCCAGCCAGGCATGCCTCTTACGTCCTCACCCTCAGTTCATGCTGTAACCCGTCATGCACCTTGTTTCCCACGCTAGACATTGACACCATTTGCATTTTCTCTTTTTGACTCACTCTATACATCCAAGCCCTCAGAGATTTCTCTCACATCATGCCTCTCCTATCTAACCCTGGCATCTTCGTCAGATTCTCATTTTCCTTTGCTAGTTTTCTGCAGTGGCTTCCTAACTGGTATCATGGCACCTCCGATACCACCACTTCAGTGTACCTTCCGAACTGTTACCAAAATTATGTTCCTAAGATAAAAGCTGATCGTGTCACTTCCTGTCCCTTAAAGACCTCTGCCACTCACTACTTACATAGGGCACACAAGGTTCACCTTCTTTCGCTCCAGTCACTCAACTTTGTACTTTTCTGTAAAGATGCCATGCTTTTACACAACGGAGTACACAAATGGTTCTTACTGGCTAGAATTCCCTTTCCTTTTGCTTTGTCTGGATAACCCCCACTCCTCTCTGAAGTTCCATCTCAGATGCTCTACCTTCTGTCTGAAAAATTTTCTAGCTGTTCCCAGTACTCTGTTTACATGTAATTTCTACTACTCAGAACACATTCTTTGTTTTCTTCTCCCATTAGACAAAGAATTCTTTCGAGTCGTGGTTGCATGGTTTTATTCATCTTAGTGGCTCAGTGCCAGCAAGGTGCCTGACCCATAAGAACTACAGCATATAAATAAGTGAATGGGAACCAGTCACAGGCACCTGGAAACTCCTCCCTCTCATCCATTCATTTACTTATTCGGTAAATATTTATTGAGTACCTACTACATGCCATGAATTGAGTAGCCAATAATGAGTGAGACTACAAGGAGCCTATAGTATAATGGGCAGTTTGATGAAGAAGCCCTCCAGCCCAATGCCCTGTGTTAAGTCCGTGCCAGGGGAAGGACAGAGCACCACAGGAACCCAGAGAAAGGTCACCCAACACAAAACGCCTCCCTGCAAGCTACACCCAGGCCATACGGCTGTACAGCTGTACAGCCGTATGGCACAGGCTACCTTTCCATACAGGTTTGTGCTTTTAAACTACTAAACTTCGTGCACACTATTCCAGGCATCAAGAATTCCCTGCCTTCGATTCCTTGCCTATGCAATCCTTACTCACCTCCAAAAACCCAATTCACACTAGCTACTTGGGTTCACAAAAACCTAAGCTACTGCTGCTTGGTCTGGGAAGCATTTCTCAGAGCAGGTAACCTGCGGGCTGAGAGACCTGCAGCGTGAGAGGAAGTGTAACTGCTGAGAGTGGCGGTGAGCCCAGCAGGAGGCGCAGCATGAGGTGGTGTGTAACAGGTAAGAGAAAGCACAGTTCATTCGAGGAACTAAAAGATACAAAAAGAACCAGGTAGCCAAGATGTGGAAACAACCTAAATATTCATCGAAAAATGATCCGATACATAAAATGTAGTACATACATATGATTCAGCTTTTAGAAAGAAGAAAACTCTGCAATATGTGGCAACATGGATGATCCTTGAGGACATTAGGCTGTAGTGAAACAAACCAGACACAGAGGAACATATGCTGCATGATTCCTCTTACATAAAGTATCTAAAATAGTCAAATTCCAGCGCAGCAGAACCGTGGATGCCAGGGGCTGTAGGGAGAGGTGCCTAGGCAGTGGCTAATCAGTGGGAACAAAGTTTCAGTTTGGCGAGGAGAATAAGCTCTAGAGAACTGTGTATAGTTAATTAAGGGGGGAGAATTGAACTGGAAGTTTGCTTAGCCATTAACATGTAAAAGTTCTCAAATATTAGTATTACATGCATCTTTAAGGAATTTATACTATATGTTTTACAAAGACTAATGCCTTCAACTTTTTAAATACACATCAAGTGAACCATTACTATTATCCACACTATAAACATTTTCAAATGCAGTACTTACAATCTGAAATGAGCAACATTTGTTTTAAATGAAATGATTGCTTATTAACTTAAAGATTAAATACAGAATAAGAAAATCAGGAAATAGAAGCAACTAGTCCATAGAGTGTATTTTAATTTAAAATAATGATGACCTATGTTTGGAGGGGATAGGATTTTTTAGTGACTGTGTGTGATAACGAACTTTAATACATAATCTGTTAGGCATCAAATGGCTTCTCCAAGGGTCAGTTTAAAAACAAGTCAAATACAAAATTAAAAGACAAACCCCCAACAAAATAAAGTACTACCGAATTTAACAGGCTAACTCACTAGAGTAGTGCACCTTTCAGCACAAAGTAAGACGCAGGACTGTGATACCCGAGGGCGGGGCCTCTGCAGCAATGGAGTCCCCAGTGGGGCAGGTCCCTAAATCACCAGCTCCACACAGTGTCAAGGCTACAGAGCACAGGGATTATCTTTTCATTTTAAATCTGCTGTGGTTAGATTTCTATCAAATGCATGGAAACCCACAAGATTTCCTAATTAGTTCTTGGTAAAGTGACATATTATCTTGTGGTTTGTAAGCAAATAGCTTCCAGTTGGAGAATTTGTTTGTTAAAAGTGGGGTAAAGAAGTCTTTCAAGATGTCCAGTGAGTGGCTCCTTTAAGACTAATGTTCTAAAGCAGACTGAGTAGTTGTATAATCTCAGGATTCATAAAAATATCATTCTGTAGAAAACCAAAAGGATTCCTTGGCAAATCATGCGTTCTTTGGCACCAATGGACTTATTTTCACAGGCTAGTTAACAAAGATAACTAGAATACATATGTGTGTATATGGGATCTTATATGTCTATGTAACTATAAGATTCTACAGAATAAAAGTTTTTTAAAAAAACTGCTATTTTCTATGTATACAAGATGACATATGCATGTATATGTACACACACACGTGTATATATACACACACTGACATGTGTTCCCACCCTTCAGGAAATGAAGGGCATTAAATCAGAATGTGTCTGTCAACAAGCGAGCAGACTGAGGCGGGGCGGACTCCCTGGGTAGCAGGACATGTCCCCTTTCTGCCGTGTCTGTGTCACCTGGCACAGTCCCACTGGGTCCGTAGTAACTGATCGAGAGGCAGATTCCATTCTCCAACATGGCAGAGAAAGATCCAAACCTGCTGACAGCCTTATGCTCTGCATTTGACTCTCCTGAAAAACAAAATCAAATCAAGGTCATTTCCATTTTATTAAAAAAGAAATGTAAGCAAAACTCAGTGCAAAGTAGAAATCAGCTAAATATGTAAAAACATGAATATGATTAAGTACATTATATTACATATGCCAATGAACTAATATAAATTAATTAAAAAGCTTGCTTTCAAAGACTATTTAATGAATAAGAAATGCTCACGATGATAAAGAAACATGTCACGAACAGTGGTTACCACTGGAGTGGTAGAGTTACTGGCCACTGTTACTGTCTTTAAATATTCCTATATTTCCTAGCATTTTGTAATAAATCACATATTTTTATATCAAGGAAAACAAAGAAAAATTTAAAAGTTCTGTTTTAAGTGCTTGGGTATGTTCGAACTTGTTGAACGCTGTGTTCTTGAGTTTGAAAAATACTGGGACCCCAAGTAAATTTGTCAACAAGATTTAGTCATTGTTCTTATTACTAACTCCAGTGCAAAACATCTTATTAACTCATTCATCTCCTTTTCAGGCACAGCCCACATCACACTGGGCGAGAAACAACTGATTTCCCCCTCGGGCGTCGCCCAGAGCTGTTAGATGGCGGTATCAGGAAGTTTCACGGAGTCCGGTCAGTGGACACCCACTCGGGAGTCTCACCTACCAGCAGGCAGAGACTGGCTGGGCCAAATTTAGGATTCTTCTCTTGTCCTTGCAACTGAAGAAAGTTGCTACTACAGGGAGAACTGAGTGATAGGGAGAGCATAGACAGAAAGCTTCCTTCGCAACGAATATCGGAGAGAAGTTAAACCTTCAGGAGGAATCAATTAGTGAGGACCTAACACAAGCGCCCCCAGTAACACGCCGCTCAGGCCAGAACGGACAGGGCCAACCAGTGTTGCTAGGTAGAGACAGCCAAGCTCCGCGGCACAGCTGCAATCAAGAGCGGGGGGTCCAGAGGGGACAAAACCAAGTAAGTAGCCCACCATGGATGGGCTACGTGTACAATGCATATACACATTACATTGGGGAAAATGTATATAACCAGAATGGCAAAACACTTCAGTCACCACATGGGAAAATCACATGCTACGTGAGAAGGACACATGTGCGTTTTTGTCAGGGGTGGGGGGACATATTGCTGAAGCAGTAACACTCGCTGCCACAGAGATGCCTCTGCTTACCTGCTTCAATATTTCGTTCCCCCTCTCTTTCTCCTTCTTCGTCTTCTGAAGTGTAGTACTCTTCCTCTTTTTCCGTTTTCACAATTTTCTTAGGGTCTTTTAAATGAATTATAAAACTGTGTTTGTCCTTTTTCACTTTCACTTTGACAAAAGTCGAGCCTGGGGAAGATCACGGGATAGAAGATGAGCTGATTAGGATGCTCTGTTAAGCTCCTTGACAAGACGTTGAAATAACGCAGCACAGAATCCAAGCCGGGGAATGGAAATGCCCAGGAATGTCACCATCTTTCTAGAAAGAGGCCTAAAGGAATACAGAGATGGTGGAGTCCAGGAATAAGGGGCAGGTGGATCAGGGAGGCATGTGCAGCCTCTGTGTTCACATCTCAAATCACATCCCAGAAAATAAATCACTGGCACTTATAAAGAATCACAGAAACATTTGTCACAGTAGTTATTATTGTTAGTGATAGTTTTCGTAACAACACATTCTCTCTTCTAGTGTTGACTCAGTTTTTGTCTCTTCCGTCAGCTTTTTCTTTTTTAAATCCAATTTGATTGAACTGCCATCTCTCAAAATTGACAGAACTAGGATAAAAAACACTGTATTTACTAGGAACCATCTGAAACATATATATTCCATGCATATGCAAATCTGGGTAAGAGTGAGAAAGAATTATTGAAAATACTATGGCAAATACCATTACAAAACTTGAGTCCAGTGTTTTTCTCAGTTATGTGATTCTGAGCTGTATTTTAATTACTAATAATTATATACTACACCAGAGATATCAAAATATTAAATACTAACACATATGATAGTATAAACATGCATACTTATATATTAATTAAAATCTTTCATGTTTTAAATAAACAACTCTTATATAATAAAACAGTGTGGCATTTGAGATGTTGTCCCACAAAGCATTCTTTAAATAATGTGAATAGTTTGCAGGATTTTTGCTTTAAAAATCATTGGTGTGACCCTTTATGTGATAGTGGCAGTTACTGCCTAGTGATGCTTCCGCTCGGGTCATGATTTCACACAGGGAATAGTGCTCAACTCTTGCAATATTTTCTGTTAAATTGAGAGTTATTAGATGAAGGAAGGAAGGGAGGGAGGGAGGGCGAGAGGGAGGGGAAAAGAATTTCAGAGAGAGGAAGGAGGGAGGGGAAGGCTAGGGAGTGAGAAGGGGCAGGTTGGCGTCTGGGGCGGAGTGTGGGGTGGGAGGAGCCCATGGTGCATAATCGTGTGGACGTGAAACAGGGTCCGGCGCACATCCTTCCAGAAGGACCTCTCCGCAGCTCTCAGAGACCACTGCCCCCCACCAGACAACAACCTTCAAGTACAGCCCAGGCCCTCCATCGCCACTGAGGGATGTCGAAAGCCCAGTGAAAAGGTCAGCCATGCAAGGTGCCTCTGACAGATTCCCTGTGGCCGCAGCTGCACCTCCCTGGGAAGGGTGAAGCACTTCCTGAGGGTTTTCCAGACTGGGTCCTCCTCAGCTCACCTGCCCCTCCCTCTTAAAGGCTCCTGAATCCAGGAGCAACTTCTCCATTGCTGGATCACTGGGTATGGGCAGCTGGCCCCAGGCCCTGTGCTCCAGAGTCCACAGAGGAAATCTGCTCCAAACTCCCAGCATGCACTTGGCTTCTGGGACAACACTACGCATTGTAATGAATGTTACTAACTATTTGATTACCATATTTACTATTATACTATTTCCCAATGATGCAGAAATATTTTCACATTTTAACAACTGGAACTTTCTATTTGTGTGTCCCAGCTAACCTCCCGGGGCCGGGTGGGGTGGCCCGGGCTTCGCAGAGTGGACCAGAGCAGAACGTGAGGCCCGACAGCGTTGAGGGCGGTGCGTGGGTGAGTCGCAGGGGGCGCGCTAGCACTCTCCCGAGCACACTCAGGAGCACGGAGGCCCAGAGGTTCTGAGTTGGGTGAAGAGCTTCCCAGTCATTAACCGACCGCTTTCAAAATGTACCTTTTTCAAATGTCGTCTTTTCTACTTCAATCTGCCCTCCATCCGAAGGATACAGATAATGATTTGTTCCTGAGATTTGGATGGGTACATTTCCCATATTGTATCCACGAAACTAGAAGAGAAAACACCACACTTTGAGTGTGGAACTGCCATCGACAAAAAGCAACTCATCAGCATGAGTCGCGTAAAGCTGCTATAAACTTAATTTCTGCTGACTGGCTCGTCTGTCCCTGCAGGCTCAGACACCGGTGCCCGTCTTCTCTTTGGCACCTTCTGTCACGTCACGATGGCGGGCAGAGTTAAAGGCAGCCCATGATTTTAAACTGTTCACTGGGGCACACTCATAACCCAGAGAAAATCAAGTCGCTGTACCGTTGCCAAGGCCGTGTGAGAAGAAACCAGTTTCTCCATCACTGACTGTTCATTTTCTGTTGCTAACAGGGCACCCAGTGACTCCGCTGCATGCTAAAGCTTGAAACGTGGGTCTTACAGTGGTAGCTGGGAGGGACGAGGCCTGCTCGCGTCTCTTTTTCCCCCAGGAGGTTTTACTCATAAAACCGCCTGAGGGACAGATTGGCGAAGGGAAGCTTTCACAAAAGCATACAAGCGAAAACCACAGGTGCCTGGGGAGAGGCACCTGAAGTACTCAGGTCCTGTCCTCTGAGGCAGATAAGGCCAACCTTTGACCTGTCACAGTCACTTATTTACATAAACCTGGAAGTGTTTCTGTTTCAAATTTCCATCTTTACCGTCCCCAGTCACCCAGCTTCCGGACAGGCAGGAAAATCTAGCCTGAGGGCATTCTTGCCTTGGAGACTGGCTACGAAGAAGGGCCCAGGTAGCAGGGGGCAGAGGACAGGTCGGCAGCCGAGTAGAAACCCAAGGCCTTCCGGGGTGGCAGTAAAGACCAGGCACCTAACGTTTCCACAGAAGCTGGGTGTCCCCCCAAAGAGTTACCAGCAACCCCCTGCAGCTTTCCAGGAAGCCGACTTTACCGGGTACACTCTCTCAGCTTCCAACTCCTGGGACAGCTCCTCGGACGTTTCTGAGAACTTTATTTGCTCTTCTCTAGGCTTCTCCTGGAGAATAGATTTTTTCTTCACGATTCCACTCTCTTCCCGGTCTAGCTTTCCTTTGCCTTTCTTTTTGCTACTTTCCTTACTCTTCTTCTCTGCTTTCTTGTCTTCCTTCAAGCGCTCCTCTTCTGCTAGTGGCTCCTGTTCTTCCTTCCAGGCCTGTAAACACAGGACAAGTTGAGACAGGATTTTGAAAGACATTATAACCCATTCAGGCCCATTCTGGAGAATATTTCGCATTATTTTTGCAAGCGGTACCTGACAGATCAAAATACTGAACTGAAAACCTTGGCATCATTCTTGAGTCTCTTTCTCTCCCCCAGCTTCTGTGTACTAAGCCCTGCCAATTCTCCTCAGAGATCTCTCTTCAGCTTCTCCCACTGTCTGCTGCGCCTTCCTCTAGTTCAGGTCTCCCCCTCTCTAGCCTGAAGTGCTGCATCAGCCCCTGAGCTGGTTTCCCTGCCTCCTGTGCTTTTCAACATCAGTCTAACCCCAGTGTAGGTGCTAAACCTGGTTAGCCAGGAGTATGGTAGACGAGATGTCCAAGGAAACATTCTTGGCATAAAACATTTTTTTAAATCATGAGTCAAATATAAAAACCCTCACTCATTGTGACACAGAGCAGGGCTGGCAGCCCCGGAGAGACCTGAGGAAGCAGGACTCCGTGAGGGGGGCGAGCACCGAGGAGAGCAGTCTCCCAGGGGCGTCTCCCCTTCCATGCAGCGTGGAGCCTCGTTTTCCCAGGTTATGAGGACTAGAGACATAATCTGGGAGATCAGATCAGAGACCTCCGAACAGATCGGGTATTTTTAAAAAATGACCCCTGAATTGGATGAACTAGAAAAACGCTTGCCCCACAGAGGAAGGCCATGGATTGCAGCCCGCTTCCTCAGCCCTGAGTTGAGGTGGGAGGGGCAGGAAGAAGCCCCCCTGAGAACTCGTGACTGCAGGCCGGACCCTGCACGGATCTGGGGCCGCGATGCACACCACTTGAAAACTGCACTAAAAATGCTGGGGTTGGGATCAGCTCACAAACGGAAATCACTAAACAGGAGGAAGTAAAACAAAAACAAGAACCTGAAGAAGAAACAAACTGCGAAATTATATCTGCAAAGTCTACAGATACTAAAATTATCAAATATAAAATAAGTATTTTAATGTGCTTACATAAAGAAAAGGAGGCATCAAAAGTGTAAGTAAGAAACAAGAGCATGTCGAAATAACAAGGTGAGTCTGAAAGCTGGCTTGGAAATTGAATAGAACTTTTGAGAAGGCAGTTTTGGAAGAGACAACAGCAAAGACAGTTCACACAGTGGATGGAAGACACTAATTCTAGCCTTCAGAAAGGCCATGAATCAAAAGCAGTGGTGTTCTGGACCCAGCTCATACTGACTTGAAAAAGTTTATTATTAAAATTTTCAGGAATTCTGCAAGCCAGTTGCTAGCTGTGGCCATTATTAAAAATTAAATTTTATAAACACATGAGTAAAGAATATATTAAAACATAGGCAATAAATACTTAAAACTTACCACCTTCCTAATTATTTTGCCACTTTCACTATTATCTATGCTCTTGGGGTTATGTCAATTGTATCTATATCACAGAAATACAATACAATGATGCGCTTCCAACTCTATTCAGCAACATAGTAGAAGTAGCTGAAAGCAGCCACGTGGGAGTATTTATACCACAGGCATCAGCAAATGCTACAAGTCAGGAACTGGCTGTTGATTATCTAGACTTAAGAAAGTGATGGAGAAAACATTAATAATTCAGATTGAATTGGAAAGTGTGTCATGTTTGGAGCTGTTACATTGTAGCTAGCACAAAAAAAAGGAGGGAATATTCTTCCAATATTTAAAACTATGACCTGATACACTTATACAATGAAATATTACTCAGCAGAAAGAAAGAAGCTCCTACCCTTTGCAACAACATGGATGGAACTGGAGAGCACTATGCTAAGTGAAATAAGCCAGGCAGTGAGGGAAAAATACCATATGGTCTCACCTTTAACTGGAACCTAATCAACAAAACAAACAAGCAAGCAAAATATAACAAGAGACACTGAAATTGAGAACAATCTGACAGTGACCAGAGGGGAGGTGGGAGGGGAGCACTGGGGGAGTGGGAAGGGTTTTCAGGAACGACTATAAAGGACACATGGACAAAACCAAATGGGGGCTGAAGCAGGGCGGGGAGTGGGGGATGGCTGGGGTGGGAGGAGTGGTGGCAGGGAAATGCAGACAACTGTAATTGAAGAATAAAATAATTTATAAAAATAAATAAATTAATTAATTTTTAAAAATGAATAAAACTATCACCTGACTCAGGAAAGAAGTTGCTTATGTCACTGGTAAATCAGTGAGATAACCCCTTTGTTGTTCACGTTTGCCTTGTTCACGGCAATAGAAACATTACTCGACGTTCATGTTAGAGCTACGCTTGTGTGTCGACTGCACTGTAGGCTGGCTAAGGGCACAGGAGCTCCGTAGAAGTCAGTCTGCACGAGAATCAAATGACTAAATGGAATGTACACTAAGGAACACTGTGTACTTTATTACTTGTCAGTTGTGTGCCATACATACTACGTATCAGTAAAATTTAGAACACACACACACACACACACACACACTTCTCAGTCTTAGAAAAATATCACTAAACATTTACCAGAACACCACTGAGTGTTTTAAACAGCTACAGAGAAAAGACAGTTTTGTCTGTAAAGGAATAACACATTAGTTTGGCAAATAATTTGTTAACAGCTATGAAGTCAGCCAGGAAAACATGGAATAATACCTGAGGGTATTAAGAGAACATAAAAGCCCCGGCTGGTGTGGCTCAGTGGACTGAGCGCCGAACTGCAAAGCAAAGAGTCACTGGTTTGATTCCCAGTCAGGGCGCATGCCTGGGTTGCAGGCCAGGTCCCCAGTAGGGGGCAAGCAAGAGGCAACCACACATTGCTATTTCTCTCCTTCTCTTTCTCCCTCCCTTCCCCTGTCTCTAAAAATAAATAAATAAAATCTTTAGAGTTCTGGCCAAGATGGAGGCATAGGTAGAAACCCTTTGCTTCCTCACACAACCAAAAAGAGGGTAACAACCAATCTAAAATCAACGAACAACCAAAAGCACCAGAAACTCAAACTGCATGGAACTCTGACAACCAAGGAATTAAAAAATCAACCAGAACCACCAGACTGTAAGGCAGACCACAAGGGCAGCCTCAGAAAACCACGGGGAGGCGGCTGAGGGGCGGGGCTGACTGCCGAGCTCAGCAGAAGTGCCGGGAGGGAACTGACTTAAGGGGAAAACAGACTCAGAGCTGACTGTGGGCTACGGCTGGGGTTGCCAAGGTGGGAGTACTGCCAGTCTGACACCAGAGTCTGTTGGAAAGTGGGCTAGAGCCGAGCAGGTGAGCTGCACTGCTCCCTCTCTGGCCCCTCCCCACAGGCAGCACAGCAAAGAGGGTTGCCCTGCCAGGGTGAACACCTAAGATCCTGCCCCTTACAACTTATCAGGTGTGCCAAGACAAAGAAATATGGCCCAAATGAAAAAATACAGCAAAACCTCAGAACTAAGCGATGAGGAGATTGTGAACTTATCTGATGGAGAATTTATAGCCCTGGTAATCAAAATGCTCACAGAACTGATCGAGCTTGGTTGAAAAATGAAAGAACAAATGAAAGATACCCAAAATGAAATAAAGCAAAATATTCAGGGGACCAATAGTGACAAGAAGGAAATCAGGATTCAAAGCAATGATTTGGAACAAAAGGAAGAAATAAACATCCAACTGGATTAGAACAAAGAAACAAGTATCCAAAGAAATGAAGAGAGGCTGAGGATTCTCTGGGACAACGTGAAACGTTCCAATACCCGAATCATAGCAGTGCCAGGATGAGAAGAACAGCAGCAGGAAATTGAAAATTTATTTGAACAAATAATGAAGGAAAACTTCCCCAATCTGGCAAAGGAAATAGACTTCCAGGAAGTCCAGGAAGCCCAGAGAGTCCCAAAGAAGTTGAACCCAGAGAGGAACACACCAAGGCACATCATAATTACATTACCCAAGATTAAAGACAAAGAGAAAAATCCTAAAAGCAGCAAGAGAAAAGGAGACAGTTACCTGCAAAGGAGTTCCCATAAAGCTATCAGCTGATTTCTCAAAAGAGACCTTACAGGCAAGAAGGGGCTGAAAAGAAGTATTCCAAGTCATGAAAGGCAAGGACCTACATCCAAGATTATTCTATCCAGCAAAGCTTTCATTTAGAACGGAAGGGCAGATAAAGTGCTTCCCAGATAAGGACAAGTTAAAGGAGTTCATCATCACCAAGCCCTTATTATGTGAAATGTTAAAGGGACTTATCTAAGAAAAAGAAGATAAAAGATATGAACAATAAAATGACAACAAACTCACAACTATTAACAAATGAACCTAAAAGAAAAGAAAAACAACGAAAATAAAAACTAAGCAAACAACCAGAACAGGAACAGAATCAGAGAAATGGAGATCACACAGAGGGAGTTCAGTGGGGAGGGGAAAGGGAGGAATGGAGGGGGGAGAAGGTACAAGGAAGAAGCAGCATAATTAGTAGGCATAAAATAGACGGGAGAGATAAAAAATGGCATAGGAAACAGAGGACTCAAAGAACTTACATGTACAACCCATGGAGATGAACTAAGTGCAGGGGAATGCTGGAGGGTTGGGGCATCAGGGTGGAGGGGAGATAAAGAGGGAAAAATAGGAAAACTGTAATAACATAATCAATAAAAATACTTTAAAAATAAATTAATTAAAAAATAAATTTAAAAAAAAGAGTAAAAAAATTAAATAAATAAAATCTTTTTAAAAAGAGTACACAAAAAAGTCATCCAAGAACTTTATAAAAGAAACTTATGCTTAATGAATACGAGTAAAATAAAGTCATTTCCCAGATATGTGAACACTGAGGTTTTACAGGAACAAATTCCCACTACAGGAAGTCCTAAAGGCTTAAGATGTGAGAAGAAATGTTCAACAAAACAAATAATCGGCATGGGATAACTCTAAATAACACTGACTATGTAAAACACTGACAATAATGTGCTATTTGGGAGAACAGGAAAAATCAAGATAAAACTTAAAAAAAATGGGAAAGTAAAACCAAATTTTAAATAATTTTAATAGTTCCTTGTGCTGGAAGAAAGCAGAGATATTTCATTAAGTTTATGTTGAAGACCACCCTGCCTGATCTCAGGAAGCTGTGACTCTCTGTGACTTAGGCTGAGTGAGAGACTTCCAGACCAGGAGCCACTAAGGAGACAAAACTTATTCCCCTGGCATGAACGCTACCTGTTCTGTGCTTGGTCTTTAATGCTTGATCAGTTAACCAATGATGGGTAAGACTCCTCAAGGAAGGGGCAACCTAAGACAGGTTCTGATCATGTAAAGACTTCTGGGATAAGACTCACCTGTGGAATGAAGGGGCTGTGGAAAGGAAGGGGTGATCGACATCTACCCCTGCCCCCTCTAAGCCTGAGTCTTTGTACTTAGATGTGAGAAATCCAAGTCTCCTGGCTGCCTCTGTCTCTGCCCTTCTCAGAGCTAAGCAAATAGCCAAAGGGGCAGCTCAGACTGGAGACGGCGGACCTCTGGGGTAATCAGGTCTGGGACATAGAATATGCAAGATCCTGTGAGATCTGTTTGCTGGAAGATGCTATTAACTTAGAATTTGAAGGCACAGATAGAAAACCAAAACTAGCCCTTTGAGCCATGTAGTCCTTTCATATGATAAAACTCCAATCTCTGCTCAGAATCAGCAGGAGTTCTGTTAGCATCTTTGTAAGTTATCTGTCCCCTTTGATCCTTTCTGCCAGACTGTGAATCCACAAACCAAGTCTACTTTCTCAGTAAAAACCCACTGGAGTAAAGGAACGGGGCACTCCCCACTGGAGGGGGTGGCCATGTTCTCTATGTCCCCACAGAATTATGCTAGATTCTGTGTATTACGCGTGTTTAATGAACACCCGCAGCTGAGATGAATACCGCGGGATGGCCGGGACGGTATTCTTTCACAAGTTTAGGCTTCATTAAATTATAGATACAAGCTGAATTCGTACAGCAAACAAGAGTAAAACAGAAATGGAATGCTTGCATTCCGACCTTTCCTATCAAGGGCCAGACAGTAAATATTTTAGGTTTGGGGGGTTAAGACATGAAATCAAGTACTAGTAAAATGACAGTCTAGCTAGCAAAGAAAGATACATCACACTGTAAAAATGAATCTCAAAGATTAGACATCTGAATATGAAAGCGTGTCTGTGAAGATACTCTGAGAGAGGACAGGAAAGTTGATGTGTAATCTCGCGGGGTAGAACCAAAAACATGTAAGTCCCCAAACCATAAAAAGGTGACAGATTTACTTATTGAATTTTTAAAAAAGATTTAAAACTGTATTTATTTTTAGAAAGAAGGGAAGGGAGGGAGAAAGACAGGGAGAGAAACATCAGTGTGTGAAACATCAATTGGTTGCCTCTCACATGCCCTCCACCGGGGACCCAGCCTGAAATGAAAGCATGTGCCCTGACTGGGAATTGAACCAGCGACCTTTTGGTTTGTGGGATGACACCAATCCACTAACCCTTGCCAGTCAGGACAAAGGTGACAGGTCACTAAAGACTTTTTTTGTAAGCTGTAAGGTCCACACAGAAAGAGCACGGAACTTCAGGGAAGCGCACATTCTGTCACCGCCCAAGGAGCACTCCTGGCACTGCCGCCAGGTCGGGGACCCGACCATCTCCAGCCTCCCGCACCCACTGCCCCGAAGGCAAACCCTATCCTAGCTTGTGATACCTGCAGTTACTTTGCCCGCTTTGAAACTTTCTGTAAATAAAATACACAATGCACATATTCTTTTGACTCCCTTCTTTTGCTTAACATGATTGTTTGTGAGATTCACCCACACATTTCCATAGGCCATTCATTTCCAGAGCTGCGTAGTATTTCACCACATGACTAAACATACTAGGCTGATAAGTATTTGAATTGTTCTGATTTGGGAGAATTAAAAATAATGTTATATACCTCCAGTCAAGGCATAGTCAGATATGGCTCACCTCTTCACAAGAACCACAAGAATCAAAATTACAGCTAAAATACAGAACAACCATCACTCAAAACCATCAGAAATCAAGGTGAATGGAATTCAGAGAACTTCAGAATTAAAGAAACCACATTCATTCAGACTGGTAGGAGGGGTGCAAACACAGAATGGGCTGGTACCACTCCCATGTGTGGTAGATTCAGGAGGAATATGTAGGGAGCGAGGAATTTCAATCCCACACCAGGTACCCCCCGCATAGCATTCCAGTGCCGGAAAGACAAGTCCTCACAACTTCTGGCTGCAAAAACCAGCTGGGATTGAGTTGGTGGAAGAAACTGCTGAAGCCCCATGTAGTTCCTCTTAAAGAACTCCTACACGGACTCACCTACTCAGACTCACTCCCTCTGAGTTCCAGGACTGGAGTAGCAGCTTGAAAAGCACCAGCATACTGGGAGAAACTGAAGTGTCTGGCATCAAGGAGAGCAGAGGCCATTGTCCCTTTTCTAAACCCTCCCCTCACAAAACTACAGAGCTGACACGCTGGAACCACATTGGAGATTCCAACAATCTACCTAAAACAGTTTGACCCACCTTGAAGATTCCCCAGAGACTTTGCCCCACCCAACTTACAGACCCACCCAAACTACTTTTCCATATGAATGGCTGGTCTTGGCTCCTGCTTCACAACTTTCTAAATCCTATCAAACAAGCAATAGCTGGCCCTCAGTGAGCCACAGGCCTGCCACTAGCAGCAGACAGCTTAGGTTCAGAGCTTGGCTTTGCCTGGGAATCTCCAAACCCAGCACAAGTAGCAACCATTGCAGATTGCTTTATAGCCCAGACAGGGTGGCCCCAGACAAAACACAGGTGGGAGCTGACCTTTGTCTGCACCACCCAGGAAACCCCAGGGTGAGTGCACCTGGTAGAAAGCTGCAGACCACATCATAGTATCATCATCCGCCCCTGCCAGCTGATCCTCCACAGAGGGCAGAGGTTGATGGTCAGTGATCATAGCCAATCCTTGCAGCTGACTGGCTTCAGTAAACCCCTCTCATTGATCTGTCAGCAGCAACCAAGGCTCAACTACAAGAGGAGGGTGTACTCAGTCCACATGAAAAGTACACCTCAAGTACCCAACTTGGGTAATAGGGGAGACTGTGCCACTGGACCCTACAGGACACTGACTACATTAGGTCACACAACCAAGACACAGAGTCAAAGCAGCTCTACCTAGTACACAGAAACAAATGCAGGGAGGCTGCCAAAATGAGGAGACAAAGAAACATGGCCCAAATGTTAGAACAGATAAAAACTCCAGGAAAAGAGCTAAATTTAATGGAGATAAGCAATATATCAGATGCAGAGTTCAAAACAATGGTTACAAGGATGCTCAAGGAACTTAGTGAGGACCTCAGCAGCATAAAAAAGATCCAGTCAGAAACAAAGGATATACTAATTTAAATATAGAACAATTACAGGGAAACAACAGGAGAGTGGATGAAGCTGGGAATCAAATCAGTGATTTGGAACATAAGGAAGCGAAGAACAACCAATTAGAATAACAAGAAGAAAAAACAATCCCCCAAAATGAGGATAGTATAAACAGTCTCTGGGACAATTTCAAGCATCCCCACATTTGCATTGTAGGGGTACCAGAAGGAAAAGACAAAGAGCAAGAAATTGGAAACCCATTTGAAAAAATAAAGAAAGAAAACTTCCCTAATTTGGTGAAGGAAACAGACATTCAAGTCCAGGAAGCACAGAGAATCCCAAACAAGATGGATGCAAAGAGGCCCACTCCAAGACACATCATAATTAAAATGCCGAAGGTTAAAGATAAAGAGAGAATCTTAAAATCAGCAAGAAAAAAGAAATTTATTACCTACAGAGTAGTTCCCATGAGATAGTCAGCTGACTTCTCAAAAGAAACATTGCAGGCTTAAAGGGATTGGTAAGAAATATTCAAAGTCATGAAAAGCAGGAACCTACAGCCAAGACTGCTCTATCCAGCAAAGCTATCATTTAGAATCGAAGGGCAGATGAAGAGTTTCCCAGAGAAGAAAAAGCTAAAGGAGTTCATCATCACCAAACCATTATTATATGCAATGTTAAAGGAACTTATTTAAGAAAAAGATCAACACTATGAACAATACAATGGCAATAAATACATATCTATGGACAACTGAATCTAAAAAAGAACAGTAAGCAAACAAGAAGAACAGAGACAGACTCATGGATACAGAGAGCATTTTGATGGTTCCCAGATGGTAAGGGATGTATGGGAATGGGTGAAGAGGTGAGGGGATTAAGAAGTACAAATAGGTAGTTACAGAATAGCCATGGGGATGTACAGTACAGTGTAGGAAATGGAGTAGGCAAAGAACCTATACACATGACCCATGGACATGAACAACGGTGGGGAGACTGCCTGAGGGAGTTGGGGGTGCTGGCTGCAGGGAGCAAAGAGGGAAAAATCAGGTCAACTGTAATAGTATAATCAATGAAATATCATTAAAAGTAAATAAACAAAAGAATGCTGGAAGAACGACTTTGTCCAGGTGTCTTGGTGCACACACGCACGCATTTCTCTCAGGGGTGTACTGAGGGCTGGAACTGTCAGGTTAAGGAGAAATTGTTTGTTTAGCTCTAGTAGACACGTCCAGTTTTCCAACGTGGAAGTGCCTACTTATACCTCACCAGGCAGTGTATGAGAATTCACTTTACTTTATATATTTGCCAAAACGTATTTTGTGTCTTTTAAATCTTGGCCAAAAAATGATTGTTTGACTACATAAAGGTTAAATATTTTTCCATAGAAACATAAATGATATTTATTCAAAGGTAACTATTTAATAAATTAAGGTATATCAAAATTATAGACTAACATTGCTATGAAAGTAAGTTAGATCTCTACATACCATCTGAAAGTGATACTCATGATATGTTGCTAAGAGAAAAAAAGCTTATGGCAGAGTCAAAAAAAGCCATCCCAAATCTAAACGGACACCAAACAAATGAAAACCTTCTTGGTTTCTGTGCCTGCCTGCTGCATGAGCACAGAAAGTATGGAACTGTTAATATTTCTTATTTCAAGGGGTTAGGAGAGCTAGGGTAATTCTGATTTATTGTAAAAAGCGTATGTTTTCTTACACTAAGAATTCCAGTGAAAAGTAACCAAACTCCTGCCGCGGAGATGGAAGCTTGCGGAGCGTGCACGGGGCACTGCCCCAGAGTTGGTTACACCAAAGTGAATGACATGGCTTCCCTCGAAGGCTTCTCGTCTGGGAGAGGAGACAGCCTGGTGGGGACACTGTCCTTTCGTTACAGATTCGACGGTTCCTGAACACCTAGCAAAAAATCATTTCCTCTGACACCACGCAAACGATCACCCCCAAAATTGTAAAGCTGTGATTACTGTAGCCTGTCTTTCCTTGGATTTTTACCTTGAGAGAGCCTTTTAAAATGAAAGACATTTTCTCCTTCTCTTCTTCCTTTTCCTGATCTGTTGTCTCTGGTTTGCTCAGGGTTCTGTTACCTGTAGCCAAAGAAAATTAAATTTCTTAGAAATTCCAAAAATAAAGTTGCACGAAGGACCAAATGTCTGGGTTGTGGGGGGTATGGCAGGCTGTCAGCTCAGCTCCCCTTTCATTCCTCTCTGCATTCTTCCTCGCTGTCCCGGAGCCTTTGGTGGGCCTGAGCCCTCTGGTGTGAGCAGCTCACTGCCACTGAAGGCAGTGTGCTCTACTCTCAGAGTATTGAGAATTGAAAGCTTTTCTTGAACTGGACTGTCTCTCCCTAGACCCTGAACTAATTAATCCTAGTTTAATCCCTTAAAACCAAACAGGACAAATCTAAAGTTTCCTTCCAGGTTGGAGGCCTTCTCTTGTCATTCACTGTAGCCATTCTGTTTGGAAGGTTTACATCTTTCCTGACCTAAGTATTCAAATTAAAGGCAATACCTACAGGGTGTATTCCACCCCAAAATGCCCATTTTCTGGATTTTTCTTGGCATCTAGCTCTGTTCAGCCTTAGAACAAAGAAAAACCAGTCAACCCACAATTCTTCCCTGCTAATAGGCAAGTGTGGCTCTAGAAACAACCGGGAGAGGGTGGCCCTGCTTCTCTTTTTATATCGCCCCATCCAGCGTTCCGTTATTGTGCTTAGTGCTCTCCGACTGAGCTCCATCAGGAGGAAGGCCCAGCTGATGGAGAGATTTATTGTATAACCATTTCGGTGGACAGAGAATAATGATTCATCATCGACTTGGTCTGCTAAGCTTTATTTTAGTCAAATGAAGCACAAATTCCTCTGGTAATTAATGAGGTTGCAAAAGCTTTGGAAATTGGGTAGCTTTGCTCCTTTATAAGAAATCACTCTCAACTTTGGCCATTAGAAATAAGAAATATTATTAACATGGAGTCCATTCTCTGCACAAACCCAGTGAAATATCCTTCATTTCTAGACTATTACTTCATTGTTATCCTCTTTTAATCACGTATCTTTCCTCTTGGTCACCCTCTTCTCCTTGTTCCTGATACAGCAGAGCCACGGAAATTAACGACCACAAAAACGAGGATTCGTGCTGATCCACTGTCCTGTCGAGTTCCCGCCATGGGCTCTCCAGGACCCCTTCTCCCTTTCACGTTAGAGTCCTACCCCCAGTTAGTCTTGGGACTCTTCTGTTCGCCTTTCTAAGGAGGGTCTGGTTTTAACTTCACTTTTGGAATCTATAATTACTGAAACGGAGAAAAACCAACTCTGAATTTATCTCATACACTGTCAACAAATTTTAGACAGCTGAACCTATTAATCCTACCAAAATAAAGATATTTGGCATTTCCCTAACACCACATTTGATCTATACAACAAATCGAAGCTTCCAGACCTGGCAGGAAGTGGGGTCAGTATTCCACGTAGGCACGATCTCATCATATTTGCAATGCAGCTATTCTATTTTTAGAGACAGTGAAGAGTCACAGAAATTTAGTAGGCAGCGTTTTTTAATCCTAATATATTCCGTCTTGATTAAATTAAGAAACAGGAGAATGTTTTTGGACTTGTATAAGTTCAACAGCTTACTTACTTTCAGATTTCTGAACAGAATACGTTTTCCTAGGAGAAACAATTTTGACATTAACAGAAGATTTCGCTTCCAGCTCGCCCTTGGTCCTGGAGATATCCTCAGCCATTTTAGATTCCTGATAGATAGCTTCTTCTTTTATGATCCAATCTTGGATAGATTCTGAAACAAGTTCCAAAAAATTCCTTAAAAAAGAAAAGAAGAGCAAGTGATGATGGAGTTACTATTAAAGTCAGTAAATACTTAAGATGCTGATGGAGCAAAGGAACTTTTCAAAATGAACTGATCCCAAATTGCCATGTAACAAATGTAAGAGACTCAGAAATAGCATGGACATATTTTGTATGAAGTAGTCAAACACAAATACCCAGGGAGAATATGAAAAATGCAAATTAAAGACCCAAGTCAAGGATTAAAACATTTGATGATACCAAGAGTGGATGACAGTTTGGAGAAAAGTCACTCTAAACACTGTCAGTTGGTAAGAGGTTTTTTTTTGGCAGAATTTTATGGTTTTATTAACACAAATACAATGTGTACACAATCTGTCTGTTCATTTCCTCACGAGTTGGTGAGTTTTTATGGTACAATCTCTTTTTAGGGAAATTTTATAGTGCAATAAAAACTATTTTAAAAAAATCCTCACCTGAGTATGTTTATTTATTTGAGAGAGAGAGAGACGAAGGGAGGGTGGAGAGAGGGAGAGAGAGAGGGAGAGAGAGGGGGAGAGAGAGGGGGGGAGAGAGACTGACTGGTTGCCTCTCACACGCGCCCTGACCAGGGATCAGATCCACAAGCTAGTGTGTGCCCTGACTGTGAACCAAACCTGCAAGCTTTCGGTGTATGGGACGACGCTCCAACTGACCCAGCCACCTGGCCAGGGCACAGCAGAAACTCTTTTAATTGGCCATCAGCTAACTGACTTGCTGGACTGACTGAAACACTCCAGGCTTGCTGTAAAACTTCCGGGCCCGTGGGCACCCGCACCGAGCGCCCCGCCCTGTGCTGCCCCGTTTCCGCGCTCACGTCGGAGCTGCCGCTCACCAGGAGTCAGTCCCATTCGTCCCCAGGTTCGTTCGTCCTATTTACACAGACTGTGGTAATTACATTAAATTAAGACGTGAGTTGAAATATTTAGGTTTGACGATAAGGTTATTGTCAATTGTGTAAAAGTAAGGCCTACAGTTTGAAAAGTAAAGCTAGACGGATTCTACGCTTAGATTGTTTTACAATTTTCTTTAATTCTTGATCCCTTTTAAGAAATAAACCGAGCACTATAGACTATGTGTTACTGGCACTCAACACCGTCATCTGGAAGGTAAAAGACACTGCAGACTCAACATGTCCCAAAAGAACTCCTGACCTTGCACTCCAAAATGCCCCTCTAAGCCCTGAGCTTTGCGTCTGAGGTACTGGCAAGTCTGCACTTCCACCTGAACAGGAAATTATCCTCGACTAGTCTTATTTTATCACACTCCTTTTGCTGTCCAAAAATCCAAATAATTTTTAAAAACATACATTCTAAATTTGATTGCTCTCACTTCCTTTACTACTATCTTCCTAGTCTGAGCCGCTATCACCTCTTGCTAGGATTGAGGCAATAACCTTCTGACTGGTTTCCCTGTTCCTACTCTTGACACCCTACAATCTACTTCCAACACAACTAGAGAGACCCTTTTCATTAAGTTAGACTATGTCTCTCTTCTGCATTGAACCTTTCAATGAATCTGCATTTCAACCCAAACCCCAGAATCCTTACCATTGATCTGCGGTTGGGAAACACAGACTCACATATACAATTGAATCAGTATTTAAATATGATGAGAGAGTAAAGATATTTTGGCATGCCGTGATTTACAAGTTTGCCACCCAGACATTGTTTGAAAGAATTACCCACAAATGTATCCCAGCTGCATTAAAAAAAATCAATCCAATAAAGAAGACAACATAGGATATAAAAAAGAGGGCTGAGAGAAAAGTATAATTTATAATTAAATGTAATTAACTATGTATGCTATTTATTTGTGATGAAAACTACTACTTTACAATTGGAAACAAATTTCCAGAAAATTTCAAAATGGTAGCTAGAAGACGTGTTGGGAATAAGTGAAAATATATTAAAAATTTAAAAAATTTCTGCAAAATGATATTAGTACTCATTAGCTCTGACTATAATATAAAAATGTTTAAATATGTGATTGAAGAGGGTAAGTATAACCTCTAGAAGAATATAAATAGAATGTTTAACTTTAAAAAAATCACAAGCTAAGAATAAACTAACAAAAGGAATAAAAGAAATTAATCCTAAAATGGAAATATATTTATAAAATTAAATGGTAAGAACAAGGTCAAACACATTATCAATAAAAAATAAAAGTGAACAGATTTAATTATTTAAAATGTGAAGTTCTTTGATGATGTTGTATATTATTACAATCTTTTAAAATGCAGAGGCTCTCGGAGTGGCTGAATAAATTCAGGCTGATGTTTCAAAGACATATATCCACAAATGAAAATGATGCAGAAAAATAAGGTGGGGGAGGGGGCAGAGGGCTGACTGGGAAGCCAGAAGCAGCCTTGGTCCTTGACCTCTGTGGAGAGCTGGACTGTCCCAGAGACACACTGCCCACCTCCAGATTTCTTGCTACAGGAGAAAAATAATCCTTTTGTTAGTTTAATTACTTTAGTCCACTTTTCTTTAATATAGTGAAACATAATCCTTAGTTGACATGTAAAATAACTGAGAAAGTCAAATCAGTAAATTCTTATATAAAAGAGAATTTCCAACATTATTAACATCAAACGTGGTTAAATTCAAAATGAAAAGCATTAAAGGGAACACGGAGGGACGTTTTCTCATGTTGATGAAAATTAAAACCCATTAAAGAAGGATGGTTCTAAAAATACAGTTTCAGAAATCAATCTGCACGTGCACGCACGCACACACAGCACACGTGCAGGAGAGACAGGAGAGACCGACAAGGACGTCATCACGAAGACAGGCATCGGCACATCTCTCGCAGACATGGATGCTCATCATGGGAATGCTTTGTTTAAGTTCATCCCAATAGACCAGAAAACCTGAAAGTCATGCACGGTCCCACAGACAAATACAAAATACCTAAAGCAATGGAAGAAGATGTAGAAAACCCGAATAAAGGATGAACTGTGGAAGAACTGGAAAGGCTGTAGACAATCGATTCTCCCTCCTTTCACAATCCCATCTCTCCTGTTGGGCCCTGCCCTTCAGCCCCTAGAAAACCACTAACTCTAAAAGGCTTTCCATGTGGAGTATTCTTACCTTTCACAAAATAATATGCTACAGTATGCAAGCTTCTACATATGTGAGCAAAGGATTAGCAACAGGGTCTTGGAAAATAACCTTGCAGGCCAACTTCTGATAGCACTGCTTATTTTTTGGGAAACCACAGAGTTGAGATAAATGGGGAATGTTCTGCTTTGTGCTGTGCTGTGCAACCCAGATGTGTGTGGGCATGCATCTCAATGAGGCAGATGAGAGCTGAAATGAGGTCTTGGTGGGAAACTGAGGCTGTGGCTTCTCTGGGTGAAGGGGAGCCCCAGTACCAGGGCGCTCACCTGCAGCGGCCATGCACAACCGTGCGGGTGAGGGAAGCAAGAAAGCAGTGTACTGGGGTAGCCGCTCAGCGTCTTGATGAGAGGAAGGGCTGGCTGTGCTGTGTTTCCTGCCGTGTGTTCTGGCGTAAAGCTGCGTGAACACAGAACGGGAGTGAGGCCGAGTGCAGTGTGCACGTCTGGCTCTTCACCTGAACCCACAACCACGCTGTGCTGAAGAATCGAGTCATAAAAAAAAAAAATTTGGAAGAATATTACAAAACCACTGAGAAGTAAATCATGGAATATATCTTATAGAATAGTGAGAGATAAAAACTGTATAAATATTAAGTAATTTATCTCTTTTACTAAGTTATAAAGTCTAGGTGATAAATCAACATACTGGGTTTTACTGCTTCACCTGTGAAGCCTGAAGCAGAGCGTGGCTCACATTTTCCCTGGACGAGGAACGGCAGCCGCCTGGCTTCCCTTGGGCGAAGGGGCGTAAGGAACCCTAGGGTTTGGCTTTCCTACAGTTTTTGTTTCTGTCATCAGTGCAGTCTTTCCCTGTTTTAAGCAGTACCTTTTCTAACAATTTCCTGTGGTGTGCAAAAGTGCAATTAAAAAACATGGCCTGCAGGTAATTTCTTCCATTAATTCATGTTTCATACATTGTTTTGAAATTTTCCTGTGCACGTAACAACCTCAACTGTCAGAATGACATTTTCCTCTCTTTCTTTTCAATTCTTATACCTTTAAAGTATTTTTATGGATTTACTCTCCTGAGTTAGATCTTCATGAAATGTTGAATTCAATTGTTGATAATGGTTCTCTCTGTCCTGCATCTAATTTACAGAGCATGTTTGTAACATTTCCCATTAACAATGATGTTTACATGTGTTTTCTTTTTTCTTTTTTATTGTTCAATTGCTGCTGGCATTCAGCATTATTTTATATTAGTTTCAGGTGTGCAGCACACTGGTTGAACAATTATGTAATTTATGAAGTGATCCTCCGGGTAATTCTAGCAACCACCTGACAGCATATATCCCCTATGCTGCACTTTCCATCCGAAAGTACCACGTTGTGCTTCTCAATTCCTTCACCTCTTCACCCCGCCCCCAACGTCCCTCCCATTGGGCAACCCTCATCTGCTCTCTGTAATATAGTATTGGTCTTTCTCTGACGCATTTCACTGAGCATAACTCCCTCTAGGTCCATCTATGTTGTCACAATGGTAAGATTTCATTCTTTTTCGTGGCCAACTAATGTTCCATGGTATACATGTACATCTCCTTTATCTACTCGTCTACTGATGGGCACTTAGGCTGCTTCCATATCTTGGCTCTTATAAGTAACACTGCAATGAACATAGTGGTGCATATGTCTTTCTGAATTAGTGTTTTGGATTTCTTCCAATAAATATGGAAAAGTAGAATTGCTGGGTCAAAAGGTAGTTCTATTTTTAATTTTTTGAGGATTCTCCATACTGTTTTCACAGTGGCTACACCAATTTGCAATCCCACTAATTGTACATGAGGGTTCCCTTTTCTCCACGCCCCCATCAGTACTTGGTGTTTGTTGATTTATTGATGATGGCCATTCCGACAGCCATGAGGTGATATCTCATTGTGGTTTTAATTTGCATTTTTCTGATGATTAGTGACCGTGAGCATCTTTTCATATGTCTATTGGCCATCTGTATGTCCTCCTTGGAGAAATGTCTCTTTAGATCCTCTGCCCATTTTTTAATTGGATTGTTTGGGGGGTTTGGTGTTGAGTTGTATAAGTTCTTTATAAATTTTGAGTATTAACCCTTTATCAGACGATTCATTGGTGAATATCTTCTCCAGTTCAGGAGGTCATCTTTCCGTTAATGGTTTCTCAGATGTCCACATCTTAACATCTTCAAAGTCATTCAGAAGACAGTGGGATAATATTTTTCAATGTACTTAAAAGAATTTAGCTGTCAATCAAGAACTATAGCCTGAGTAAAATTATCTTTACTAAGCAAGGTTAAATGCAAACATTTTCAATAAATAGGATTTTATTAGCAAAGATCCTCACCACTGGAACATTTAAAGCCCTTACTTTAGGAAGAAGGGAAAATAAAATGGTAATATATATTAAGTTACATAAACCCTGGCTTTTTTTTTAATGTAGTCCTTTAACTTGACAATGTTCTTTTTTTTTTTTAAGATTTTATTTATTTATTTTTAGAGAGGGGAGGGAGGGAGAAAGAGAGAGAGAAACATCAATGTGTGGTTGCTGGGGGCCGTGGCCTGCAACCCAGGCATGTGCCCTGACTGGGAATCGAACCTGCGATGCTTTGGTTCACAACCCGTGCTCAATCCACTGAGCAGGGCAAACCCTGGCTTTAAAACAAGTGATAATATATCTTTGTGAATAAGCATTTTTGAGTTTTTCGGGTAAATACCCAGAAGAGGGGTTGCTGGGTCATATGGTAACTCTATTTTTAGTTTTTTGAGGAGCCTCCATACTGTTTTCCATAGTGGCTGCACCAGTTGACATTTCCACCAGCAGCGAATAAGGGTTCCTTTTCCTCCACAACCTCTCCAACACTTGTGATTACTTCTCTAGTTGATAACAGCCATTCTAACCCCTGAGTTCATTGCAGCATTATTCACGGTGTCCAAAACATGGGGACAACCAAGATGTCCTTTTATAGAGCACTGGACACAGAAGATGTGGTCCACACATACTATGGAATACTACTCAGCTGTAAGAAAAGATGAAATACTGTCATTTGTGACAGCATGGATGGACCAAGGATGGACAAGAAGTAAATGGATAGAAAAGGATATACAAGATAAAATATTAAAGAAAAAGGTTTAGGGAGTTTATCACTATCAGACAAAATACATATGATGAAGTCTGCGTAGATATAACAATATTGAACAAAATAAATCTGAAAGCAAAAGAAATTGTAGAGGTAAAGAGAAACATTGCGTCATGATAAAGCTCAATCAGAAAGACATACAACTCTACCCTTGCATTGTTTAGTACATCAACTCCAACATGCATGATGTTAGAAACTAAAAAATTATAGGAAGAAACTGATAAATTTACCATGACATAGTCTTACAAAAACAATTTTTCTCATCCACTGAGCAAGTTTTCAAAAATCAGAAACTGGAGAACATACTTTCTTATGCAAAATGAAGCATTTATACAAACAGAGTACCTACTGAACAACACGGCCAATCTCAGCAAATTCACAGTCTGAACTGGTATCTCACTATGGCATCTTAAAATGACAGACTATAACAAATGCAATGCACAGCCAAACATTTAAAATCAAAACCCGCATTTCTATGTAATCCTTGGGCTAAAAAGGAAAATACAATGGAAATCAGAAGTGAAAGATAGTAAAAACACTCTCAATAGATATTTTGTAGTGCTGCTAAGGTGGTTTTAGAAAGAGATTTTGCCTTAAACGTTTATAAAACAAACAAACAAAAAACAAAAACCAACTCAAATTCTCGAGATAAACTTTTAAGAAGTTAGATAAAGAACAGTAAAATAATCCAAAGAAGTTAAAAGGGAGGAAATAATAAGGATAATAAAGATGAGATCATAATTAAATGAAAGAAAAAAGGAGAAAGGATAAAAAACAAAAGTTGATTTTTAAAAAATATTAACAAAATTGGTAAACCTTTGGCAGGATTGATTCAGGCAAATATAGAGAAATCACAGATCAAGACTATTAGAGTTAAAAGAATACAAGTAGATGCAAGAGAATGTCATAATCAATTTTATGCCAATAACTTTGAGTACAGGTGAAATGGTAAAATTCCTAGAAAAATATAAATCATCAAACCTAATTCAAAAATAAATGGGAAAACTGGAGAGTCTAACAACCACAACAGAAATGGAATCAACAATTGTACATCTTCCCAGGCCCAGATATCTTTATCTGCAGGTTTTACCAAATACCAACATATGCCTTAGTCTTGCATAAACTCTTTCAAAAAGTTAAAAAAAAAAAAAAACGGGAGAACATTCCCCAAGCCAGATAAGAACATTTGAAGAAGGGGAAATTATAGCTGAATCTTGCCCATGAATATAGACGCAAATATTCTAATCAACATATTAGCAAAGCAAATGCAGCAATTATTAAAAAGATAACATAAACAAATTATACTTTTCATAGGAATACAAAGTTGGTTGAACAAAAGAGTATGCATTAATGAAATTCAGCACTCCCATAGATTAAAGGAAAAATATACGAACACCTGTACTGATGCAGAAACATCGTTTGATACGACTGAACAACCAATCACGGTGAAGAGCTCACAGCAAAGCAGAAACAGGAGGGGACGGACAAGGAGTACCGACATAAACCCTACAGCAAATACACACTCGATGGCTAAGTATTGAAAACCGGGGACAACACAAGGGTGCCTGCTCAAAATTACACTGGGAGTCCCAGTCAGCAAAAAAGATTTGAAAAGACACAAAATGTGTTATTATTGGCAACAGAAGATAAAACATAGAAAAACACAGATTAATTGTTCCAGACGTTAGCTTGGTACACCTATTATATGCCTTAATTAAAAATGATATTACGGCTTCAGAAGGCACGTTCCTGTGTGTGTGTGTGTGTGTGTGTGTGTGTGTGTGTGTACGCGCGCCCACACACAGCCTGTTTCCCCAGTGACTCTGCGAGTCCATTCTCTCCATCTTTCTGCGTCCCTTCTGACTACAACAACGCTATGTAAATAATAAATACTGGATATATACTAACCAGTACTAAAAATAACAAAATGCCCTTAGTGTTCATAAAAAGAGAGAGCAAAGTTTCAACACACTAAAGAAATAACTAAGGGACTTGGATGAAAAACATCGCTGATTCCTAGAAGTTTCATCGTGCTGGGAACCTGACTGCTGTGCTGGTACGTCACTCACTCACCCTTGCAAGTCTTGCCCAGATCAAGTGGAGTTACCCCACAGCAGCAAGCACACTGTCATGCTTTGCAGTCCCTTCCTTGGAGTCTTTTGGAAGCAGTTTCACTTCAGTCTAAATAAACCAAATCTCAGGGAGTAACATTTCCACCAGACTCAGGGGGCCCAGGAATGACGTATTCTTCAGTGGTATCATTTCGGCACTTACCACAGTGCCCGACACGCTTTGGATACTCAACACGAGCTGAACTGAATCTATGGTACCACACAAATGCACTCATTGGGCTGATCCCCCTGGCTTACGTAAGGAAATAACATCTAAGCAAGTAACTAACAACCTCACTAAGGTAACTAAACTAGCTAAGTTGGTTACCTGAATCCAACATTGGAGTGAAGAGCAACATTCCACAGTTCACGGTGCAGACGCTGCGTATTCATTGGGTTGTGGAAGACTAAAAGTAAGGAGTTGTCTTGGGTATGGTAGTAAGAATCAATGCACTTGTATTGCTGATCGGCTTCTTGAAGAACCTGAAAATAAAAACAGTCATGTTGCTGTGCCATTTTACCCCAAGAGAAGGGTCTCCTTGTAGAGCACTTCTCTGCCCCCTACCCTTCCCCCTTATCTCCACACTGTTAGTCGAGGGGAGAGCACAAGTGATACATACTGTTGGAGCATTTCGGCAGTTTTTACAGAAAAACAAATACTAGGTTCCAAACGCAGAGGCATTTACTCAAGTGTTTTTCATTAAGGCTAAGAGCTAATGAATGATTAAGGATTTAACAGTTTCTATGCCTTCATATAGAATAGATCATCTCATTTGTATCACCCTTAAAAACCCCAGTTAAATAGGTGTGGATATTTTTTCATTCTCTAGCATGCATTGGGGGTGTGGAAAGATGAGATCTGTCCAAGGACACAGAGTTCCTGAGTCCCGGTGCCTGGACTCATAGCCGTTTTTGACTCTAAATGTTACTATTTCGGACTTTGCAGTGACAGCCCCCAGTTGAGGGACGCAGGGGGCCTGCTTCCTCTTCATGCCAATCTACACAGGAAATTATGTCCCTAGGAAAACAGACAGCTGGGGGTTTCGTTTGTGTTTTCATTCTCAGTACCCGTCTGGCGTGGGCAGCTTTCAGTTCTCTGCTGTTTGGACGATATGAAGGCATGGGATTATACATTATGTCAGGAAAAAACTGTTTTACTTTTGCCATTATAAAAAATACACAAGTAGTCAGTATTTTCACATTAATTTTTTTTTATGTAGGGCACTATCCATTACTTCAATTTTTTGGAAAGACAAATTCCTTTGACTTCTAACCCCCAAACAAACAGTGCGTTCACTTCTGTGAACACGCACACACCCTCCCTCCTACCGCAGAGCTCGGCTCCGTGCTCTGCGTGCGCGTGCAGCTCCAAGCCTCTGAGCCGCAGCAGCTCACGTCCACGTTCAAGTTTTCACATTGTATCTTTCTCTTCCTTTCTCGCACCTTGGCTTTTCCCTATTATTCTGATGAGTACTGTTGGTCTCATTAACTAATTAGTTAATTCTTTCATTAAAAATAAACACCTACTAAGTGCCTGGCACTGTGTAGGATCTAGGAAAACAAGAATGAAAGATACTTAAGATTGTCCTCTAAAATCTGATTCAGATTTCTGTATCACTCTGAAGGTCAGAGGGGTGTTCCAAGGAGGTGAAGCTGATGGGGCATCTGACATGCAGCCCAGGGCAAGCAGGGAAGCCGGCTGATGAGAGAGAGGGTAGCTGGATCAAGGAGCAGCAGCGGAGAGTATGAAGAGCTTGAAGCTATATTTTGAGGTGCACTGCTCAAAACTTGGTGATGTGTCAGACATGTGAGGCAAAGGAAAAGCTGGAATAAAGAATGACTCTTAGCCTTTTGGTTAATGGCGACATTTTCTACTCACTTTTATCCTTCATTTGATTTATGTGGTATATCTCATTTATGGATTTTTGTACCAACCTTGCTGATGGCCAACTAAAAGATTCCTACTGTGCCCTGGCCAGGTGGCTGGGTCAGTTGGAACACCATCCCACACACCACAAGGCTGCAGATTTGATTCCTGGTCAGGGCATGTGCCTAGGTTTTGGGTTTGGTCCCCAGCAGGGTGCATATGAGAGGCAACCAGTTGATGTTTCTCTCTCACATCGATGTTTTTCTCCCTCTCTTTCCCCCCTCCTTTCCCTTCTCTCTAAAAACAAACAAACAAACAAACACACTACTAAAACTGATCAATGAATTCAGTAAAGTAGCAGGATAAAAAAAATCCAGAAATCAGTTACAGTTTTTTAAAGGGTTCTTTTTTATCCTCACCCAAGGACATTTTTCATTGCTTTCAGAGACAGAGAGAAAGGGGGGGGGGAGGGAGGGAGGGGGAGGGAGAGGGAGAGAGAGAGAGAGAGAGAGAGAAACATCAATGTGAGAGAGAAACACTGACTGGCTGCCTTCCCTTACATGCCCCAACAGGAACACAAACTGGATATGTGTCCTGACAGAATTCAGACCGCAACCCTTCAGTCTACTAGACGATGCTCCAACCAACTGAGCCACACTGACCAGGGCTCAGTTGCATTTTTATACACCAATAATGAACTATCAGGAAAAGAAACTAAGAAAACAATTCACAATGGCTTCAAAAAATATCTAGGAATAAATTTAACCAAGGATGTAAAAGATCTGTACCTGAAAAATCATAAGACACTGAAGAAAAAAATGTAAGAAGATGCAAATAAGTAGATACAAATAAGTGGACTCATATGCCATTTTCATGGATAGGAAGATTTAACATTAAATGTCCATGCTACCTGAAGCAATCTATTCATTTAATACAATTACTATCAAGATACCAATAGTATTATTTCACAGAACTAGAACAAATATGCCAAAAATTTATATGGAACCACAAAAGACTTCAAATAGCCACAGCAATCTTGAGAAAGAAGAAGTGGGAAGAATCACACTACCTGATATCAAACTATACTACAAGGCCACAGTAATCAAAACAGTCTGGTATTGGCATAAGAACAGATACATAGATCAATGGAACAGAATAGAAAGCCCAGAAATAAACCCATACCTTTATAGTCAATTAATAGTTCACAAAGGAGGCAGAAACATACATTGGGGTAAAGACTGTCTAGTCAATAAATGGTGTCTGAGAAATTGGACAGATGCATGCAAAAAGTGAAACTAGACTACCTTTTTACACAACATACAAGAATAAACTCAAAATGGATTAAAGACTTAAATGTTAGAACTAAATCCATAAAAATCCTAGAAGAAAATAAAGGCAGTAAAATGTCGGATATTTCTCGTAGCAGTATTTTTTTCTGGTATATTGCCTCAAGCAAGGGAAATGAAAGAAAACATAAACAAATGGGACTACATCAAACTAAAACGTTTTTGCACAGCAAAGAAAACCATCAATAAAATGAAAAGATAACCCAACGAATGGGAGAACATATTCATCAATGATACATATGATAAGGGTTTAATATCCAAAATACATAAAGAACTTATACAACCAACAATGATCTCAATCCAATTAAAAAATGGGTAAAGGACTTGAGCAGACATTTCTCCAAAGAGGACATAAAGAGGGCCTACAGGCATATGAAAACGTGCTCAACACCATTAATTGGAGAAACGCGACTTAAAACCACAATGAGACACCACCTCACACCTGTCGGAATGGCCACTGTCAACAGATCAACAAAGAACGAGTGTGGCGAGGATGCAGAGCAAAGGGAACTTGGGCGCACTGCTGGTGGGAATGCAGACTGGTGCAGCCCCTGTGGAAAGCAGTCTGGAGTTACCTCAAAAAATGAAAAATGGAACTGCCTTATGACCCAGCGATTCCACATCTGGAAATATACCCAAAGAAACCAGAAACACTAATTTGAAAGAATAAATGCATCCCTATGTTCACTGCAGTATTATTTACAATACCCAAGATTTGGGAGCAGCCCAAGTGTCCATCTCAGATGAGCAGATCAAATAACTGTGGTACAGTTACACAATGGAATGCTACTCAGCTGTAAAAAAAGGAAATCTTACCCTTGTGGCAGCATGGACGGGCCTAGACAACACTATGCTAACTGAAATAAGCCAATCAGAGAAAGACAAGTACCATATGATTTCACTCATATGTGGAGTCTAATGAACAAAACAAAACACTATGCTAACTGAAATAAGCCAATCAGAGAAAGACAAGTACCATATGATTTCACCCATATGTGGAATCTAATGAACAAAACAAACGAACAAAATAGAAACAGACTCACAGAAAGAGAGCAGACTGACAGCTGTCAGAGGGGAGGGGCATTGTGAGGCTGCGTCTAAAAGGATTAAGCAAAAACAAACTCATAAACACAGTATGGGGATTTGATATGGGGATTACCAAAAGGAAAGTGGGAAGGGAGTGGGAGGTACAAGAGGGTCAATGGGGGTAATGGTGATGGAAGGGGACCTGACTTGGGGTGTGACCACACAATACAATGTACAGATGATGTACTATAGAATTGTACACCTGAACTCTGTACTATTCTATTAACCAATGCCACCCCAATAATGCAATAAAAATTTAATTTCAATATTCCTTTGCACTGGTGTCAGCTGTGCAGCATAGCAGTGCACAGCCGTACTTGTGAAGTGCTCCCCGACATCTCCAGTAACTTGTGCTGCGCTTCACATCCCAGGAGTACTTTGTCACTAACAGTTTGTACTTAACCCCTTTACCTCTCTCACTCCCGGCCCACTCTGGCAACCATCAGACCACTAAGAGAGAAATAGTTTTGAAGATAAAATTTTAGGAGTCATTAGCATTAAATCATATATAATAAATTAAATAATTGAAAGGAGGTTTACGAAAGAAAGAAGATAGTTCAGAGCTGAGGCTTGAAGACTTCGATAGTCAGAGGGAGGTGGAGGAACATTCAACAGAATTCCAAATGGAGCAATATAATACGATGTCTTGGAAACTAAGAGTGGAAACTGTTTTCACAAGAAAGTGATCTGCTCTGTGATGCTGTCAAAAGGTTTACAAGACAAAGAAAGGTGAGCATATGTTGATGTGGCAGGACAATTACTGGTGACCTTGGGAAGAGCAGTTCATGGAGGGTGAGGTCAGAGCCCCAGAAATACAATAAGGTCTGAAATGAACTTCCAGTTAAAGATGGGAGCTTAACCACATGTGTGCCCTAACACCTCACTAAAAAAACAAAAATAGTGGAATTACTTATTATATCACAATATCACAAAATTGAAGGCCATGGGATTAGAGACAAAGGCCACAACATTTGAGAAGCAGGAAAGCAGGGGGATAAGTGGTAACTGGCTCAGGACAGAATAGAAAGGCAAACCCTCGTATTGATTTTAGAAGAGACCAGAAGCAACCTCATTTGTGTGTAGAAATGCAGAAAGACTCAGAAACTGGCAGCACTGTATGCCTCTGAAAGTGGCACTGAAAATGGGAAGAGTAGTTTAAAGTCTTTTGAAGAGGCTTTAAGGCCCCCTGAAGCCCTTGATAGCTCTGAGCAGCCTCAGGTGGCTGCCCCTCTACCTCCTGAACAGAAGGAGGGAGGACTCACCTGCAGAAGGTGACCCAGCAGATTCTAAGGAGAGGGGCCCTCGGCAGCACTGACAGAGCGATACACTACAGGAAAAAGGAACTGTGTCAAGTTTGATGTGGCACTGTTCAATAGAAACGTAAGAGAGCCGCAAATGGGAGCCACATGTAATATTAAATTTTATAGTAGACAAATTTTAAAATATTACCATTTCAATACATAATTGATATAAAAATTGTTGATAAGGTTTTTTTAGGACTTTTTTTATATTGATGGGTCCCTCGGGGAAACCATGTGGCCCAATCTCCAACAGTGAAGTCCGGTTCCTGACAACCTACCCCCAGCCTCAGGCAGCACTTCCTATCTCCTCTCTTAATGTCTCGTTATTAATATGAACAAAGAGGCAGAAATCATGAGATATTGCTCTCTAATATGAAAAGTAGAGACAAAAAATAAACCCAAAACAAAAAAAAAAAAAACTTGAGGAAAATGAGACGATGCAGGAAGAAAACACTAAGACTTCAAAGGACTTTAATATCCTCCTAGAGATAAGAGGGGCTACAGTTTTGGGGAACGTGAACAGGATGCTATAAAAAGGTAATATAAAATTATAAATAGAACTTTGGAAAATTGAAGTGATGACACCAGAACTGGGAGACTCAGTAGGAGACCCAGATGAAAGCGGAGCCATATCCCCAGAACAGAAAGACAAAGGGCTGGAAACCAGGAAGGGAAAGATAATGAAATGGCAAGTTCAGTTCACAAAGTCCAACACCAGAACCACAGTAGTTACAGGAAGAAAGAATAGAAAAAATGAAGGGGGAAAGACTGTGGAAGGAAGGCTTACAGAACACTTTCCAGAATGTGAAGACGGGAGTTTCGGGCTCACCTGTACAATACTTGGGAATAGAACCATATGAAGGAACATCAACAGGACACCTAGACCATCGGAACAAAGACAATCTTAAAACCCTCCACAGAGAGGGAAAACAACAGACTCAAACCACTGATATGGGATCAGAATTTCATTGAATTTTCTGAAGGAGAATTCAGGAAGCTAGACTACCATTGAGGATTCCCTTCAAAGTTTTGAGGGAAGATACTTCTTATCTTAGCATTTTACATAATGCCAAACTGTCAGTCAAATGCAAGGGTAGAATTAAGATGTTTTCAAACATTCAATGCCCCAATAATTTACCTCCTATGTATCTTAACTAAAGAAGCAACTGGAAGAGGTGGTCCCCTAGAAAGAAAGTAACCCAAGAGAGAAGACAACGTGGGATGCAGGAAACAGAGTGTCGAGCTGGAAAGAGAGGCCGAGGACCGGCCGGGATGATGCCGTGAGGGCAGCTCCCAGAGCCCAGCTGCGTGGCAGGCCTGGAGGGCGGGCAGAAGCTCAGAGCATATGGGAGAGAGATCGCTTAGACAGTAAAATTGACAGAATGCTTGTTAGGCTTGAATGTATCAAAGGAGATCTACTCTTTGGTAGAGGGTTTGGGGATGAGTAGTGATAAATGCATAGGAAATGAATGAAAAAAATGGGAAAATGAACTCCAGGAAAAATAGAAATTCTGTCAGAAAAGGAAATGTAGTAATCATACAGTACTACCCAGTTCAACTGTAAATAACAAGTATACCATTGAGATACAGTAAACACTGACAGGGATCCGACCAAAAACTACAGCCCAGTCAGCGGTGTCGGAGGAAGACAAGAGGAGTGCCAGTGTGCTTGCAGGGGCCTCTGAGAGAGTGTGGGGGGCGGGGGGGGGCAGGGGGGCAGGGCTGTCCATTCAACAGGGAGTCAGCTGATGCTAATGCCCGGAACTAAAACTGAAACTAAACAAAATACACTTGCTATTTAGAGATAGCAGAGTGAAGTAACGAAAGAAAAAGGTGATTTTTACATCTGGGAATGTAGGGGTGGGAATGGGAGGGACCTGCTATTTTTCATAGGATTCTTTATAGAACTTTCTGGCTTTAAAAATATGTGGATGTAAAACTGTGATAGAAGTAAAACTAAAATTAAACAGACAACAAAGAGTACAGGTTTTTGTGTAAAATGTAAAAGCAACTGAAGGAGTTAGCCATGGGGTCTTATTAACACAGGGGCTGAGCACACAAGGTCCGGGCCGGGTTCCTCGGGCTCACATCCTGCTTCCCGCACTTACCCGCCATATACCACTGGTCAAGGTGCCTCCGTTTCCTACCTCTTAAATAGTTCCCACTTCACGGAATTGTTGAGAGGATTAAATGAGCTGAACTACTCATTAACCATTGTCTAGCTTATGGTAGGTACTCGATAAATGTTTGCCACCGCGGGTTCCACTGCCCTGCTGAGTCAGAACGCACTCCGAAGGACAGTGAGAGCTGAACGGAACTGACAGGCAATACAGGGGAAATGAGGTTGTTTCCCAAGAACGCCTGCCTTTTTTTCCCTAAAGAAAGTATGTGCATCCGTCACGTACATTTCTCTTTTTCTTCAAATATTTGATAAAGACATCCTTGTGGAAAGCACATTTTAAACTATTTTGGAGGTTTCCTGGGCATGTGCAGCTCCATCTGAGAACCAACGCGTTTTACAGCTGAAGTAAAGGGGAATGCCGATCGAAACGAGACGTGGGAGTGACTCAGGAAAAACCGCACTGAACCGCAGTCCCTTCCCACCTGCAGCAGGACCTTCGGTTTGAAATGCTCCGTGAAGCTCCAGTCCATCAGACTGCGCTGCTGCGTTTTCTGTATGTCCTCCAACTCCGCTTCCACTGTCGTCTTCTTGGGTTTCTAAAAAAGCATAGGTGTACAATTTCAGCCTTAATTTGCGGATGGAGCCCTCTTGGACTTCATCAACTAACCAGCATGCACTCCATCTAATTGGGGAAATCTGCATATGTATAATTCCATATGGCAACATTTTAGGAGACCTGCTGCCAGAAAGAGTATGCCTTTGACTTTTTTTTTATGGGCAACATAATCTAAATATTTTTATTGTTAGGTTATACTCTTCGGAGTCCTGTTAGCAATTACAGGCAGGTTTTCTGAACTCACTTCAAGACAGTATTAGTTCTACACGGCTGTATGGTCAGCAGGTGTTTGTGAAGCCGCCAAGCCACATTGTCTAGAGAGGAGCATGGAGCTTGGAAGTTAACTCCTTTCTCTCCAGCTGGAGCTGGTCTGGGCTGTCTGAATCATCTCTCTCCCTCTCTCCTTCTCTGGCATCTGCGTTCTCCTGCCAAACATCTTTTTTTTAAAAATATATGTTTCTTATTCTGGGTCACGGTTTTCTCCTACGAGCTTACTTGTCTCTACACTTTTAGGAAAATAATTTCTTACCTTTTCAAGAAAATCAGCCTTTGTGACTGTTTCATCTTTGATCTCATCGTTCGTGGTCTGCTCTGTAAATCAAAGACACCAACATCCAGTTGTGTTTGGGCTTTGTTCTTGCCTCTGTCAGTGCTGTGCCTTTTTGGTGCTCGTGTGATCTACGTTTCTGTGCTGAAAAGGTAATTCCTGAAAGGCATGTTTCATGCCTCCAAAAGGGTGTTTGTGTCAATAACTCTAAATCAGTGTCTATCTAGAAAAGTTACACTAAACCCTTTGAAAGGAACCCAGCTTCCCATATATATGTTCCTGAATCACAACAGATATGCTGACTTCAGACTGTATCACTCATGTCTATGTACCTTTGCCTTTACAGGTTGCAAATATTTGCTGATTAAATGATAGCGACTGCTTAGTACACACTGTCTGTCTTGTCATGCTGACAACGATCACAAAGCCCTTTCAAACTTCGGTGCATCATACCCTGTGAGTGACAGATTGGGTGAGGGGCATGGGGTGTATGGAAAGGAGAACTACCAGGTAAATGCACCTCCAGATAGAAAGCAGTACGGTTCCCCTGACCTGCAACCTCTTCTTCTGTTCATTAGTCATTTACGAATGTAAAAACATTTTAATGAGCGCCTATAGATTTACAGATGGAGTTTATCAAAGGTCAGTTACATGAATGAGTGGATGGGTAGCTGGACTCCACGGAACCATACCATGGACCATCAAAGTCACGAGTCACGCACACTAGCTCTCCTTGTGCCCAGAGAGGGTCCTTACATGATGGCTGGGACAGACACATGATCCTTGCCCATGGAGCAACAAGCCCTATAAATGGGCAGAGAAAAACAGATTCATGCTATTGATTTCTGCATCAGCATGCTTCTGTTATTCCTGCAGTTAGGAATGTTACATAGAAAAAAAGAGTTCCATGATGACTTAGTTTAACACGGATAAACAAGCATCATTACTGTGAGCATCTCAGAATTTGTGGTATGCTCTTGTGATTGTGAATCTCTAACAGAGGGATGGACAGAGTACGTAGCATATTCCAAATCTGACTGAAGAAATGGAATGAGCTTCATCTTGTGAGATGTTTGTGGTGCTGCTGAATCACTAAGCCAGCTTGACTTTTTACCACCCTTAGAATAATAGAAAATTAATAAAGTAATTTACGAGCAGGCTCCAGCTTCTCTCTCCAAACTATCTCCTTCCCCTCCCTCTTGCTCATTCCACTCCAGGCTCGCTGGCCCGCTCTCTGTGTCTGGAGGGCTCTGCACTTGCTTTTCTCTGTCTGGCATTGTTTTGCTTTGAAATATTCATCTGTTTCAAACTCTTACTTCATTCATGTTGCTGCCCAGTGTTACCTCCTCAACAGCCTCTGCCTGTGCCTTGCTTTATTTTTAATCATAACACTGATCACCGCCTGGTGCTATCTGTTTATGCCTGCCTTGGCGTCTCCCACACGATTTCCTAGAGAATAGGAACTTCGCCACATTCTCCCTAGCTACACCCCGAGTGCCCAGCACACGGAGGAACTCAGGAAATACATGTATATAAATACACATAGAATTGAATTGGATCTGTATCATATATTGAAACTGGAGGTGGATGTAGAGCGAACAGAAATGTGGAAAAAACCCGACAACAGCAGCATATTTGGGGGTAAGCATAAGATCTGTGGCAAAAAGAACCATATCTGGGCTTCCAGAGGGAGTCATCATGTCTACTAACAAAGAGGCGACGACGTTTTTCTCTAGGTTAGGAGCACAGCTACTTACATTGTCCTACTAGCTCCACTTGCCCTGGGCCGCCGAAGGTGATGGAACGGATGTCCCATTGTGGGTTAGAGTACAACTGGAAAGTCAGTTCAGTTCAGTATTCATTTAAACATATCCACTCAAGAGAAAACTCGGGCCAACTATAACTCTAACTGGACCATGATGTCCCATGTGTCCTTGAAGCAATTGATATGAAATCTGTGGAATAAAAATTATTCTATTCTGCGGTCTGCCAGATTTCCGGGAGATTTGATATTCCCTTCTGTGATTAAGGATCCAGCAGAAAAAGTCTTGAGTTTAGAAAGTATGTTCTTAAAAAAACTGCATCAGTTATTTTGTCAAATGAAAGAACATTCTCAACCTAATCTGAACTCTTTATTTAATAGAACAAAAATCATTTTTTCTTTCTTTTTGATTCCTGCCTTCAGTTGCATAACCCTTTGACAGTGTGATTCAGTAGTTTCTGACACATCTGGAAATGGATGCGTTCCCATCCCTTTGAAAAACAGCTTTCCTAATCTGTTTTACTTTAGAGATAACAAGATCCCTCTGCAAAGCAGTTACTTTATTAAAAAAACACCCAACAAGCATAAAGGGCACATCTAAACCTATAGCCTCACGGTTATCAACTCTCAGGTTTTTCATAAATATCCAATAGGCCCTGTCAAGTTCAAAAACAGTCTCAGATGGAAATCCAGTGTTTGGTTAAGAAAAGCACAAATATTCAGCCCTTCATGTCCAGGAACAGGCTTTTATATGTATTTGATGCTAAGATAGTTGTGCAGGAAATACATGAACAATTTCTGCTGTGTTTAAAAAGATTTAAAGTGGCTGCTTTGGGAGTGTGATTCATAGTTGAGGAAAAATGCAAGATCACAACAACGAAAAATTCTCTCATACACAACGGCCACAGAGAGGCACTAAGCTTCCACTGGCCTCTCCCATTCAAATGCAACAGTTCCTTGAGGTGGGCTAACATATACCAGGTAGAGTCCCTTACAAGTCGTGGGTTCAGCTCTCAAGATCGCTCAGCCTGCAGATACGCTGATAATTCTCAGCCCCAATACTTTAGGAAGTTGCTGTAACTATCTACTTTCCACCAGGATCCAGAATGCCAATTTATATGGTTTGACCACCAGGTGGCAAAAGTTGCCTGAGGAAAATCACACACCAGTTGCTCCAAAGGGGGAAAAAGCAAAACAAAACAAATAAACAAACAAAACAGAGAAAAAATCCTCAGGTCTTATATCTCTCCTGGCTTATTCTGGCTCATATTAATTCAAAGTGACTTATTTTCCATATGCTTATATTCCCCTAGGATGAACTAATGCCATAACATCCCTGATTAACTTGCTTGGCTTATTTTTTTTGCGAGCTGGACTAACAGATCAGCATACTTAGAAAGGAGAAATAGAGAATCGCCCCTAATGGGAAGAAAGGAAGTAAGACCCCAAGGTAACAAAATCAGGACAAGCACCAGCATGAAGAAGAGACTATGAACATCGCAAACCATCAGGTGCATCACAAGGAATTTCCGGAACGAGGAAATCGTAAGTCTCTGCGAAGAAAGCTTTGGTTTGGAATCGGCTCTCTGTTGGAATCCTGACTTCCTATATGGTTGAACAAGTTACTGAACCCCTCTGTGGCCTCATTTCCTTGTCTCTAGAACTGGGATAACAGTATCTTTCCTCACGGGCTTGATGTTTGTATAAAGTATTAGTTAGCGGACGTAAAATACCTTAGCATAGTGCTCAGAAAATAGCAGAGCAATATTCAAGCAGATTTCCCCAAATTTACTCCATCAATGACTTCCTCTTCTACCCTCGTCTGGGTAAAACGCTCACCACTCAGTCAACACTGACCTAACACCTGATCTCTTGTGGCACTAACCACTTACTTTTTTAATGCTTAAAAAATTTTTACAAAATAACACATACAGAGGAGTGTACGGAACATAAACGTTCAGGAGAACGAACAAGCAGAAAGAACACCCCAGCACACCCGGTGTCCTACGTGTGTCCTTTCACAACCACAGCTTCCTCAGCCAGTGTTCATGTGGATCCTGATTTTTGGCGTGTGGATTATTTTGTGTTTTCTACAAACATAGTATTTGCACTTTCATCTCTTTTTCTTGCTTTGCTGAGTTGGCTAGCATCTTCAATGTCATATTAAATACATGTGTGTATTATGGGTAGTCCCTGATCTCAAGAAAAATCTTTTCAACTTTTCATCTTGATATATGTTTGTTGTAATTAAAAAAAAAACATTAAAATGTAATTTTCCTTCTATTGCTAGTTTGCTAAAATTTTTTTCATAAATTACTACAGAATTTTAAGTGCTTTTCCTACATTTATTGAGATGACTTATTTTTCTCATTAATGTGCTAATTAGTAACTTATATTGACAAATTATATATTTTTACAAGGTATGTTTTCCCTTCTATTCCTGTTATAAAAACACAAATTGTTTGTGATATGGTACTATCATTTTGCCAGATCACTCTGCCTACATTTTATTCAGGATTTTTGCATTTATGTTCATGAGTAAGTTTGATTTTTTTATTGTTGTACCATCCTGAATGATTTTATTATAAGGTTGATACTAGCTTCATAAAAAAAGTAGGGGAGGATACCTCTTTTTATGGCCTAGAATTATTTGCTTTAAGATTAAAATTATTTTTTTAAGCTTTATTACTAATAAATGAGCTCATTTAGGTTTGGCATGTCCTATTTGAGAACATTTTAAATTATTGATTTAACTTATTTAAATGGTTACAAGACTATTCACGTTTCCTATTTCTTCTTGAGCCGTTCTTGGTAAGATATACTTTTCTAGTAACATTCTCATTTCACTTTTAGAGTCAGGTTGTTCATATCCTCTTACTGTTTAAATTTCTGTAGGGTCAAAGGGAAGTCAGTTTCTTTATTCCTGTTATAGTTTTATTACTCCTATGGTTATCCACACTTCTCTTTTTTGTGTCAGCCTTTTATAAAATATTTATCAATTTTAAGTCTTTTCGAAGAACCAAACTTTTGTGGTTTTTGTACTTCCTTAATGCATCTATATTTTCTATGTCATGGATTTATTTTCTTCCTTTTACTTTATTTGAATTTATTTTAATTGTTAACTATTTGAGGGTGATGTTTAATGTTTAGCTAATTAATTTTTAGCTATGTTAAAAATGTATTCATTTAAATATATCATTAAAATATATTTATTTAAATCTCTGAGTATCTCTAGCTGCATTATACAAATTTTGATATTCAGTATTTTAATTATCATTCAGTTCAAAATATTTCCTGATTTCTATTGTGACTTTTTTTTTTTTAACATAGGTGCTATATAGAAGTACATGTCTTAATTTAAAAATTTGGGGATTTTCTCATTTTTTGTAATCAATGTCCTCCATAATTTTACTGTGGTCTCAGAATATATTGTGCAGTTTTGATCCTGTGAAAATTTGCTGACACTTTGTTTATGTTCTGGTATATGGTTAATTTTTCTTTATCCCAGAGAGAAAGGAAGGGGGAGGAGGAGGTGGAGAGGGAGGGAGGGAGGGAGGGGGAGAGAGAGAGAGAGAGAGAGAGAGAGAGAGAAAGAGAAGAGAGAGAGACTGATTGTTCCTGCACTTTTTCTGACCAGGGACTGAACCCACCACCCAGGCACATGTCCTGAGAAGGAAATGAACTTGTGACCTCCTGGTCTATGGGATGATGCTCCAACCAACTGAGCCACACTGGCCAGGGCTGGTTAATATTTTTAAGACAAACTTACTTATGACCTCTAAGAAGCAACAGCGTTACAGAGGCTTGAGTGCAGGCAGGCACATGAATAACTGTAATACATGGCAGGACATGACAACTGATGCCACAGAGAAGCTGCAGACTAACCGTGGCCACGGAAACACTAAGGAGGCATTTCCAGCTGGACACGTCCAATAAAGCTTCAGGGAGGTGCTGTTGAAACCTAAACGTAATCAAGAGAGAACTCCAGGTGGAGGGTCTTGTGGGGAAAAGACCCCAAAATTGAAAAAATCAGGCTGTGTAGTGAAAATAGGGCCTAAATTCTGTTTGACTGGAGCATGGGATGAGTGAGCAAAAGGGAAAAAGTGGGAAGGGCTTTGGAGGGATGATGTGGTGCCACGGGAGAAGTGAGCACAGCAGCCGAGGAACTGAGTTTGGTTCTGCAGGGCGGCAGGAGCTGCCGCACCGTATGGGCAGGGAAATAACGGGGCTGCATTTGAAGTCATTAATCTGACAGCTATTGGTACAATAGCTGAATAAAAATGTAGCCTAGTATTTTCTATACTTCCATACCCCCGAATATGACAATGTCACGATGTTATATTCTAGAATGAGGGCAGCTACCCGAGCCATAAGGAGGAGAGGGAAGGAGTCGGCGGTCACGGAGCGGGGCTCTGAAGACAGTGCGGGGCAGTTCGTCATGCTCTTGCAAGTAGTTCTCAAACAAGTGTTTCACGTACTCACAATAGCCCGAGGGTACTAATGGTAAAAGTTTTGATTATGTTTAATTAAGTTGTAATCATATAATTCACAATCACGTTGCAGTAATTAAAAATGCACTATATTTACTAAGGTAAGAGTGGACTAAGAGGCTTTAGGATATTTTGAAAAACAAGGGTTGAAATAAAGAGGATTTACTGAATAGCAGCAGTCAGCAACAAAGTTTAATTACCCAAATAACTTACACACTAAACAATTTGTCAATAGAAATAGAGAGGAATTGAAATAATGCCTCTTGAATCGCTTTTTTGGCTCATAACACACACTTCACAGCGTCTGCACACGCGCACACACGTCGCTTACCCAGAGAGTCCGTTGGTGGCTGCGTCTCCAAGCTGGCCGCCTGCTGCTCTGACAGCTCTCTGTTCTCAGGGTCTAAGGGTTTCTCATTATCTGGGTCAGAATCCTTCGCACTGCCAGCGTCGGACTGACCAGGATCCGAAGGGTCTTTATTGATCTCATTATCTTGCACAGCTGTTGACAAACTCTGATCCATAAATAAAATTCTGTCTTGGGCTTCAGTAGGATCTAATCAGTGTGAAGAGGATTCATGAGCTACAATACTAGAACCACCGACAAGCACAAGATACAGGAATGCCCTTTGTTCCCTCCAGGCGGCGTACCTGCTTGGCGTCTGGCCTCCCTGCGGCTGGGCTTCGTGGCGCACTGCTGCCGGATCTGCTTAGCAAACCTGGCAGGGTTGTCCCAAGGTATGCTGATCATCTCGGAATCGGTCCCACGAATTTTCCTAGAAGGCTTTAGCTTCCCTTCCTCATCCACCTCAGAGAGTTTCAGGCTCTCAAAAGTAAACACTTTGAAGGCTCGTTCTACTTCGTTCCAGCTCAAGGGCTCTGTAAGAAAGCAAGACCTGCGCTGCTAGGTGTACTCGCCTCACCGCCTGGGACAGGCTGCCGGGGGCAGCCAGGGCTGTGCCTGCCAGAAGGACGGGGGAGTCACACCAGGGCGGGCACTGCCCTGACCAACATGGGCTCTGCAGTTCTACAACCAAGGTGCCGAACAGTAAGAGAGCCACACAATCGAGATGCGATTTGTCAAGATAATGCTCCTGAACTGCTTCATAGCTTACCAAACGCTGTATGTCCAGAGGAATTCACATGGAATTTCCAGGGTACCCTATTGGCTGAACACGGTTAAAACTTACCCTTTTTGAACAAAAGCACCCTTGCTGCTATTGTAATTTAAAACGGAAAAATCACTCACTGGTGTCTAACATATGTTGTTGTGTTCAATGGCTTTCTTCTTTATGAAGACTCAGAAAAGGCCTCTTTCCACCTACTTGGCTGGTGCTGTACTTTCCATAATTGCACTTCAAAGGTTATCAGCTTTCTGTGAGCTCTATTCATTTGCATATTTATTCCTTTACCCCTAAATGTCACTATCTATCCACTCACCTACCTCACTTGCTCATTCATTTTTGTTTTCTATGTATTGGGCTTTGTCATAGGTGCCTGAGCCTCAGAGAAAAGATTTAGTTCTTGAACTTCAGAAGTCTAAGGTATAGGGATAGGAGGTAGGTATTAACAACTAATCATGTAAATCCATACAAAGTATTTTGTAATTTGTTTAGAGTTGGAAAAGAAATGAGAAGGAAGAATCGGTACACGCTATTTTCTTTCCTAGGCCAGATACTTTCCTGTCAAACAGAGATGTCTGTGTAATTTGTCATTCCTTCCTATAAGTAGGAATGCATCTGCCTACTGCCTCAAGTGCGAACAGAGTATGTTCTAGGGAAGGACTGTCTAGAACATAAAACTCCAGTGAACTCTGCAATGAGAAGCTGATTTTAATATTCTTAGTGGTACTTCTTTGCACTGTCCTCTAAGAGCTTAAAATGGCCCTTCCTGTTGTGAGAGCTTACCTGGACTTAACATACTCTCAGCACATGGGCAGGGGGCTCTCTCATTCATCTACCCCCCTAACCAGGGGGAGGGTTACCACCTCATCACCAATGATGTCAGAGAGGGGGTATGCCACAGGGGGACGGGGAGCAGGAAGCACAGTGGAGAGAACACCCAGTGCAGCAAGTTGAAGGTTAAGCATTGCAGCTATCCTAGTATGGCTAATAGCATTATTCAAGATAAGGAAATTGTAGCCAATCAAAATACCCACCACCCTCGGCCTCCAAAAGGTCTTTCAACCATCAAAATACTCTTGGGTGTAATCTTAAGGGGCACACATGACCATAAATGAACGAACGCAAGCTGAGACCAAACAATGTGCTCACCGTTTGTACAGAAGTGCATGAGCTCATGAATTGCAGCCAGGCGTTTAATGCTGTTCCACGGTGGGGGCAGAGGGAACTCCAGGAATTCCCACAGTGGCAGCCTGGCCTGCATCTCCTGCTCAATTTGAACTGGGTCAAAATCCTTTTGGTCCTGATGGAAAAGAGTAGCATGACGGAAGACATTCAAGTCAGCTGTCAAGTGCCTCATGCATATGGAGAAGGCAAAACATAATACCTGCCCTCTCATTATATGGGAACAAGGGAAATCACGGGTGATTGGGGAAAACAAACCATTGGCATTTTGCTGAGGGTCAACAAAGCTAGTTCTCACTTTGCCAGAGGTTCCTGGTGCATAGAAATGACAGACTCCACATTCACAGTGACACACAGCCAAAGTCTCATTTCTATTCATTTCTCCCTTCTGAGAGTCTTTTGTGGCCTCCACTCACTTTTTCATATTAGCAGATATTTAAAGCAAATCACTATAAAGTTTTAATGAAAATGTGGCATAGTCACAATCAATTTAATGGTTTACTGGACCACTACAGTTAGGAAGGTTTTCTTTGATGACATTAATTTCTCCCTTACCTGTTTCCATTATCTGAGGTCTCACTCTGCAAATGGGTATTCATTTTGTACAGTACTTTTCGTTAGCAATGGTAAAGCTGTCAAATTAAGATTTCTTTAACTGAACAACTGCGGATGGGCCTTCCCGTGTCAGCTATCCTCCAGGTAACGGGCTACTATTACCTTCAGTGCATACTTCTTACGGGCAAGCGCGTCATGGTAGTTCAGCAGCAGCGGGCCTTCGGACACGGCTTTGCTTGTGCTTTCTTCTTCGCATAAAAATATTTTATGGAGATTCTATTCAAATGAGATAATACTGCTTTAAAGAGAACACATACTTTCTCGCAACACACAAGCCCTCTGGCCACCTCACGCCGTCTGACCTTTTTCTCACTCTCCGTGAGACAGAGCGAGGGCAGGATGGACACAAGATGAGCTGCGACTCTGTGGTCCAGCCCGTCTGCGCGGGGAGGCGGCTCCACCAGGCTGGGTGGCACGAGGTCTTTTTCCGTTGCCACGACCTGTTGAGGGAAAGCGTTGGGACGAAGTGGTTTAATGGTCAGCTCTGTATTGATATTCATGTATTTCCACTGTTCTTGGTAAAAACATGGCAGTTTCCACCAATAAAGTGCAGTGTTTATACAAAGTGGCATTGTAATTACCAGTGACTACCAAGAAAAAGGGGAAAATGTCTGCAATCATGCATTAGAGTAAATATAACACGTATTAGGATAACAAATACAAATGGTAAGCAAGAAAATTCACTATGACAGAAATCAAAATAACAACATATTTTTTCTTAATGATTTACTCTCTCTCTTAAAAAAATGCTTACACACCTTCAGGTTCAACAAACATTTACCAAATGTCAACCACATGCCTGGCACCCCGTGCTGCATCTTCACATACATGCTCTCATTTAGGCCTGACAGCGACGCTGTGGGTGGGGAGATACTGTTTTCCATCTTACAGAGAGAGAAACCAAGGTGAGTGAGGTCAGGTGACTGGTTCAGGCCCCAGGTTACTGAGCGGGAAGAACCAGGGTTAGGTCAGGTCCTCAATCTTCCTTTAAGATAGAAAAGGTGAAATCAGTAAAGGGTAATAGTCTGCTGCACATGGAGAGTGAGGTTTAGAAAGATTACAAGCCTTGTTCAATGTGCCTGGTAAATAAAAGAAGCTGAAATATAATCAAGATAAGCACCTTTCTCTTCCCCTTAAATCCCACAGTCCCCTCTGTGATTTCACATCCCTCCACAGGGTTTCTCAGCCTTCGAACTGAAGACATACAGTTTTATGTCATGGGGCTATTTTGTGCACTATAGAAACTAGCAGCATCCCTAGCCTCTATTATTTGATGCCAGGAGAACCCTCCAGTTGTGATAACCAAAATATCTCCAGACACTGCCAAATGCCTTCAGGAGGCAAATCAACCTCTGCTGAGAACGACTGCTGTAGACTGATAACAAAATAGTCTCATCCTTCACCTTTCGTCAAATCCTTATTTTCAGAAAAGTGACTCACACCTCTACTCTATTTTTCATTCAGCTCTTGGACCCATTCCAATCACAAAAGACCATTCAAAACTGTTCCATCTTTTCTGGCCAAGATGGAGGAGTAGTTAGACACACTGTGCCTCCTTGCACAACCAAAAGAAGGACAACAATTGTAAAAACAAAAAGCAACCAGAACTGACAGAAAATCCAACCGTAAGGAAGTCTCACAACCAAGGAATTAAAGAAAAAACATTCATCCAGACCGGCAGGAGGGGTGGAGATGGGTAACCAGATGGAGAGGACTCAAGGCAAGGTGGCGGCTGGTGGGGTGGGCCGTCGCACATTCGTGTGCAGATAAATCAGGAGGAACAACTGGGGAGTGAGACAGAGTGCACAACCCAGGGCTCCAGTGCCAGGAAATAAAGCCTCAAACCTCTGACTGAAAACATCTGTGGGGGTTGAGGCAGCAGGAGAAACTCCCAGCCTCACAGGAGAGTTTACTGAGGAGACCCACAGGGTTTTAGAACGTACACAAACCCACCCACCCAAAGTCACCAACAGAACGGCACAATTTGCTTGTGGGTAGCATGGGGGCCTGGTGAGAACTGAGCAAGAGCCATTGTTCCCTCTCGGGCCCCTCCCCCATGCACAGTGTCACAGCGCAGTGATGTGGTGGCCCCCGCCCTCATGAATACCCAAGGCTCTGCCCCTTACTATGTAACACGTACACCAAGACAAAAAAAAATATGGCCCAAATGAAAGAACAGATCAAAGCTCCAGAAAAAATACAGCTAAGCAATGAAGCGAGAGCCAATCTATCACATGCAGAGTTCAAAACACTGGTAATCAGGATGCTCACACAATTGGTTGGGTATGGTCGCAAGATAGAAGAAAAAGTGAAGGCTATGAAAAGTGAAATAAAGGAAAATGTACAGGGTACCAACAGTGATGGGAAGGAAACCAGGACTCATATCAATGGTTTGGAGCTGAAGGAAGAAGGAAACATTCACCCAGAACAGGATGAAGAAACAAGAATTCAAAAAATGACAGGCTTGGAACCTCTGGGACAAGCTTAAATGTTCCAACATTCAAATCACAGGGGTGCCAGAAGGGGAAGACGACGACCAAGAAATTGAAAACTTATTTGAAAACATAGTGAAGGAGAACTTCCCTAATCTGGCAAAGGAAATAGACTTCCAGGAAGTCCAGGAAGCTCAGAGAATCCCTAAGAAGTTGGACCCAATGAAGCACACACCAAAGCACATCATAATTAAGTTACCCAAGATTAAAAATAAGGAGAGAATCAAAAGCAGCAAGAGGAAAGGAGACAGTTACCTACGAAGGGGTTCCCATAAGACTATCAGCTGATTTCTCAAAAGAAAGCTTTCAGGAAAGAAGGGGCTGGAAAAAAGTATTCAAAGTCATGAAAGGCAAGGACCTACATCCAAGATTACTCTATCCAGCAAAGCTATCATTTAGAATGGAAGGGCAGATAAAGTGCTTCCCAGATAAGGTCAAGTTAAAGGAATTCACCATTACCAAGCCCTTATTATATAAAATGTTAAAGGGACTTATCTAAGAAAAAGAAGAAGATCAAAGATATGAACAGTAAAATGCCAACAAACTCACAACTGAACCTAAAAAAAAAAAATAGTGAACTAAGCAAACAACTAGAACAGGTACAGAATCACAGAAATGGAGATCATGTGGAGGGTCATCAGCAGGGAGGGGGAAGGGGAGAAAGGGGAGAAAAAATGGGACAACTATAATAGCATAATCAATAAAATATATTTAAAAAAACTGTTTCATCTCTGACATGTGAAACTCTAATACCCTATCCTGTAAAATCCCAACCCACTCCTCTTACACTTCATTTTTCCACCCTATTATTACTGAGCATTTATTTAGCCAGCATGTAACTATTATTTGGTGCCTTCTATGTGTTAGGCATTGAGCTCCCTTGGTACTGGAATCTGGTAGATGGCTAATAAATGTTTGTTGCTTTGAGTTTAGTTGAATAGTATAAGAAAGACTAAGATAAATAAAATGATGATGCTGCAAGCTGTATCGGGTTTTTAAGCTTTTACGACTCTATTGATAGATAAAATTATTGGTCCCCCAAAGACCTGATGGGGCAGTCACAGGCAAACATGAGCGTGCTCATTCCCTGATTGGTCAGAAAACTAAAGCGGCCAACAGACACACAAACGTGTGCTGGAGGTGCCAGGAATGATACATCTGGGAAGGACTCTCAATACTTTAACATTCAGAGAGATAAAGGAATGTGTTATATGCATGACATAAGAACAACAATAGGTAGTTATAAAGAGAAATGAGAGAATTTGTAAACTAAAAACATTACTTTTGAAACAAAACTTCAATAGCAGACTGGACTGCACTGAAGAATGAATTAGTTGGAAGTTAAGCTGGTAAAATTGAAAGAAAAATCTAAAGACAAGAAGGAAAAAACAGAAATTCTAACATCCACCTAATAATAATAAAGATAAGTCAATAGGAGAAATAATATTTTAAAATAGAATTTATTTCAACAAATAAACACGCAGTGTCTACTATGGTTTGGGCGTAGGTGCTATGTGCTGAGCATGCAACAATGAGCGAAACTAGTTGAGTCCCTGCGTGCGTGGAACATGCATTCCCAGTCCAAGAGCAAAGGTGAGCACAGAGCAAACAGGTGTATCTTTAAAAGTGTGGTTGTTGACAGGAAAACAACACAAGACGATGCAGTAGAGACCGGCTTCTCCAGACCAAGCCATCAGAGGAAGCCCAGTTAAGGGCTGCCACTTCCTCCAGGCACTGAGCGACAAGGAAAATCCACCAGGCAGGCAGGCAGGTGGGAGCCAGACTGTCCAGGAGGAGAAGCCAAAGTGAAGAACGGGGTGGAGTTAAGCAGTGAGTGTGAGGAGAACCCAGAGGGCTTGTGTGCACCACAAACAGTGAGTGTGGCTGGGGGAGGAGGCTGGGTGGGAACAAGAAATGAGATGACGCGCAGGGCCCACAGCCACAGCTCTAGTGTCTTCATGGACCAGTGTCGAGAATTTTGATTTTACTCGGAATGTGATCAGAAACCAGGTTACCATTTCCTACATCACGAAGACAATGTTAAAACGAATAAAACCATAGCTAGACGTAGCCCTGTGTTACCAATTATAAAGAGAACATTCTAACAGCCGCCAGAAAGAAAACCAGAGTATCTACCAAGGAAAGAGTATCAGACTGACATCAGACTGCTCACCAGGAACCTCGGGAGGCAGGCAGCAGGGCAGTGCCCTCAAAGCACTTCCCACTCACACCGACTAGTTTCAAAAGCGGCTCCTGTCACCTACTACTTGGACAAGTTAGTTAACCTTTCGATGCCTTGGTTTCCTAATCTGTAAAGTTAAGGAGTCAAAATAATTCCTGTTTCATTGGGTTGTTCGAAGGATTAAATGAATTGACTAATAAAATTATCAAATACTACATACAGAATATTGACAAAAAGTGGATGTGTACACCAGGCCCCTCAGTAAACCAGGAAATTAAAAAAGCATTTGTTGTGACATGCATTCCCCATTTACTAACTTTAATGCAGTAAAATTAGCTGACAATAAAGGGTGGCAATAAAAATAAAAGACTCAGAATGGAATACACTGAAAGTGTCAGGATGTGGCCAAAGAAATAGAAGGAAATGTGCACCCTTAAGTGAAGCAAAACAGACCAAAAATAAATAAGGTTTCGATCAAAATGAAATACAAAATAAGCTCAAAGAAAGCAGAAGGAAATTATAAAGATACACGAAAAAATAAATAAAATGGAAAATAAAAAGGAGTTGATCCATGAAACAAATGCTGGTTCTTTGAAAAGACCAGTACGAGGGATACACCACTGACAACCTCGATGCGGAAAAGAGAGGGCGCAGGTAAATGACGTCAGTCATTGAAAAGGAACGTGACCAGACGGGAAGGAAATCTAAAAATGCATAAAAGTGAATACAGAACTTTGTAGGATATTCAAAGCACAAATAAAATGGACATATTTCTTAAAAAAAATACTACTGACTAAAGCTGGCCTCAGAATGGAAAAGGCTGACAGCCTGCAAGAACAAGAGACATTGTAAACGTAGCTGAAGACCATTAACTGCCCCACCCGCCTGTCCCACTCCTCCTCCTCTTCCATTAGAAAACGAAAAACGGTTTTAGGGACCTGTTTACTAAAACTTCAGGGAACGTTCCAGAAGCTATTCCCGAGCACAGCAAAAGACAGGGAATTGCACGTGATGATCAAAGCAAAATTTCATTTTCCTGAAGGGCTCTAACCTTTGTACAGGAGAATGCACTCAGGTATTGTATATGTAATTTTAAAATAGTTTTTAAACCACGGAAGCAAAGGGAGAGGAAGTGACCGACGTGCGGCTGCCCGCCCGGAACGAGCCCCCGGTGCCCGCCCACCTGTTCCAGCAGGCAGTGCACGATCAGGGGCACCGAGATGAACTCCTCCGGAATCGGACTCAGCAGGTCGTTGTAGTACCGCAGGTCCGCCTCGGGGCTGACGACGGAAGCCACTGGGGAAGAGACGAGACCTCCCGGCTCAGTCAGGACGCAGTCTCCGTTCTTTCTTTAGAGCTCTCACCCACCAATTCGAACCCCACCGCGCAGTAACGAATGCGGCCCCGAGGGGGCGGCGAGCGGAAGGGCAGGCACTCTTCCCGAAAGCCCGGCCCCTGGCCCAGCGACCCGCCTCACACGTGCCTGATAACGGCCCCTGCGGTTCTCCATTTTGTGCTTTCTTCCTCCCAGCGCCCAGAACAGCAGATTGTGGAGTCTGAAAGAACAATTACAAACACACACCTGAGATGGCTGGCCGGCGGCGCTTCCATCAAATGGGGTCTGATGGGGTATGGCAGGATGCCGAGATTGTGCGGTTACAATCGCTCGCACCACAAAGCCGTTTGCTGGTGTTGGGTCCAACCCCGGAAGACGAACGGTACAGGCACCTTCCGGTTCTCCCCGCCGCCGGGCGCACTGAGCACTTTGCCCGGAGTGCGTGCGGGCGATGGCGCGGGGGCACCTCGAGTTCAGCGGGGGCACCGCCCTCCGCCGCCCCCCCACTCCCTGTGACCCAGAATCATGCCGTTCTCCTTCTTAGACCCCGTCAGTGGTTCCCGTCACCTTCGCGGGAAACTAACTCAGCACGAGTTCAGGGCCTGTGGTTGTTGCCCACGGCACCCACGTGGCATGGGAGCACTGACCACGCGCGGCCCTGGTTTGTGCCCTAGCACTTCTGTCTTTGACCTCCACGTCTTCACACACCTTTGCTCCATCAGGCTTTCCTCTTGGCTGTTCCTCCTTGGCCTTCACCACACCACTTTCCCTGCCGGGCAAGGTTGCCTAACCCCTCTGTACCCCTCCTGCTCCTCCCCGGATCCGCGAGGGGGCCAGGCCCTATTGCTCCCGCTTCTGAGCTGACTCTTCTCACAGCGCTCATCCTGCTCTCCACTTGACCGCTGTCCCCTTTGAAAGTTAACCTCAACGAGGAGGGCGGGGATGAGTCTTGTTCGTTGTTGCACCGCCGGTACCTTGCACAGGGCTAGCCCGTGGGAGGAGCTGATAGAGGTCACAGTGAAGTTCCCGAGGGCCCTCCCTGTCCCAGACATCATCATTTCCTGCACCGTGGGCGGGAACAGTGTGGCACCCCTTCGCGTGGCAGGAATCATGCAGTCCACAAAAGACATTCGAGCACGTGCCTACCTCAGAAATCACTGGGGCTTCTAAGGGAGGTTTCTCACTAACCATTTGTGGAACGTTAATGAGCTGCATGCTTTCCAAATAGTGCTGGTGCTGCCTTTTCCAATCCAGGCTGTCATACATCAAACAGGCAATATTTTCAAAAATACTGGTGCCCAATTCCAGCTACAGGTGACAGAATTAATGAAAATTAATTAGTTCCATATTGTGGGAATCAGATATATGATGTGTATTTACCTTAACAGCTAAACCTATGACTTTAAAATATTTTCTTTTTCAATTACAGTTTACATGCATTATTATTTTGTATCAGTTTCAGGTGTACAGTCAAATACTTCACAAAGTGTTCAGTCAGATACTTCCAGTGCCCACCTGGCACCATATGCAGTTATTACAATATTATCGACTCTTTACATCCCCATGACTGTTTTGTGAATACCAATTTGTACTTTTTAAAAATTGATTTGAGAGAAAGAGACAGAGAGAAGGTGGGGGAGGGAGAGAGAGAGAAACATCGATTTGTTGTTCCACTTATTCACAGATCCCTTGGTTGCTTCCTGTACGTGCTCTGACCGGGGACGGAACCTGCAACCTTGGCGCATCCAGACAACGCTCTAACCAGTGAGTAACCCAGACAGGGCTAATAGGAACTTCTTAATCCCTTCACCCTTTCTACTCGGACCCTGATCCCCCACGCCTCTGGCAACCATCCGTCTGTTCTCTGTATCTATAAGTCTATTTCTATTTTGTTTATTTTGTTCTTTAGTTTCCACATGTAAGTGAAATCATATGGTGTTTGTGTTTATCTGACTGACCAACCTATTTCACTGAGCATAATACCCTTGGGTCCATCCATGCTGTCACAAATGGTTAAGATATCATTCTTTTTTAGTGTTTTGGGTTTCTTTAGATATATACTCAGAAGTCCAATGGCTGGTCAGAAGGCAGTTCCATTTTTAACTTTTTGAGAAAACTCCATATTGGTCTCTGTAGTGGCCGCACCAGTCTGCATTGCCATCAGCAGTGCACAAGGATTCCCTTTTCTCCACGTCCTCACCAACACTGGCTGTTGGTTTATTGGTGATGGCCATTCTGACAGATGAGAGGGCGTATCTCATTGTTAAGCCTATCACTTCTTACAGGGAAGCACTTCAGTCACCACCGAATCCCTGCTGTGGCGACCGGGTCTTTGTTTGTTGAGTCCTTCTTGCTCTTCTTGTTCGCCTGCCTTTGGAGGGCCTTGTGCCTGCCTAGTAATGTAAGAGCCTAATGGACGCTTCAACTACGTGAAAAGCGCCCCATTCATCAGTGTCTGCAATGTGGCTTATTTTCTATGTAGCTCAATTCCTACAACAACACACTGGAGAGGTCATTTCAATTTCTCAGTCCAAGACCAGCTCCAGACGATTCCTTGCTTGGCTGTGTAAGAAGCACACCAGGAAGTGCCTGCTCAGCTTTAGCGTCATTCACGCAGGTGCGCTGTGGTTACAGGCAGTCAGTATTCCCTCCTTCCCTCCCCACTTCTCCTTTCTTCCACCTGTGCTAACTTAAGGGGGAGAAACCCTAAGAAATCTCAAAAGACTACTGCTCCTATGACACCCACAAGTTTTATGATCTGGCAAATAAGCAATAAATCAGATGCTTCTATTACCTGGGCTTTCACTCCCAGAAGTAGAAGGACAGACACTGTTATCGCTAGGACTGTCTGCTTGAAAGCAAAGGAGGATTACACAGGCTCATCCTGCATGTGAGCTGAGGAGGTGAGGTAGCATGAGATGGTGTCTGCGGGGCCAGTGAGTGTCCGTCTGCCCGGAGTGCGGAGGTGGGCCTTGCTCAGCCCTTCTTCCCAGCGCAGCTGGCGGGCTGGCCTCCACGTGCCCGCTCCAACACTCAGCTTCCCTTGGGTAAGCTTCCGCCTGGTGTTCTTTGCCCAAAGTCTGGCATTGGAACATGTTTTTGTTTGTTTGTAGTTTAAGAAATATAGTAAAACTTCTGCCCAGCGATCCCTTAGCTTAACTAGTTAATTTATTTTTAAACCAAACAGCAAATCATATGCTAAAAGCCAGCAAATTATTTCAGCAACCAAGGTCTTAACTTGAGATGTTACAGATGTCTTACGCGAGCAGTTAGCACTTCATGATGGGCATGTATTTGATGCAAAGCTTTCGTTACCTTGGTTCAGCAGAAATACAGCCTGCCTGTTTGCAGCCAAAGGTACTAATGCTTTCCTTCTTCCAGAGAGGAAGAAGATTCCTCGGCTGGCTCCTGCCTTGGATACGAAGCCCTTATCAACTTACAGACATAACTGAGAGTACGACACCCCCTATCTAGTCTACTTCTACTGGGAGGAGATTTATTACTTTGCTCTTTTGTAAGCGATCCTAAGTTTCCAATGAACTTTGGTCTTCGCTATTAAATCCAATGGCCTTTTCTCGTGGAGCCCAACTCCATTACTGAACTGCTTTTCAAGGCTTTCCTTTGTCACTCACCTTACAGAGGCATGCCTGGGCCCTAAAAGACTACAGACCACAGCCCTGGCAATAAGAAGATGCTCAATAGAGACTTGAAAATTGACTGATGGAAGTTGAGTGTGTCCAGTTTGGCATGGTGGCCGCAAATGGCCCCTTAGACCGGTGTCGGTTTTCATTCCTGACAGTTACCTGCATGTTCCAACGAGACAACCTAGATGTTAATATTGTACTTCCAAAGTCAGGAATATTCTACCAGGACTAGTAGTATTTCAACTAAGCTGATCATATCTTTTCAACAATAAGTAAACTTTCTGATATCTGTCGTTGAAAGTCTTCTTTGCATTTTTAAAAGGAAAATATAGCCGTACCCACTTTCTTTAAAAATGGAGTGACTGAAATCTTCTGATGAACATAAAACTGTGAGCAAGGATGCAGCAAGGAGAATGCTGGGAATGGTGCCGGGTCTTAGGAAGCTGCAGTTCTATGCCCTGCTCTTCACATTCATGCACTGATGATGCAGTGAAACGTACTCTACCTTGGGAACAATACATTTCAACTCTTCCCAGCCTGTGCCTGGGGATTAGCTGGGACACACAGAAGGGACCCCTAACCAAAGCAGCAGCAAAATGTACTTGGGTTGAGGCTGCCTTAGAGACTCTTTTTGTTTCCTCCTCTGAATCATGGTTTAGGAATTGCATGGCTGTATCTCCTATGCCCTATCAAACCAAAAATGGACACATGTTCTTGACAGGGTGTGCAGTCAGCCCTTGGCCCAACAGAGAGGAGGATCATTTCCCCAAAACATAAATTTGTGGATGTGGGTTTCTGTTAGGCATAGATGTTACATGCTTCGGAGAAGAGCTGGTCTATTGCAAAGAGTAGAAAGGTGGCTTGGAGGTAGGACTTCAGGATCCTAGGGAAATAGCCTCTTCCTCAGACACAGCTCACACTTGCCGTGTGTAACCTAGAATTCCAATACAACAGGACAGAATAGGCATCGTGCTCCATTACTTGGAATGCCAGTGTCTCTGAGATAGGTAACCATATTGGCTCGATTTTACATGAAGCTTTAAAGGACAGACGGCAATGGATTCTTCTGCGTATTCGGGTTTTGAAGGCAGAAGAGTAAAGACAAACAGGAAAGATAAAGACGCCCAGAGGAAGGGGTGGAAGGGAGCTAAGTCAAAGGCGTCTGCAGGAACCAGTTCTGCCTACAACAAATTCTGCTTCGGGCTACAGCTTTGCTATAGTCAGCTTCGTTTTTCAAGTGTAGGACAATCTCATACATATTCTTACTTTGGCAAGGTATCAGGCTTGAGGGTGCTGTTTCTACATAGCGATAGCCAATGCCTTTTGTGGGCAGTCTTTCTAACTCAAACTGATCTGTGCATCGCTACTTATTCAAGTCCTGCCCATCCTTGGGGGTTCAAATCTGGGCCTCCCTCCTCTGTGTTTATCACTTACTTTACCAGGTGCACATCTATCTAAGGTGATAGAATCAGGGACTCTTAAAATGAAAAAATGTGCATGCTCCAACCCATGGCCACGGGCAGCGTACCCTCTGGCTCACTCTCCTCAGTTTTTTGTTTTTCTTTTTTCTGGGCAGCTGTTTGTAGTCGCTGTCCACAGACACTCGTCCACCTCCTCTGTCCTGACTGCCCAACTCCCTTCAGAGCACTCCCTTGATGGGGTTCCCCCCCGCCCCAGGACTGTGCTTTCAGATGAGTTCCCCTGATACTGAAATGCATTGCCTGCAGGGGACCCACCACTCCTGTGGCCTCTGTTTGGGGGGGTAGGTGGTCAACCAGAAAGAGATGTGAGAGGTTTCTTTGTAACTGGGATGCTTAGGTATCTTCCCCAGCACTCGGGATAAATAGTTTTTAAGAACACCCTCATGTAGCTAGCATTTGCTACTTTTCAAAGCATCCCACGTCTACTTTTTCTGAATCAATAGGCAACTTAGGGTGTGTTTCCCATAACAGAGCACCTAGGAGTGGAGCACCCTGAGCGCTGCCTCTCTGTTCCATGTGTGGTCTCGCCTCTCTGCCAGCACCTCAGTAGCAGGGCCAGTAAGTGCTCTTAGAAAACACCTGCTGATTGGTGGGCTGGAGTCAAGTCATCCTACTTTGGACAGACCTGTTGGCCAGATATATTAAAAATACAGTTTTGGCAATAAAAGCAAGGTCCTAGAAAAAATGTTTTGAACTAACATATAAAAAAAGAAAGAATATAGTTTGACAAACTGTAAAATTTACTATTTTCACAATTAACATAAAGACTTTACTCTCCAGAACATTAAGGTATGAAACAAAGCCACACGTCACCAAATAAAAGAATTATCATCCTTTATCTTCATCTACAGCTTATTCTCTGCCAGCAATTCATACACTAAGCTATAGCATCAGGCTATGACCATTATTGGGCATTCACTGTTACCGTCTCAAAAATAAAGGGGCCTAGCAGAAAACCTCATCTATAGTCGGCGACCAGTAAACATGTGTGGGATGAATGAGTGGGAGACACAACCACAGCGTCCACGCGCACCGCCAACCGCAGTCGCTGCGGGCACTGACCAGCATCTTGCCGTCCGACCAGTTGGAAGGAAAGGTGGCTGCCTGCACCACGTGTTCCAGCCGAGCAACATCAAAGAGATTTGTTTCAGGTTTCTCATTATTCAGGATTGGTTCCAAGTACTTCCAGAAAATGGCAAGTTCTTTCATAGCATTCTCTTTCTTCAATATCTCAGCTTCTATATCTAAGAATAGCAACACGGTTATGCTACAGAATGAGAGTGTGTTGTATTTCTTCCTACTCTCAGTGGACATGGTGAGGCATATGCATTGCACGATGTCTAACACAGTACCAGGAAATGCAAATTAAACAATGTAGTTTTGAGAAAATTTGGGACCTGGACTATACGATTATGAAGTCAGAGGATTTTATTCCTGAAATTGGTGTTAAATGTGAGCTGCTCCCAACCCCTTCACTTCACAGTGCGGCCCAGAAAGACTATGATAAGGTTACGTATTTTGGGAGCTAATATATTCAATGTTTTCATCACTCTTACATTGCGTCTGTATAGGGGCAGTTTTGCTGCCAAATCACCTTTTGACCATCTTGGTGTCTATTTGCTGCACAACTGGTTAGAAAGCCAGTTGATTTAGTTCTCCTTTGCCACGTGACACAAAACAAACAGGGTCACTGATTTATGCTTCTGTGAACTTCGGTCACATTGAAACAGCTACTGGCTTCTCTGGACATTTGTGCACTGACTATAAAATAATGACAGTTTCCCATAAAGTTACACTTGACATTTTGAAATATATATATGTTTATTATATTAATAGTTAAATAGGTTTTACTACCAAGATCTCACTAGTCTACTATAAAGACTATTTTTCTCTTATTTATTTTAAGATATTAAATAATTTTTATAGAAACACTATGAGGTTTATGCAGCATTTTTCCACTGGCTTCAGTGATAAGATACTAAACATTGTAACTATCGTTGAGATAGAAGTACATGTATTTGAATCTCTACTCTTACTTAATAGCTGTCTCTGGGCTGAGAGTCTTTTTTGGTAACACGGAAATTAAGTGCATTGCTGAGGGTGGGTATGAAAACGTGCACACATCATTACAGGAAAGCCCTTAGCACTGTGCCTAGTGCTGAGGCACGTGCCCAGTAAATGATGGCTATTATTATTAATGCTGGTCACAGTTTCCTACTTGGGACAGGAACTTTAAGAGTGAAGTGTTATAGGAACTGGGATGTGGCTGTGTAAGTTACAAGACAACCGTGCAAATGATATTATTAATAAATAACAATAAAAGTAACAGCCTATGGCAGAGGGAGCTTGAACTTCTAGGTCACACAGGCTTACACACCAGATCCCAGTCCTATCACCGGAAGCACGAGGCAGCATTTTGTGCCCTTTGCGGAGCTGGTCCAGCAGAGCGCCCACAGACAAAGACCTCCAGTCTCCAGTGGCTGATGGTGGTGCGGACTTCATCCCACAGCCTGCTACCTTCAGGCCCAGAAAATAAGGTGCCCTTTCTGATTAACCACAATAAACCAGTAGCAAAGCAGAGTGAGCATCTAAGGCTATGCTCTCCCTTGGGCCACTTGGTTACTGTGGTTTCTAGAAAAATGGATTATCTACATAGTTGATCTCTCCACCCCATGCTTTAGGTAAAAGTCACAGGTCAGATGTTCCTGAGAAATGTAGTTGAATGACCGAGTCTTCTGACCTGCAGTCTACGTTCTCTGTATCTACACAGGGTATAAACACAGAATATGACTTTAATTTGCAAGATTTACACCACCTGGCTAGTGCAAGCAGAATGAAAAGCGAATCAAAGTCTCGAAAGGATTTAATAACGTATGTATTGTATGACTACATTTTGGACAGAAAACTGTATTTCTACTTTAAGGACCATGGGTAACGCTGAAGGATTCAGTAAGTTGTGTAGCAGACTGCATACCTTGTGGCTGAAGAAAAACTTCCTGCTGCTGGCTAACTGCTGCCAGGTGTGTCTGCAGAGGCTCATAATTCTCGGAAGATATTTTAATCACGCTGCTTATGGGAATGCCAAGCTCAGTCATAATCGCTAATAGCTGAGGATTGTTGAAGCCCACAACTATAATGTAATGTTGGGCACCATCATCTGGCTCATCGTCTGTGCAAAATACCATAAAGAAGAGGAGCTGTCACTTTAAAAGAGAACAGGTTGCACTCAGCCAGTTCAATGGCTGTGTACATTATGCATGCGTTTAGAATCCCTCTGGCTTGCCAAAAGCAGTCCAGTTGGCTGGAATGCAGTCGTGTTGACTGGTTTTCATTACTGCCCTTCCAGTAAGAAGGCTGTGGCCATTTTACAAAATATTAAATCACTTTTGCAAATGAGACGGGCGTAATAGGAGGACAAACATACATGGGGCCTGTGGTCATGGAAAATGTGTGCTTGAGTTTTGTAAAAGAAAAAAAATGTTTAGGCTGTAATTTTTTTTTTTTTTTGCTTCTAATCTCTTTTGAGCAACATCTGGATTTACTCCTGAATTACGAGTAGCTGCAGCTTTGCAGAATTTTATAAGTAGAGGTGTTTACAGGAGAGGGAAATATTGAATATGGGCATGCTCCCTACCAAAGTATCCTGTGTACTTATGTCAATAGGTGTGAATGCTCGAGAGGGGTCATGCAGCAACTCTTAAGAGTAGATGGTACCTGAAACCATTAAATCCCACAATAGCCTGCTAAGATCAGGTTTCAAATAGTGCAGCAGATGCACACCCTTTTTATGCTCAAGTAACAATTTTTATTCTGTCGCTAAACAAATCAGCATTGACGTTGCCCATGGAATCCATGATGTAATTGCTTCCAAGTCTTGTGCATCTCATGCATTTCACACACAGAAGGGGACTGAAACCGGTAGAGGACCTGAAGGCCTGCCATTTCCTTCAGATCCGATGCACACCATAACGGGGAGCTCCGCCTGGGTTCATGGGAAGTGGCAATGAATTACTCATAGCTGCCTAATATAGATCATTTTTACATCGATAATCTGAAATGAAAGAAAAATCCAGCAGCTCTAAGACAAACTGGAAGTGGGAGAAACTGAGGTCAGGAAGCTACGTGCTCTGCACACGTCCCTCATTACCTGGTCTCCTTATATTACTGCTGGATTTCACTCATGACAATAGTCACTTTTTTACTTTGCCTTATAATTATGTCCTTGACTTTTAAAAATGTTTCCAAGAAGAGAGGAAGCTCCCTGGTGCCACAGCTAGCTCACTGTGTCACCCTTTATGTACATGTGTCGGCGTGCCCACAGAGAGACAGGCACTGAATAAATACGTGCTGAAAGTATCAGTGAATCGCAAATAGAAACATTTTTCTATTAGGGGGTCATGGGTAGCATGCGACTGGTGGTTTTATGAAGAACGAAAAGGCTGGGGAAGATTAAGCCTGGTTATTGGAATGATCTCTCAAGGTGACTCCGCAGGTGACAAGGCAAGCAGCGAAGGGGAACCCCGAGAGGCACACCGCACTGACCGATGTAAACTTTGGTCTCATCTTCCTCTCCCCTGTGCTTCAGCTGGGTTGACTTTCTCACTGCTGCACTCGCCTCGGGCTGATCCTTCCCTTTTCCTTTGCCAGCACTGGCATTCGAGGCCTTCTTGTCCTTGAGAGTTTTGGCCTTCCCTTTCTCCTTTTCTATCTTAAATCTGTCTTCTTTCACCTGGAAAGAGAGAAGACAATCACACAGTGAGCAAGCAATGGCTTTTTTGCTGTCGGGTGAATTCCCTGTTTAATTCACTCAGTCGCTTGTTTGCTCCTCTGTTCTATCTGCAGGCTGGGGTAGTTGTGGAGATCCCAGGCTGAGGCTGCATCATGATGAGGCCCATTTAAGCACGAGGAGCAGAGGAGTGGATGCTAGATTGTTCACACACACAGCCTTCTGGAAGGGAATTCATCCTAAAGCAGAGCCAGGCATGGCCCAGTACAGCACCTCTGGTGGTGGGAGGGGGGCAGGGGGGATTCCGAGCACACTTGTGGAGGCAGAAACTTGGGTTCATCAGTAGCCTAACCCCAGGGGGAGTCTCTGACTGTTAGAGAGAGGTGGGTTCTTAACAACGCTAAGATGTGAAAAATAAAAAGCAGCTTCTCTAAAATCTCCTTGATAAAGTTTTCACAGTTTAAGTAGTACACAGACTATTTTTAAATGTTAAAAGATAGTTTTGGGAACCTAGCACTAACAAGTTATTTTTATTATAATGCCACTTAAAAGATGTATAGACTTAATCAGTGGCTGCTGAATGACACACCCAAAGAAGAGAACAACAAAACATCGGCTGGCTCTGCTGATTCTTTACACGCTGCTCCGAGGCATGCTTCTTAGATTGCCAAATACCACGTAAAGACCCCACTTTCTCACCATTTCTCTTTTCAAACAATTTCTGAAACCTTTTTTTAAAAGATGTTACTTATCTATGTTTAGAGAGAGGAGAAGGGAGGGAGAGAGGGAGAGAAACATCAGTTGGTCGCCTCTCATAAGCACCCCAACCAGAGACTGAACCCGCAACCCAGGCATGTGCCCTGACAGGGAATGGAACCAGCAACCTCTCGCTTTGTAGGATGATGCCCAGCTAACAGAGCCACACAGGTCAGGGCCAATTGCTGAACTGTTTGTATGTTATTTCATAATGTAATTGTCCTTCCAATTCAGTTGTATCATGAATGCAAATTCGTGTATTATGTATGTATTACACTCACTGAAATGATGCAGCAGTACTGATCATCAGGTGCCCGTGTGCGAGGTCCAGAATACACATGTATTATTTTTTCCACATTCAACAAAATTGGAAACAAAAATAACTAAATAAATTATTGTAGCAACAATACAGATGGCTTCTGTATTTTCCTGAGGTCATGAAATCGAATCTGAAAACCTCTGTTCTAAGGCATCAGAGACAAGAACAGAAGGCGTGTTGCTTAGGCGCCCAGAGAACAGAGTGAACCCAGGAGGGAAAAGAGCCTGTCCCTCCTCCTCTTGGGATCCTGGAGCGAGCAGCGCTGATCACAACCAAAATTGCAAAATGAGCAGAAAATTAGCAGAGGCTAGCTATGTTGTATGTTTTCAAGACATCACCGTCTCTCATTTGTTCTCACTGAGCAACCTACAGTGAGAATTGTATTCCCATTGTATCCATTAGGACACACAGCTGTGGTTTATGCAACCCCCAAGCTCATTTTATGTCTATGATCTTCCCGTTGGTCCCTGTCTCTGAGGCGCTCTCGCCTCCTTCCCCAGCCTGTCTGCCTCCCTCTGCTCTGGCTTTCCAGTAGCTGAGCGATCCCTGCCCAGTGCTGCTGAGTTTCCTACAGCGCAGCCTCACTCAGCTATGCTTCGGCTTCCTGTTCCGCATTGGGTCACCCTCTCTCCCCTCTCTCCCTGTGGTAGACTGAAGAAAAGCACCTTTTCAACTAATTTCCAAAAACCGAAATATTTACCTCCCTCCTTCCACGAAAGTATTTTTTAAATACTTGCAAATGCTGATTCACTTCTTTAAATAACTTTTCTTTAAATTATAAAAATAATGATTCTTGAAAATTTGGGAAAACAGAAAACTTACAAAAAACACCATAATTCCACCATCCAAAGATGATGAGTGAAAGATGATATTCAATGCATTCTTTCAAATTATGTTTATGCATCTTTTTTACATAATTGCTATTGTTCTCTCTACACAACCTAAGTGTTCTGCACGTGCCACTGAACAGCGATGCGCCTGCAGTGGGCAGGACTTTAAGGAGACTTCCTATGTGAAGGAGGCCGCCGGGGAGAGCACCTGCACATGCACCGGGTGGGAGCATCTGGATCTTCCCACTGTGGGAGGGCCTGGTGCAGACACTGTATGGCAGGGTCCCCAATGTGCGTGCCACACAGCAGGGGGTGAGCTTGAATGCAATGCAACTGAGTCATCCTGACACCATCCTCCCACCCCCGGTTCATCTTCCATGAAACTGGTCCCTGGTGCCAAAAAGGCTGCTGTATGGAAGAAACAGAAGCAGAGGGAAGCATCTGCATTCACCCAGGAGCCAGATGCAGGCAGAGAAGTCCAGGGCAGATTTCTGAACCTGTCCTTTGCCCTCCCCAGTCCCTTCTCCTTCCCCATGGCTGACTCTAGTGACTCTAGTGGTGGTCCGCCTACTTCTCTCCTGTTCCTCACTCCTCCCACCCTCCATACTTAGCTGAACCAGTCTCTTTGACCCTCTGGTTCTGGACCATGATGGACTGCTTGCCCTCTAGACTTCTACTTTGGTCCAAAGGCAAAATATCCTTTTCTACCAAGCCCCAAGCACAAAAAAAAAATTACCTCTCATCTTCTTCTCTGTTCCCCTATTCTCTCTCTTTCTGAATAAGCCCCTCCCCACATGGGCTTACGTTTTGGGATTTGGGGGCAGGAAAGGGCAAAGTGAACCTGATTAGCTGAATATTCAAAAGTTGGCCCCCTCCTAAATCCATAAACTGGATCCAAAAAAAAAGGCCCCTCTTTCTACCCTGTTTGGGGACCACATACTCCCCAGCACGTGAAGGGAGAATCCAGTTCAATGCAGAGTACATTTCATCTGAAATGCATTGTGTACAAAAAGCATCTGGAAGTCTCCTACTGTGAGAAGGCCTTGGACAGGCAGAGATTTCCTAACCAGTCAAGCTACACAGCAGATGTGGGGCTCTTGTCTCACTGTTAGCATTTCACGTACTCAGCTGAGTATCAAGTGAGACCTATTTAGAATCTTTAACCTTGCTACTCTCACTTTTTAAAGGCAAAAATACAAATTCTCCCTGTCTGAAACGGCAACCTAATTACTTTGATACTTCAAATATTTTACAGCATATTTCATTTCTAAATGGTTCCTTGCTGTCAAAGTTCAAACGTCCTGATGCAGACATGAGATGTCCTGTCCTGTTCAAATGTTTGAAGAAACACTGTGACGGGCGCCTGTCCTGTGATTCCTCACGGTGAATGGAGGCAGCGTCAGCGGAACGAGCGGTGAGCAGCTCCACTCCGTCTCATTCTTCCAGTCAACAGTGCAGCTCCGTGTTTGCACGTAGTTTTGTGTTCTATACGTTTTCTCATAAGATCCCCACGGTATCATTAAGGGTACAGATTAAAAACCATGCTCAGGGAGGTTATGTGACTGAGCCATTCCATTGTTACATGGCTTACGAGATGCTAGGTCTGCCTTCTGAGAGCTGCTCTGGTTCAGAATATGACTCTGTCTGGTACACAATCTAGTCTACCAGTCACAGATGAGAGGACAGTGCATGGGCTGAAAGAAACACATGGTGTCAAATGAGTTTGAAAGATGGCAGATTGAACAGACCTATTTCCCCGAAGCTCTGCATTTGTAAGAAGCTCAAGTGCTGTTAAGTCTTAAGACTTAACACAGTGACGTATAAGTTCCCTTGACCAGGGGCTGTTTCCATTTCAACAGAGAGCAAGGTCCAAATGGTGCTAGAACCTACACTGGAAACATAAAGTTATGGGGACATTTGGGGGCAAATTAATCAATTTCTATAAACCTATTTTAGGGAAATTATTCAAAATATGGAGAATTCTGTACTATAAAGTTATTCTTCACAAGATTGTTTTCATGAAAAAAATATGGAAATAACTAAAATGTTCAACAAAAGAGGAATTACAGGAGTCAGCACACAATCACATAGTAGATGTAAATCCGTTGCAAGGAGTAAAAATTACTTTAGTAAATTTTTTTTACAATGATTCCAGTCCTTAAAGAAACAAATCCACAGAAAGGAAAAAGAACTACACCAAATTATTGATAGGCTTATTGCATTAGGAACACTTTGTTTTACATTTTCTGTATTTTATATTTATTCTATCCCCTCTACTCTGCTCTCCTCCTCACTTCCCTGACAAATAAAAAATATAAAGGGGACTTCCAGTCAAGATGGTGGCATAGGTAAACACGGCTTGTTTCCTTGCACAACCACGTGGAATTAAAGAAACCACACTCATCCAGAATGGAAGGAGGGGTGGAGACACAGAATGGGCTGGTCCCACATCCATTAATGGTGGACAAATATTCAGGAGGGATATCTCAGGAGCAAGGAGTCCCAGCTCCTTACCAGGCTCCAGGTTCCAGTGCCAGGAAGATAATTCCCCGTAACTTCTGGATGCAAAAACCAGCCAGGATTGAGTCAGTGGAAAAACTTCTGGAGTTCCAAGCAGTTCCTCTTAAAGAACCCACACATGGACTCACCTATTCAGATTCACTCCCTCTGGGCTCCAGCACTGGGGTAGCAACTTAAAAGGCACCAGCAGCATACAGGGAGGAACTGAAGTGTCTGGCACCAATGCAAGAGCTAGGGGACAGCTTTCTCCCAGAGAGAAAGGCAGACAGAGGCCATTGTCCCTTTTCTGAACCCTCCACCTCCCCACAGAGCCACAAAGCTGGCAAGCAGGTGCCATATCTGAGACTCCATCTACCTGGCTAACACTGTTTGCCTCATCTTGGCGATCCCCAGAGACTCTGTTCCACCCAATTTACAGGCCCACCCAAGCTGTTAACAGAGACTTTTCCATATGAATGACTGGTCTTGGCTTATGCTTTATAATTTCCTAAATCCTATCAAACAAGCAGCAGCTGCCCACAGTGAGCTCCCAGCCCACAGTACCTCTGGCTAAGTAGCCCCAGACCTGGCACTAACAGCAGCCAGTCTAGATTCACAGCTTGGCTTCACCTAGGAATCTCTAAGCCCAGCACAAGTAGCAGCCATCTCAGACTGCTTTAAAGATAGCCCAGGCAGGGTGACCACAGGCAAAACACAGGTGACGACTGACCTAGGCCTGCACCACCTGGGACACCCCAGAGCCTGTGCACCCAGTGGGCAGCTATAGACCATGCTGAAGCACCACCACCCTGTTCCTGCACAGCTGATCCTCCACGAAGGACAGAAGTTCATGGTCAGTGGTCAAAGCCAGTCCTTGCAGCTGACTGGCAGGGGTAAATCCCTCCCATTGACCTGCCAACAGCAATGAAGGCTCAACTACAAAGCACATTATACTTAAAATGCCAAAGGAAAAAGATAAAGAGAGAATCTTAAAAGTAGCAAGAGAAAAGTAGTTAGTCACCTACAAAGGAGTTCCCATAAGACTGTCAACTGATTTCTCAAAGGAAACTTTGCAGGCAAGAAGGGATAGGCAAGGAATATTCAAAGTAATGAAAAGCAAGGACCTGTAACCTAGATTACACTATCCAGCCAAGCTGTCATTTAGAATCTAAGGACAGACAAAGAGCTTTCCAGACAAGAAAAAGCTAAAAGAGTTCATCATCACCAAAACATTATTATATGAAATGTTAAAGGGACTTAACACAAATATTAAGAAAAAGATCAAAACTGTTAACAATAAAACGACAACAAACACATATCTATCAACAGCTGAATCTGAAAAACAAACTAAGCAAACAAGAAGAACAGAGACAGACTCATGGATACAGAGAGTATTGTGATGGTTGCCAGATGGCAGGGGGATGTGGGGGAATAGGTAAAGAGGTGAGTGGATTAAGAAGTACAAATAGGTAGTTACAGAGTAGCCATGGGGATGTAAAGTAATGTACAGGAAATGGAGCAGCCAAAGAACTTACACCCATGGACACGAATAACGGTCAGCAGATTGCCTGAGGGAGTGGGGGGTGCTGGGTGGAGGGGGCAATGGGGAAAAATTCAGGTCAACTGTCATAGCAAAATCAATAAAATATAATTTAAATAAAATAATGGATGGGACTGAGTTAGGAGCTTGCTTTTCTAGAGAGCTGCTGTGGTGTAGAAAACATAAACCTAGGACTTTACTGGGCTCACTTGAACCAATGATGGATTCTTGAGAACCCTGCAGAACGTGCTGGGGTGCCCCTGTGCCCTCTTCAGGGCACAGCCCTCACCCACGGAGCCAGAGCACAGCACGCCCAGCTGCGTGGCAGTGAGGCGGGGGATGCACGGTCTGCGTCCTGCAGGGGCCTCTGTGACTCGGAAGCTTTAGCACCAGTTCAGCCAAGTTATTCCAGCTCAGTGATGACTTTCAACCTTTTTCATCTCCTGGCACACATAAACTAATTCCTAAAATTCTGTGGCATATCAAAAAATACTTTTTTGTCAATCTGACAAAAGACAGGTATAATTTGCATTCATTCATATCACATGGCCATTGTTGGGCTGGCTGGTGTCATTATATTGTTTGTCAGTCTAAGGGGAAAGAGGCCAGAGCCCCTGACTAGATAGTCATGTATCGCATGTATTAAAAATTCTTGTAGCACACGAGTTGAAAATTGTTGTTCTACCTCAACATCCAGAACGAAGAAAGAGGGGGCAAGAAAGTTGTGAATAGTCTCAGGAAGTCTAGTTCTAAGAGATTCCCCCAGAGACCAGGTCATTTCTGGGTGCTGGCCAAGACTGGAAATGCAGTCAGGATTCCTCGGGAATTGGTGGTTGGTTGCTCACTGGTCTTTATCTTGGGTGAGCTTCGTTACTTTCCACGACCTGTCTCTGCACTGACCTTAGGATGCTGTATTCGTGTAATTAATCCGTGGGACCGGCTGGCTGCTGGTGATCACTGAGCAAAGCTTTGCTCTTACAGCGAAAACACCTCTGGGCAGACACTCTGCTGGCTTGGAGGCGAGAGTGCCGTGGTGCGCAGACACTGAGACACACTGGGGAGGAGGGGTATCATGGTCAGGAATGTGATATTTACAGTCTGACAGTTTCAGGTTTGAATTCCGGCTCCACGTCTGAGCAGCTATTTGTCCTTGGGAACATGACCTAACTTTTCACACCCTCAGTTTCTCCATCTGCAAACTGGAATACCCAGTACCTCATAAATTCATTTTAAATGTTAAATGATAAAACATGTGTAAAGAGCTTAGTATAGCTCCAATCAGTCAATAATGGTAGCTGATTATTATTATTAGCTACTGTAACTGTAGCTATTTGTATTGTAAAATCTTGCTCATTTTAAATGTGTTTCTGCACATTTTTCATGAAGTCCTAAATAGTTTTCACTAATTGAAAGCATCCCAATTAGGAAAGCACTATTTTACTTTATGGCTCTGCCAGGCAGGGAGGTGTTTATTATTTGCCCTGAGCTGCTGAATTCGGTAGTTCTGTAGATCCAACGGTTTAGTTGGTGGTAACCTCATTTTGATAATCCAGCCTTAAAGAATTCCATCCAGTAGGTGAGGCAAGTTATTCCTTTCCTGAAAACACATGGGTCCCTCTCAGCTAAGTTTCTGCTCTTCCTCTGTTTGATTTCTTAAAACAGTGTCTGAAGATTTTAACCACAACTGAATCAAAACTAACCAGCCTGTAATTTCCGGATATGTCCCATGGCCTCTCTTTTAACACACACACACACACACACACACGCACGCACGCACGCACGCACGCACGCACGCGCGCACACACAATGGCAGTACACAGGCCTGCTTCCAGGGTTTCAACTGGAGGAAGCTGGGAAACGTGTGTGAATGTCACCCCGATTTCTCTTTGCGGTGCCTATGGAACAGGCTCTGACTTGGCCCTGGTTCCATCAAGACAGCTTGTCAAATTCAGGTGCTTTTAATTTTGTGTCATTTTAAGGAAAGTTTAGTCATACTATCTCGCCAGAGTTTTTAGTGCATACCTTCCTTCTCTTCAATTCAAGTACCTCGTAAAATAAGGCAACTTGTACTAAGCATGTAAGCCAGAAAGAACTGTTCTGCTTTCTTACAAAAGACATGCTAAAAATACCCAAGAAAATAGGGACTGGTTATTTGAATTCACAAATTAAAAGCACAACTGGAATATATTTGCATCTTTTCCAAAATTCTATTCAAATATTCTGGATCCAACTAAACTCAGAGGCACAGAAAACTGGATTTAGTTCAACTGATTATTTAAATTGTTAATTTTTTGTTTTACAGTCATTTTCATCTGTTATAAATGATTAAATGTTTTCTTCTAGTTGAATTCTTAATATAATTTAAATATTTTGATTGAAATGAATCAAAATAAACAAATGAACAAATGAAGTGTTTTGGTTTTAAATAAATGTTTATCATTAACATACAACATAAAAATTAGGGTTAAAAAAGTAAAACTGTGAAGAAGCTATAGTATTCAGATAATGGCTAAATGAAAACAGGGATCAGAGCAGAAACCAAGTAAATTATTTTAAAATTATAATGAACACGTGCCCACTACATTGCTCCTCTGAATGTTTGTTTCAATAAATGTTAATTAACAACAGATTGATAAATGCAGAATAAATGCTGAGATAACGATGTGTGTAAGAAAAATTCGCTTTTAAATAAAACACTCTCATTCAGGTTTTAAGATACAATAAAATCTAATTTGAGATTAACTGTAAAAGGGTCATTTTCAGAAGTTCTGAAATGCTAAAATATATTTAAAGAAATACAGTGTATTTTCTTCATGATGTGCATATTTGGAAGTAATTAATAAGGTATTTCCAAATAGATAAAGTTTTCAAATATATTCAACTTATTTGCAATTAGAGGCAGGCATTTGCCTTCCAGAAATTCATGTGCTAAAGTCAAAACGGTTCTTCTCAGAAATATCTCCTCATGTAGTATTTTTTATAATATTCTTTAGCCAGATAACTTCATTATGGTCAAAGCAAACACAATGTTAAGCATAGTCCATACTAAAGTGTTATAAATTATTAAAATTAGTGGAATCTAAAAAATGATGTTTTTACTGTATTTGGCAATTGAAATGATATTATTTACCATTTACTTTCAAAAAAAGTTTTAACAAAACAGGATCAAAATATAGTGATACATTTTATTTGTTTCTTTGAAAAAGAACAGGGTCTGAATTATATTAATTTTTGTCCACAGCTTCTCCCTAGTATTTTCTATAATAACTGCTGTGGCTATTTTTTAAGCATTCATTAAAAAAAACATTCAGAAAATGTACAGATGTAGGCACTGTAATTAGCACTTGAAAGAAAGCATCCACAAAGATTTCATGTTGATGTTAAAATGCTGAAGGGACAGGCTCTCCCCTTGTAGGAATTTCAGAATCTTACCCTTGGTTTAGAAGAGAGAAGAAAATTGGGTAAAGTCCTCTTTTCTTTTTTAAATTTCTACTGTACAGTATGGTGTCAGTTTTACATACTTTATACTTATTTCGCTTTCTGCCAAACTCCCCAGCTGACAAGCTTTAACGTCGATTGTTCCGACTGGCCTGTTGGGCAGCGTTGTTGAAATAAACATAGATTACATCACACCCCAAACAACTCCCTTAACCTTGCTTTTACCCAGAGCATCTTCTGGAAAGCACCCCATTCCAGTCGGGTCTCATCACTTACTCACATGGCTGCAACACAGGGACTTGCGGCTGGCGTTTGGGAACCTAACCTAGTGAAGACATTGAACTAGACTGTGCAATCGTTGGCTCTTCATTGCACAGAGTTCTCATAGCACCTATTATTTATATGTTATGCATGATATAGAAATAAACCTAAATTCAAGCCCAAGTTCCTTGGGGCTTTTGAATTTTCAACAAATCAAGATCATTTCCATATCTTCAGAATATAACTGTATTATTACAGTTCACGCTTCCGAGAAATGCTGAGCAAAATAACAGTGCAGAAATATTTTTATGTTGTCGCTCATTGCTAGTTTAAAAGCTTTTCTTGGAGCTTCCAGGATATTCCATTTACTGTTCCCTCACATCTGTGACCTTGGATCTAAAACCTCTGACGAACAATCCCTGACTCAGCATAGGCGGCAGACCAGTGAGTACACTGCCGTTGGTTAGCCTGTTAGGGGTACTTGTCGGCGCTGTGAGGAAGCACAGAGCCAGCAGAGGGTTCAGGGATTTTCCAGGACTCACAGACTACGTTTCCTAATTCAGAGTCCCATGTGATGCCGGAATTTAAAAAGGCAAGAAAAGATATTTCTATAGTTTCCAATTTTCCAATTTTTCTTATGCCAAGTCTTAGCGGCCCTGAGCGTTTAAGGTACGTGTCTCCCGCACGGGCTGGAAAGTGCTTTAGTAGATGGAAGACTGTAGCATCGCCTGTGTGCGCATGAGTGGAATTTTCCCGCAGACAATACGTGCCACATTAATAAGGTGCTCCACGGGAAATCTCTTTGGAAAACATAAAGCCTGATATTACAAATATAAGGTGGCATTATTAGTTTGTTCTTACAATGGTCCTGTCAAGAGACCAACTCCAATAGGAAAGCCAGATTTGGGGGTCTTACCAAAGTGAAGAAGGTATTATTGGAACACGCTCACTTTCTCTCTCTTCTTCCGTGAATTGATTTTACCTCTTCCCCTTAGGGGCACGAAGGAACAGCTCAAATGCCAGTGCATTTCCAACATACACATATGCACACACACACACACACACACACACGCACAAATACACACATTACACATGGACACACAGGAGCATTTAACTTTCCCAAAATACTTCAGCATGATTTGAAAAAAGAAGAAAAACACCTTTCATTGCGAGTAATGATAATAGCAAATGCAGTTAACCCAGCATCAATTTGCTAAAAGTACTTTAAAGCATTTTTCAGATGAAAATCTGGATCTTTGGAAGACACACAGACTGACTTCCATAGGCTAATTAAGTGAAAAGTCTCCACGTGAAGAAATCGTCCGTGTGTAATATGGAAACAGAAGCGATGGATCGCTGCTGAAATAGATTGTGATGAAGGTGCAGATGCAGCCTATTATTTTAACCGGCACTCCTACTGAATGTCATGTAAACTACTTTAAATAGGACCTTGACTTTGTGGGGTTTCCAGCTTTTTACATTTACCTCGCTGTCTCTCCTCAGTCCCCTCTGTTACCAGTATATAAATAGACTGCTGTACAAATAACCTCAGGCATAGGCCCTGAATATTGTCGTATTTCTACACGAGGGAACTTGTTTTTAATGTGTTTGTCTTCGAGAAAATGTCATTTCTCCAGCGGGGCCTTGGACAGCCTTTCCCCCGAGGAGCCGAGACGCAGGGCTGGCTGCTGGGCAGCACGCTGCGGCAGGCTGGCGACGGGAGGGAGAGTTCTGGGGCGGCCCGGCCGCTGCACTCCTGCTCGCTGGCTTTAGGGAGCCCACCGGGGTCAGTACCTTCTTTTCGTTTTCCCGTCGCTGTTGGTCCTTAAATTTAACCTGGAGAAGTTGGAATTTCAGGAGTTTCCCTATTAGTGGTAAGGTTAATTTCTCTCCATTGTCCATGATTGCTTTTGCTGCTAGTAACACCTATGAAGAAACACAATTATTAGAAAAGGTGGCATTTACAACCTGTAAATGGTTGGCACAGCCTGTCAGTGATGAAAAGGTGAAATGGTATTTGGTTTCGTAATATTTGTCTTACTGCAAAGGTGCCTCACTGCTGGCCAAAAAAAGTAGGGGAAAAATGGCCTAACCTTACAGAGAGGGGCATTTATTCTCTACTCTAAATAAATTGGGTTGTCTGGAAATTAGCTTCTTTTCCCCATAAGGCAGGGGTGCTTCACGCCACAGTGCTAGAGCCGGACCCTCCAAAGCAGGGGTAGGAACAGGGTGACTGGGGGCCGGTGTCGTGCCACAGAAGGCCTGTTGTGCAGCGTGGCACACGGTCCCGGTTGTCAACCGCTGACTCATCAGTGCATTGTAAACTAAGCAGGGGTTATCATCATGGAAATGGCCATGTTAGCAGTCGTTCATTTCTTAGTGACCAAAGGCAGATGAAAGATAAAAGATGCTTGAGATGGAGGCACCATCTGAGTGTCCAGCCCCTCCCCCTGCAGCTTCATGTGGATCCCGTTGGTATGCAGCCTAATTGGGGTGAAATGAGGTTATTGAGTTTTCTTGGGGTGACGACAGCCACTGGGAACATACAGCTGTATTGTCCAGATGTGTGGCACTGACAGCCTGCTTTATGACTCCACTTTTTACAGCTCGTTTCCCCTAAATGTCACACAACTCTCTAACATCTGGGCCCTTTTCCTTGGAGCCCTATAACCACTTTATTTACTGCAAAAAAAAAAAATAAAATCACGTAAAATATACCATAAAACTTTGTTACGTGTTCCTCTTTATTTGTGTTGTCTCCCTAGCAAAGCTCACCTCCAGCGGAACCACTGTCACAAAAATAGTCCAGTCAAAGCATTTTCTGACTTTTGTTTTTAAGCAAGCCCCAGGTTTATTTATAACCCCAGGATGAATGAGGTGTTACTAAAATGTTCTGACATGTTGCTTTTCTCCCCCCTTGGAGCAATTACTCCTCCGGGCGCATATGGTGTCAATTTCAGCCCCTGCGTCCCAGACAATGACGGCGCACACTGCAACTCATCGGGCCGCGTCTGTCTGAGATCCGTACCAGCTCTCGGTCAGGGCCTTCCTGACCAATCCGGTTCCTCACGACTTTCCACTCGGCCAAGGGAAACAGCTGAAAGAAAGGGAGGTGGCTCTTTGCTTCTAACTACAGAAGGCTCTGTAGATTATCATAGGCCAAAATGTAACTGGGAGTCTTGGAGACTCCAGCAGGGTTTCCTGTGATGCATCACAGGAGGGCACAGCCAGGGGAAGGGCCCCTTTAAAACCAAAGGAACAAACCCCATGTCAGAAGGTTTTGTGTGCGTCTAGGCAAACGCCCTCCATGAAAGAGAGCTCTTTGCTTTTGTGGTGGTCCTCCTGCTAACACGATTTAGGGGAAGGGACATAAGGGCTGTGGCTTCTGGGAGCGGGAAAACATAAAGGTCCACCTGCACAACCTCACCATTGACGGTGACCAGACTCAGGAGGGAATGAAGGGTCACGCGTTTACCGTGAAATGGAAGCTGTCGGATTGGGTCCAGCCCCACGGGTAGATGTACTTGGTTTAAAATGGCATTTTCAAAACCAGCTGAACAGTGTGCTGACAATCAGGCTGCTTTGTGACATCTGGCTCAAAACACACAAATTTGGGTTTTTAAGGCTCACAGCAGCCTAACAGGGGTATTCCTCCGCTATACAAATATAATGACGGCGTTGAAGGGAAGTCAGCACTGGGACGGGTCACCCAGGAGTGGCGAGTAGTCTCTTTCCTGATGACCTGTGAAAACAGGATATTTACCTACGTCTGGGGTGGTTCAGGTGAGGCCTGCCTGGCGTCGTGGTGATGGATGGGATGTCTCTACGAGTCTTTGAGTGCTACCTCACTGTGTTAAAATGTACTGAAAGCACAACAAAATGTCTCAAGACAAAGGTATTTTGCAGGCCATACAAGTTTTCTCTGGTTCATCTGAACTGTCTGTAGGGAGTTGGGTTTGAACCAAAAACCTGGTGTGGCATCTCAGCCAGGGTGGCACCCCGTGGCACCCCACAGCAAAAGGGGGAGGTCAGTGAGGAGGAGTGTCACTGGGAAAGCTGGGCACCAGTTCTCACGACACGGGGACACAGGATCGGAGCAGTGGCAGCGCGAGGCAGCACTGAGGAGGGACGGGGGACCGTCCTGCCTGCCTGAACAGCCCGAGGGCTGCCCCTGTGTACAGACCCCCAGCCTGCACCACGGCCCGCGGCCCCCTTGGCCCCAGCAGAAGCAGCGCGTGCTGTCCATCCGCAGGGTCTCTCTGCGACTCCCACGCAGGCCTTTGCTCTCCGCGCTCCCCCCAAAGCATTCGGCACAGTGAATCCTTGGGTTAATTAATGGAAATGAAAGGCTTGCTCAACTCAGAATCCGAGACTGACAATTTTTATGGTATTTAGGTCATCCCCAGGAGAGGCAGAAACATAATTTCTACTGAAAATTCTTTCTTCTCACACTCCATAATTCACAATGTCACCCAATCAGGAGCTAGTAGTTTGGTCTCAGATGAAAAACAAATCCTTAGAGGACCTTTGTTTGAAGCATAAGTCTTTGAGGAACGAAAACAAAAGAACTACAGAAGAGACAGAATTTAAGAGAAAATACATTTCACGCAATATTTCAGAAAGGATTCCCCTCCTTTGCCTTACTTGTACTAATTGAAATAATAACCAAATTTTTAACCTTCCAGCATTGATTGTTAGCATTACTCGTCCAGTATCTAGTCAACGTGTGTATGTGTGCATCGGTGCGTCTGTGTCTGCACGTGTGTGTCTCTGTGTCTCTGTGTGATGTCTCTGTGTGTCTGTGCATGCATGTCTGTGTCTCTGTGTGATGTCTGTGTCTCTGTGTCTCTGTCTGCACATGTGTGGCTCTGTGTGCTCTGTATCTGTGTCTCTGTGTGATGTCTCTGTGTGTCTGTGTGTGTGTGGGGGGGTGGGAGATGAACCAACAAGGGCTGTAGGTGTAAGGAGGGTGAAGTCTGCAAGAGAAAATGGGAGCAGTGAGCTGGTCAGGGTTGGGGAGTAATCAGACAAAAACCCAAGCTTGTAGAACCAGGCAGAAAAACAGTCCTAAGTGGGTTAAAACCTGGGTATTCATCGAGCCAAAAAAACAAATAAATGAGCCTGGCATGAATCAGAAATTTTTTTAAAGAAGAGTCTTATGGGCAAGTGAGACTCATTAAAATTGAGAAAAACTGCTGCCAGACAAGGCCTGCGTGAGTCTCCTGGCCCCACTCAGGCCACGCAGAGGGCCTGCCAGGGCTGGGGCAGCCCAGGCCGAGCTTCCAGAGGCGTGCTGTGCCGGGAGAGACTGGTAGGAGGAAACTGAGCTTCAAAGAGTGCAGCAGAGACCACACTGCGAAGATCTCATTTTGGGGGTGGATGTCCTTCTTCTGTTAGAAAGTTCGTGACTCTGAACACACTGAGAAGTAAAAATATTTCCCTCTCTATCACTTACTTGGCTCAGAGACTTAGGCCATGTTCACCAGCTAATGATCTGATCCAACAAAAATAGGACGAAGGAGCCAAATTCTTCCCTTGCCTGGGTGTCAGGCCCACCTCAGACACGGGTGGCCTCCCTTCCCCTCGCCCGTCCCTCCTCTGTGCGGCCCCTCCCCACATTGTTGCAGTAAGCATGGCATCTGCCTGGACGAAACTTAGAATTGCTCCACAGACTAGAAACCCAATGAGTGTATGTGTGCAAGTGTGTGTAAACATTTACACACGTAAACACATATGTGTAGATGCAGGTATAAGTATGTGTGTGAACATGTTGGAGGGACAGTAAGATAGACAGGCAGGATGTCCGTGAGGTCTTCTGCCCGGGTTCCCCATTCTGATTACAAAGGAGGCACAGGGAACAGCTTGGACACTGCTCGATTCACTGTGCGTTTATTCCAGGTGAGTTCTGAGGAAGAGTAAAGACTTTGGATCTGCATTTCTTTTGCCTGGAACAGGTGATGGAGGAGAGGGGAAGGTGTGGTTGTGTCAGGCAGAAAAGGGAGGGGTGATGGAGAGGGATGGGCTGAAGGAAGACGTCCCCTTCAGAAGTGCCAAATTGTACCAGTCCCCTAACATTAACCTGTTGGTTGCAGGGCCCTCCTTGGGGGAGGATGGGGTCCCTGGAATTTGTACAGTCGCTATATTAATGCACAAAATATGAGTTCATATTAACTCATTACTTTGGGTCCATGGTCCATGGCTTAGGGCTGGTTCAGATACACAAAGACGTCAGGGAATGGAAGCAGAATCCATAACCTTGACTCAGTCTAGGCGAGCACAAGCCTGAGCGAAAAGTTTATGACCCACAGGTGTGTGACTGTGTGTGCGCACACATCTATGCATACACGTCTGTGTGTGTATGTGTAGGTGTGCACAGAGTATGTGTGTTTATGTGTGCAGCTGCTTCGGGGGATGATTAAGATTATTAGAAGATATTCAGCATATAAAAACACCATCAAAACTGAGCTCATGGCTATTGAAAAATGCTAAAAATGGAAGAAGAATATTAACACTTTGGGTCAGCACCTTAAAAGTAATAATGCTGACTAGCATTTCTACCTAATTGTCCCACAGACCCAAGGTATTGTGTTTGTCATTAAACCGATGTCAGATGAAATGTGTCTAATTCACTCATCAAAGTAAACCGCGTGACTAGATGTGCCATCCTCGGTCTGTTCCTGGGGCAGCGTCATCATTCACGCATGTGTTCTGCTGCTGTGTGTGCTGTGTCCGCTCACGACATTGCAGACACCCGAGGAGCCAGTGCCCCGGTGAGTGTGTGTGCGTTACAAAACGCTCAGCATTTCGAGAAAAGGGCCTGCTGCAGACGAGCCTGATTCTGCGCACTGGATGAAAAGGTGGGAAGGCCGGGTTAGAAGTGACTAAAAGGACCCCTCACGTGGGGAGACTCATGCTGGGGACCCGTAGCTGCTGGGCTGCAGGGATGACGCAGCAGCTCCGAAGCCAAGACCACTTCTGGGCAACATCATGCAAACGCATCTGTATCCCAGTCTTTTCCCTGCATCGCCTGGGCAAGCTGCTTACTCCCTTTAAAGCTCAGCTTTTCCACCCACAGCAGGGTGGAAAATCCTAGCAGCGGCTCTGCTGACATTTTGAGTCAGCCACTTCCCTGTTGTGGGAGCTCTCCCTGTGCGTTTCAGGATGTTTAGTGCACCCTTGGCTTCCACAGCTCTGTGCACCGACGGAACCCCCAGACCTTGACGAATGTTCCCAGGGGACAAACCCGTGCCTGGCTGAAAGCCACTGGTCTACAGAAAGAGACATGAGCGGTGCTGATCTCGTGAGACTTTTGAGAAGTGAATGAACGACACATAAAAAGACAGTACGGTGAATAGTATATGACCAAAAACCCTCACTAAAATGAGCTCTTACTATTATCAGCCCTGCAGCCAGGGCAGACTTAGCATGCTTGCAGGCCTGACAGCCCAGGTCAGGGGAAGAGAAAAGGGATGGAGCGAGTGCACCTGGGCAGCAGGACGTGGGGCCTTAGTCTATGGCCAGCGGGTGGTAGCCACGGCTTCTTTCACTTAGCCCTTTCTCTACGCTACCAAGGAGAGAGATCAGGATCCATTCAGGAAAAGCAGAGATAAAAAGAGAAAATGTAAAAACACGTTTTTTATGGCGCAGTGTATCATGGGAGCACTAGAGAAGGAGGAAGTTTGCTATTCTTAATTTCTTCTGAAATGTGAGATGGAGGAATTCTGTGAAGAGTATTCTGCAGTTGCACAACCTCCCTCTCCTGTCCCCTCCACTCTCCTCCGTCCGTCACTCCTTCTGCACTTAGTGAGTGCCAGCCATACTGCAGTCTCCACACTACCTGATCCTTCACATGTCTGGTCTACACAGTTCACCTTCTCCGCATAATGAGTAATTTCCAATGAGGCACATTGGAAAACCAGATGGGAGGGTACGGGGGTAGCTGTGAGAGAAGGCAGCGGAGACAGAAAAAGAGGAAAAGAAAAGAATGGGAATGACTGAAACATATTTTCTCACTTGGAGCAGAGGAAAAGAAAATAATTGAGCAATATTAAGCTGTCTATGCATAAATTTGAAGGCGGCTGAAGATACAGGCTCCATGTAGATCGCACTGTCTGTCTAATGCGAATGGAACGTTACGAAAAGTGCCCAGACCGCAGCTTGGTGAGAACTTCGTAATGATGATAAATATCCAGAGCAGGTGACTCCTAGATCATTTTCAGCTGTCCATAATTAAACTGGTATCCATCTCTCGACAATGTCAGGGCTGTAAAATAATTCCAGTCATTGGACCTCTTACATCTGTGCTGAAATGAAATAATATTTGGCAGTAACAAGGAGTCACTAAAGCTAAATAAACAACCCCTTTCAAGACGACATAAAAGTTGGTAACATAATAACATCTGACAGGGATTAAGACCTCTTCGGGGCTGTAAGGAAGTTTCAGAAGCAACAATAACAAATACATGGAAGGTAGAGCAGATCTATGCTTTAACAGACGTGTCTAATTTGAAATGTCATGAGTTTCCCCAAAGGAGATGTGCATTTTGAGCATCTAACATGTATATGTCAAAAAGGACAGGCCTCTATTTGAGAAACATTTGTTGGGATTATTCTTCCAAAGAAGGAAAAAGCAAAGCTTCCCTTTTTGATGAAGTAGCATGTTAGTTTCTGTGTATACCTGAGAATATGTAAAGGCACATGAAGCAGAATGGGATGATGTATGGAAGAATTCTACGGAAAGTTCAGATGTGTCCTAGCTTTAGGCGTGCATCAGCAATGCACGACTCCACAACGGTGATCTTTTTTATTTTCTTTTTTTAAATTTTTATTTTATTTTAATTGTTGTTCAAGTACAATTTTCTACCTTTTACCCCCATCCCAGCCCACCCCCCCAAGACTCCCCACCTCCCTCCCTTTTCCACCCCCTCCTCGTTTTTGTCCATGTGTCCTTTATACTTGTTCCTGCAAAGCTTTCCCCTTTTCCCCTGAAATTCCCTCCCCTCTCCCCTCTGGTCACTGTCAGCCTGTTCTCAATTTCAGTGTCTTTGGTTATATTTTGCTTGCGTGTTTGTTTTGTTGATTAGGTTCCTGTTAAAGGTGAGATCATATGGTATTTGTCCCTCACCGCCTGGCTTATTTTGCTTAGCATAATGCTCTCCAGTTCCATCCATGCTGCCGCAAAGGGTAGGAGCTCTTTCTTTCTGCTGCGTAGAATTCCATTGTGTAAATGTACCACAGTTTTCCATCTTTTCCCTTAGGTCAGATCTTTTCCTTAGTCCCAAGATGCTCCCACTCCTCTGAAACCATTCTCAGTTTTTTTACGCTATCACTGGTGAACGCTATCACTGGTGAACGCTACAACTGAACAACCCAACAACTTTTAAAAATCTTTCCTGAGGGGTTTAACCCTTTCCTATGGGAATGATTTGAGCGCAGGGTTTGTCTCCTCTAGGAGCTCGGAAGTTCGGTCCCTGATCTGACTCATCTTCTAAACCCGCTCACAGGCCCCACGGCGTGCGTAGAGACTCAGCACAGGCGCTCACTCATTAGGTGTTAGAAGGGTGTCCTTGGAGGAACTGACTGTTTGGCTGGAAGGGGTTTGCAAACGTTTACAGCCCCAGTCTCGAAGCTCTGGGAGCAGAGTGCAGGTCGGGGGAGGGTCTCGGTCCGCGTGGCGCACAGAAGATGGCAGAGCGCCCACCGCACCAGAGAGCGGTGTTCCAACAGCCGCACTGAACTGACCTGAGGATTGCCTTCACGCATTCCAGCTCATTTAACTCTCACCTCCCCTTCGAGGTGCATGCTCTTTATCTCCCCATTTTATATAAAAAATGAGACCTGGTGGTCACACAGCAAGTAGTAGAGATGTGATCTGAACCTGGCTACCTGGTTCCAGGGTCCTGATCCTCACTGCCCTGTTCCCGGGCCTCCAAGTAGCCTCTTCACCCTTTAGCAAAGCTACGGGACTCCCGTCTAGTGCCCCCGCCCCTCCCCAGTCTCCACACCCAATCCTCACCTCAGCTGGAGGGATGGAGAGCTTTCAGCTCAAATGCTTGTGTTTACACACTCTTGGCACGCTCACTGACTTTGTCCTTACTTCGTGCCTCGACTCTAAATGGCTGAACTTCTTTTTTCCTGAGACCTTGTGAGGACCTAGACTCAGAACATTCAATCTTAGTAGCTGTGACAGGTGGCAGAATGTGCTACCCCCAAATATGACACTTTGGCACAAGGATTATTTAGAGCTAAAAGCACTTAAAAAACAGCAGATTCGGGAGGACATTTTTTTTCTTATCCTCACCCAAGGACATTTTTTTTCATAGCTTTTAGAGTGAGAGGAAGGGGGAGAGGGAGGGAGGGAGGGAGGGAGGGAGAGAGGGAGAGAGGGAGAGAGGGAGAGAGGGAGAGAGAGAGGGAGAGATGGAAATATCGATGTGAGAGAGAAGCACTGATTGGCTGCCTCCGGTAAGTGCCCAGATCAGGGGTTGGACCTGCCATCCAGGTAAGCGCCCTGACCTGGAATCCCCCTCACAACCTTCCGGTTACAGGACCATACTCCAACCGATGGAGCCACGCTGGCCAGGGCGAGAAGGACATTTTCATCTCTCCGTGCCTTCACGAAAACAGGAGATGAAAATGTCCATGTGAGAGTGCCCCACTCCGTGCCAGAGGAAATTAATGCTACCATCATCAAGGACTAGAAGTTGAGAGTTTTGTACAAACAGACCTTGTTAAAATAATTCTTCTTTTAGCCTCCCAACATAGGTTACCATATTTTGCCACATAGAATGTGCACTTTTTTGGCCCACATTTTTGAGGGAAAAATAAGGTTGTGCTTTATACATGGGTAGTACTAATTCCATATCTATATAAATGTTTTTAATTCTTCTATTTATGCTTATGCATTAAAACTATAACTCTAGAAAGCAATTATGATATCCATATGCAAATAATACCCTGGAATATGATCATCGGTTTTGTGTCTACGCATAAATAAATAAATAATGGAATTGAAAAATTTAAATAAAAGATTTTTTTCCTGAAAGTTTGGGCTAAAAATATGGCTGTGCATTATACATGGCAAAACACGGATGACTTTTCCATGTTCCCTCTCTTTGTTCAACCCAATATCAAGGTCCATAGATTTTGCCATTTCTTTACGGACCTTCGTTTCCTTATAAGGGCTCCAGCGTCACAAGGAACTTGTGTAAACATGCCCGCTCCTCTCGTGTTAATCTGCCCTGTGCCAACTTAATTTCTAGGCACAGCCATAGAGAACCCCTAGGGGGTAAAGGTAAAAATTTATCTCCCCTATCGCTCCCTCTGTCTCCTGTGCCCTGGCCTGAGCAAGTGTCTCAGAAACTGAGCAACTGCAGCTGGCGGCCACCTCCATTTCCTGGCCCTCTCCTTCGATCCCAGATCACCCTCCTAAATCCTGCCTCTGTCTGAGTGCGGTGACTGAGGCCCTGGCAGGCACCAGCCCTGGATAGGACGCCCCTTCCATGCAGGGTGCACTCTCAGCCACCCACACCCCCTCCAACTGGCACGACTGAGACACGCCGACACGCCTCCTGTGCACACCGCTGGGACGTGGAAGGAAAGTGGAGCACCCGGAGGAAAGCCGCACAGACATGGGGAGAACATACGAACTCCACACAGACCGTGGTCCTGGCTGGAAATTTTTTTTTCTCAGCAGCATCATAATGAAACTACACTGGATGAAATGACATTGTTTGAGGACCTGCTGTACTCAGCGTCAGCTGTCCCTTTTTTCTCAAATACTCAGTTCTTCCACAGTTATCAGAAACTCGCAGTGTTTCTCTAGCTTGCTGGTGGGTGGCATTCTGCAAGGCTGTTGTTGTCTCCTCATTTTCAATCTACTCCCAACCTGTCCCAGGCAGTGGGCTTGTTTTCTGAGTTTCCCTGTCCCCTTCCCTTATCTCTGACCCTTTAACTGTAAAGGTGACGATGCACAGGATATTGGCACCTCCTGGCTGGCTACTTGGAGAGCCCTTCACGGGCAGACGATGCCAGGTCGTCTCCCATGCATGTTTCTCTGGTGTGCCCCGTGGACCGCCTGCCCCAGGACCCTGGACCCCGGACCTCAGTAAGAGATACAGATTGCCTGGGATCTCCCCCAAATCACCCTCTGGAGGTGAGGGCCGAGGAGTACAAAGTTTTAATAAGCATTCTAAGGATTCTTAAATAGCCTTGAGTTTAAGAACTATGGAAAAGGTCATTTACATACTAACACCAGTGTCACCCTAGTGTGAATTAAATCAGTCAGCCACTGTGGACCAGGTTCTACGCTGCTTGATTGCACATTTTCTCACTGCCTGGACCCCTGCTGCTGTGCCTTACCCATGCTGACACTTTCTGGTTGGCCTGGGTCAGCCTGAGCGGGCTAGCCCTCTGGGCTACACAGCCCAGGTGGTGCACCCCACCCCCGAGACACGTTGTGCAGCTGGGCTGTCCTTGTGGTGCAATCCTGGGGGTGCAATCCTGGGGTTGCCCTCCTTTCTCCACCCAGCTGCTGAGGTGGAGCCATTCCTGGCTATGAATTTGCATGGCTCTCACTTTAAGGTCCCCTGTGCCATTCACTCATCAGACGTACACAGAGTACCCACTGCATTCCCTGCGCTAGAGTGTCTGAGACAATGGCTGCAGCCCCTGGCCATGGTGAGCTCTCGATGGGGGGCAGACCAACCACAATGCTTGAAGAGCAACCCTGCAGAACCCTGTGCCCTGCCCAATGCTGGTGTGCCTGGAGGGTACCCCATCCAAACTGGGGGAGTCCGCCACAGTCTGCTGCAGGTGTCACTGCCGAGTGGACTTGAAGGACCCACAGCAGTGGTCCTGGTGGCCGGGGGGTATGAAAAGGTGTGGGGGGAGGCAGAGGAAAGAGGAAAGAGCCTCCCTGCCTGAGGGACTGAGGCCAGACACAATGGCTTATTCCTGAAACTGCAAAGTGGTTGAGAGCATGGGGTGGGGGATTAGGAGATAGGAACTGCAGAGGAGGAGGGTTGAGAGACAGCTGAGACTGGACAGCTAACCAGGGGTGAGGCCGCCAGCATCTTGAATGACATATTACAGGAATTCAGATTTTCTATTGAGAGTAAAGAGACAAGAGAGTTTAAAGCAGGTAAGAGTCTGCTCATAAACAGCAAAAACTCAGCTCTTTTAGATGTCTTGGTGACCCACAGCAAACCTCAAAACCTTTGAGTAAGTGTTGCAGAGCATACACTCTGTTCCCCCTGCCTCCAGCTTTGACCAGCATTTGCTCCTAGCTCCAGAGGCAGGTGCGGTTACGGGGACGTATTCTAATTTGCTGCAGTAGACAGGCCGCTTGCAACAGCCATAGACAAAGATGTGGGTGTGCAGGCAGCACCTTCTACTTTAAAGAGCAGGAGAATGAGCAAAGCATGAGCACTTTCTGACCCTTCCCAGATCACTGTCACTTTGGGAGAACTCAGCAAATGGGAGATGGGTCCTGAGGACAGGGTCCCTTGAGGGCAGGTTCACGTCTATCCCTCCAGCACCTAGGAGAGTACCCAGCACAAGTGCTCAACAATGAAAGAAATGACGAATGAATGGATGAACCCTGGGCCTGGGAGAATGTGAGAACGGGTGAGAACAGAAGGAGCCATGGTCCAGGTGGGTGGTGAGGAGGCGCAGAGGACAGCTTATCCTGAAGGAGGACGGTCCCTTTGCTGGCCCTGTGAGCAGTGTGTGGGTGGATATACATGTGGCTCTGTTTCTCAAAGTGCCTGGGTGCTTGCTCACGAGGTGTGTTCCTGGACTCCCCTGAGGATGCCCCTGACCCCCATCACCATGGCTAGGATGCAGAACGGGCACTTTTAGTGAGCCTTCTGGGTGATTTGTGGTGTGTCACTGACACAAGCGACCAAGAAGAGGTGAGAAACTGGAAGGGCTCACACCCAAGAGCCTTCTGCATCAACCTTCCCAGACTTCCTAAACTGAGGTGACTGGTCCTGGGTCCCTGGGTCCCAGGGCCCCAGCCTCACTCCTGCTTCCGCCAAGGCCCCGCCCACCGGCTAACAAGGTGTGCCCTCATTAGCGGTCCCGCACAGCACCGGGGCCCCTGGCCTGCCATCCTCTCGGAGTGTGTGCCGGGACCACCACGGCTTTTTGTGTTGCCTCGCAGCACCTGATACCTGAGATCACTTAAAGCGAATGTTTCCCAGGCTGAATTTAGACAATAAAGTGCCCCCTCCCATTATGAGGAGGAATCTGAAAACAAAATTATATAATCACTTCATTTTAATCAATTCCATGCTCAGAAAACGTAGCCAATAAAAATTGTACAATCTTACAATTTTTGCTTATCAAATTGACTAAGATAAAAAAACACAAAGTTGAAGAGGGTGTGGCTGAATTGGAACTATTAGAAGGGATGCAAATCGGCACAAATGGTCTCAAATGCATTTTGACAATATGTGTCAAGAGCTTTCAAAAGGTTTGTATACTTTGACTTAGTAATCCCACTTGAAATTTTTCATAAGGAAACAATCGGGGTTATAACTATTGGTAAACAGTCCTAATTTACCAAAGGGGGAGTGGCTAAATGAATTACTGAATAGGGGCATGTTTTCTATTATATAGACACTGGATGTACATTTAGAAAAAGGCTAACATCATAATGTGTAGAAATGATATGATAGCATATATAATATATAATTCAATTTTTTAAAAACATATTGAATACATCTCTGAATGGTGGAATGTTTTATAGATACTTAAGTTCCTCCTAGTATGGGCTATGCTCTTTCTATATTGTCCAGATTTTCTCCAATGAACATGTATTATTTTTATAATAAAACAGCTAATAAATTATAGATACAATAAAAACACCATACAGCAATGAACAGAATTCTTCCTGCACACAAATTCAAATCTTTCCACCTCTCATATTACTTCCCAGCTCTGCATTTCTTAATGGCTCCAAAACCCAAAGGACCAAGTTGTCTGACCTTTAGCAGGGCAGACTGAGCCCTTTACCACATGCCCTTGAGGCACCTGTCCAGCCTCAGCCCTGGCTGCTCCTTCTGCTTTCCTGCCTACACTTGAGGACACCCACCACTGGGAGTTCTTTGGTCGCACTGTACCATTTTATGTCTGCCCGATTTTCCCTTGGCTGAGTTCTTTGTCTAGATCTCTCCCTCCTTCATTACTTCATAAATTCCCCATTCAGCTTTCCAGCCATTTCCCTAAAATCATTCCCTAAAAACTTCAGAAAGCTTTAAGCATCGCTCTGTGTCCTCATTGTACTGCTTAAAGCTTCTTTGTCACCCTGCGCTAATAGAGTCACTCATTTCCATATCTGTTTCCCAGGGTGAGGCTGGAATTAACTTTGTGATGAGCACATGGTAGACTGCCCATCAAATATATGCCAAATGAAAAACATCAGCACACAGACACAAAGACCCTCACAAACTTCGTGCGGGTGTGCCTTGTAAAGGGCACCCTGAGATGGGCAGGTAACATCCAGCCAGCCCTGCTCGCGTCGAGCCAGCATGCTGGAAGGCTGGGAAGCGGAAGTGCTGGTTCACCAATTGAAAAAGTGACTGGTGTCAATGGTATGTGCTGAGTGTGCCAGAAAGACTGCGCGGATAGGAGAGATTTCATTCATTCTTTCGCCCATTTCACAGACACTCACCCGGCTCCTCCTGTGTGCTGAAATCAGTGACTTCAGTCTCATATGTGCAGCCCTGGCAGGCACAGGACTGTCCGCCGGGAGGGGGGAAATATTAGAACTCCTGATTATATTTATCCTCATTTCATCCTTTCCAGTCTTTGTTTTTGGAGGATGTTCTGTGACGTTGGTAGAATGTTTGTACTCTTGTACATCTTTCTCTCTCTCTATGCACACACACAATATACCTGGAACAATTGCTCAATTATTTTTTAACTGATGGGAAACAGGATCGGGACAGCTTGGGACTGCTAGCCCAGAGCCCTGGGGCTTTCTGGATGAGTCACACACGGCCCCAGAGCTCACACCCCGCGCTGTGAAGGACGGGGAGGCAGACTCAAACAAACCACCACAATGTCACACAGCAAGACGAGGTTTCTCTAGGGGATTCCAAGATTTCATAAAAGAAATGGCATTCAAACAGGGTTTGGCTGGCAAATGGAAACATCTAAGTCTTAACTTTACAGAATTCTATTCAACTTGATGTACTTTACACTTGTGGCAAAAGGAGTGTAAAGTGAATCAGTGCTCTCATGGCTAAAAAGGAATGAGCCAGAGTTACTGAGAAACCGTGGCTCATCTGAATGGCTACAGGAGCGGGGGTGCGTGTGCTCGGTAACGGGGCAAGGGGGATGAGCCACCATACAGAAATCTTGGACTCGCAGTCGCTTTGTAAAGCCTGATCAGGGCTGGCCCCAGTTCCTGTCTACGGTCAAACAGCCCTGGCTCCCAAGGCCTTCTGGGAAGTATTCTAAGTTAATTTCTGCCAGTCCACATTTTTACTTTTCCCATCTAAATTTTTTTTTTCTTTTGCTGTATTTTACAACTTCGTGCAAAGTGGTCAGCATTCTAGGTGGGGAATTTTTTTTGCCCAGGGAATGACTGGTAACGCCTAACCGGAATTTCTGAGGCTAAATGAATGCATGCCCGCAGAAGCCTGGGTTTGGATCAGTTCTTTCAGAAACTTTCTGAGAAGGGAAACACTTCCTCAGTAATTCCGCTGCAGAAGACCGCCGGAACTCACCCTTGGGTTTAGATGAATTGTTAAGCCGGTGGAACTTAGCTGCCCACTGCTCAGGTGCAGGGGCCGCGCCCCAGCTGCGGCAGCTCTCGGGGAACCCCCTCATCTGCCGCAGGAGAACAGTGGGACGGGAATGTCAGCCTCGCCAGGCTGACACGGCGCGTGACAGTATTTTGTATTCCTGAAAGCACCTTCCAAGTGTAAGTTGATGTTATTATTCTTGTTTTCTTTAAAGGCCCCAGAGAAGAGTATTGCCTGTTTGAGAAAACGTCATGTTCCATAAAACGCCGATTCAGAAAAAGAGTGACTGACTGACTGAATGAATATGGAAGTGGTTTAGTTTCAACAGACTTACTCGTGGTTACGCAGAATTGCTTCCGTGACTTGCATCGTTACCTGAAGCCTTGGCCCTTGCCAGCCCCTTCTCCACGCTCCCCGTCTACACGGACAGGCCTTCGAGGTCCCGCTTCTGTCTCTGCTGCACAGATGTGTGCTGAGAGCGGGCAGCGGATATAACGGGTTAACCTTCTGAAAAACGCAGTTTCGTTTCACGTAAACCAGGCTTTTATGGACACTGTGCCTGAACTCAGTCGGCGGGGTGTGGGGGCTATTTTTGGACAGGCAGAGTTTCCAGCACCTCTTAAATCACATCACACAGCCCTTGCCGGCTCCGCCTACACGCAGGGCGGGCCTGCGTACAGAAAGCAGGACACTGGCTAGGGGGAGACCGAAAGACTCTTTCCCCATCTGATGACTCATACTTGTCTCTGCTTTCAGGAAGGAAAGGGCAAGCACCACGCACGAACCTCACTATCCAATGCACTGTCCTTTGCCTGCTCCAAAAGAGGGAGCAAATGTAGGAACCCCCTGACACTGTTCATGGATGGGTTTGCACAGGGAATTGAAACAAGTTGGCAGGAAGAAGAATTTCTCCTGGGTAATTCAAAGCAGACATTTTACTGGAGGAAAAGCAAATCAGAAATTTGCTGTCATCCTTGAAATTTTATTAGTTTCAAAAAGTAATATATTTGCCCCTTGCATTACATTCAGATAGGAGCCACCTTGTTTTTTTTTTCTTTCTTTCTCTCCATCATATTCTTAGAGTGAATCTTTGAGAATGCGATACACGACCGGCTCCTCAGAAAAGCCGTGAACCGGCGGCCATGGCCCTCGGCTGCGCGTGTTCACAGACTGTGCTCTGCTTCTCGGCAGCTCCAGGCAGAAATGAAAGGGTGATACTATAAGGCTTGAAAATAACTGAAATAATCAAATGTTCCTTCTGATAAATATGATCTGATGGCATGTTTCCTGGTGAATGAATAAGCCGCAGTGAGTTTGTTTTTTCATAAAAATTCTTGATAAAGGCAAATGAGCATAATGGTAACCTCGTTAGCTGTGGCATGTTCGGTGAGGTGCAGGGCGGCCTGCAGGCCTGGCTCGCCCGCAGAGCTCTGCCGGTGTCCCACAGTCGTGAGCACGGCAGTCCACATGGAGCAGGAAGATGAAACACGGAATTCCAAAAGAAGAGGCTTATTGAACAATTTCACTTTTTTCTGGGTATTATTGTAGTATTTGCTTCCTATGTGTCAAACTACTAAACTTGTAATTATATATTTGTATATATTTCTTGAAGCAACATAGAGACTGTATTTCAGTTAACTTATATTATGATGCCACTAACAAGGTTTGATGTTGTTGTTGTTTTTGGCCCATCATGTTTGAGAAATACAAGAATGGATGGATTTTACATAAACCTCTACCTGAAATTCTTTCATTCAGACTAATATTTATTAAGTAGTCACTATGCATGGTAGCTCTTCCATAAACAGAAATGGGTTTCTCTCTGATGGCCCATTCTCCCGGGTTGAGTTTGGTGTTCCTTCTTCCTCTCCTTGCAGCCAAAGACTGAGGTGTTAGAATTTCAGAAATAGAGACGACATTAAAAACATGTAGAAGCATGAAAATTGCTGCCATATTTCCATTTCAGCTATACTTTCTCTCTAAGGAAACAAGGCAGCCCATGTCTCTGTTGCATCTCTGACTGTTTTGGGGAGTGTTCAGCCCTCCCATTCTCTTCGTTCCAACACACCCTGTCTGGGGACCACCACCCCTTTGGCTGGACGTTGTGAACAATGGGTGAGGTCAGCCATAGGGCTCAGTGCAGAACAGACTCAGTTAGAACTTGGGAATTAAATATACAACTTCTATATCAAACTTGCTATGAGTTATTAAAATGTCACAAAATAGCAGGAAGCAAACATATCATATATAAAATTATCGACTATGAGCTCTTGAGGGCAGAGATGCTTGGTCTGAGTAGACCTTGTACCTGTCACCCAGCATGTGCCACACACTTGGGAAACGTCTGCTGAGGGAGGGTGAGCTGGGTGAGGATCTCCTGACCCCCTCATCCAGGGTCAGGTGAGCAACCCAAAGAAGAGAAATGCAATGGGAAGATAAAACACCAAAGAGATTTAGAGGACTACAGGGCATTGCTTTTTCCAACTCTTTTGGACCTATATTTATAGCAAAAAAAAAAAAATGTTTACATCATAAACCACACACATACACACACAGCTGCAACCAATTAAATTTCATTGTAACACAATGGGTTTTCAGCCACAGTTAGAGAACCACTGTGTGGAATATGGAACCAATAAAGCAAGAATGGAAAGGATGAAAACTACTAGTCCCGGGAAGTACCATGGAATGAGTATTGTTGAAACGGTCTGCTGTCTACTCCTGGTCGTCTTGACCGGCAACTCTCACTAGTCCTCCCCGAGTAAGTTAATTCTCTCAGACAACAAATACCTCTTTGATACTTGTTATGCACCAGCACTGAGCCAGGCACAGAAGGGTACAAAACATGAGAAACCCTAAAAATCTCTGACTTCCTTCTTGACATCTCCTTTTATACATCCATCTCTCAACATCGAATTTAACTGATCCCAAAGTACTTAACTGTACTTAAACTGAATTTAACTGTACTTCCAAAGTTCCTCTGAATGTAATCTTCACCAGTCTTCCCTATATCCAAAATATTTTTGTTAGGCAGAATAAGGGTCTCGAGGTCTGGGCCATTCTTACTAAGTCCGAGTCTTCATAAATATTAGAATGTAGCCGTCTCTTGCAGGCCAGCTGTAAACAGGGTGAGCTTTCAGGAGTCCACCCAGTAAGTGCAGCCGACTGAAATCAACCTGTAATTGGCCAAATGGTGTCCATAAGCAAGGGGCCAAGCCTCCCTTTGGAGAGGCGGAGCTTTGGTTATGAATGCCCTGTCTCCTCTACTTGCTGAAAGCAAATAAGACTACCTTCTAATAGCCACGTCTCATCTCTGAATAGAGCACCCTTGAGTTTGGTAACATTCTCGCTCAGTTTCTCAGGCCAGAACCTTTGAGTCACTCCCAATACCTTCTTCTCCCACAGTCCTCACATCAGCATCATTCTGTCGATTCTTCCTCCCTAATATACTTGGAACCTGGACACTTCAATGGCCTCCTAACTGGTGTCCTCACTTCCACATTTGCTTCCTGCCACTATCCCAATTTATTCTTCATTCAGCAGCAAGAAAAAAAAGTATAAACTCAAATTGTGTCATTCTCCACTTCATAAAGCCTTAATGGCTTCCCATTTCCTATGAAGTAAAAATGCAAACTTTTTTTTAGCAGAGACATACCAAGCCCCGGATCTGGCCTTTGCCCTCCTCTCTCTCCTCCCGCTCTGTGTTCCGGGGCCTTCTCACTCTTCTTCCATCAAGATGGCATCACACCCTTCCTGCCTCGGACTCTCGGCCCATGCTGTTTCCTCTGCCTGAATATTTCTCCTCCGCTTTCTGGTTGGCCCTTCTGGTCTTTCAGTTTACCTCCAAATCCTTAGTCTGAAGCATTTTCCCCTGTAATTCTCTCAGATTTAAAACAATGATCACGTTTAATTTTTGCTCATTGCCTGCCTTCCCCATTCAAATGTAAATTCTGTGATAGCACGGAAATCTGTTTTATTCACCAAGATACATTCAACATAGATTTGGTGCATAATGGACGAATAGTCAAATATTTGTGGAATGCATAAAATAAAGCACTTCCTAGGGATTATCACCTGACTTAGCCAAAGCTGTGTACCACCTATACTAGACCCTAATATTTTCCTCTACACTGACCGCAAACCAAGTTTTAAAAAATAATTTAGCCCTATCCTAAGCCACAAAGTAAGGGAGACTGCAAGCTGGTATTCCAATTTTATTTTTAATGCTCATTAAATTAAATATGCATTTAACAAAAGAAAAATCTTTATCCATAGACCATCTAAAACTATCTTGTGAGAAATGAGTGAATGAGCAGGGCTGACCTCCTGATGACTGAGGCCTGCCTTCCAAGGTGCGGAGCGAGCCCTGCACCACCAGCAGAGCTGACGGGGATTTCTGCTCTGGCTGGTGACGGAACCACTGCTGGGTTGCTAGGCTTCGTTTCCCCACTGACACTGCAGAGGTACTACCAGCTGTTCTGTCCGTCTCACGTGAAGGCGTGAGGATGTAATGAGAAAGTGGTTGCGAAATCCATCTTGCTATCTAAATGTGAGATTTTGTTGATATAATTACTTTAGAAATGGTTACTACTACTACTGTTTACCCCTTGTGTTCAGTCCTAAGAGAAAAGAATGTGTATTAGTCTCCACCAAGGTCACGAAGACTAGTATAATGGAGTAGTCCAAATGCCCTTGATCATTGATTTTCCTTTCATTCTTCTCTTACTCACTTAACTGTTAACCTATCTTTATTAATTATATTTCACTTAGTGAAAAATTTGCTCATAGTTTGCAGCCATATTCATGGCAATATTATTCACAACCCATGTGCCCATCCGCAGTTGAATGGACAAACAAAACATGGACTGTGCATACAATGGAATACTATTCAGCCTTGAAAAGGCAGGGCATTCTGACACCTGCTACAACATGGACGCATCTTGAAGACATGCTGAGTCATAAAAGCCAGCCATAAATAGATAGATGCTTTATGATTCCGCTTATGTGAGGCAGCCAGAGTTGTCCCACTCATAGGAACGGGAAGTCGGACGGTAGGCGGCAGGGGCTGAAGGCAGGGAGTGGGGAGCTGTTGTTCTGCCAAGTCTAGCATTCCAGTTTGTAAGATGAAAAGTTGTGGAGACTGGCTGATTGTCCAACAGTGTGAACCCATTTAACATGGCTAACTGCACACTTAGAAATAGTTAAGATGGTACATTTTATGTGTTTTTACCACAATGAAAACTAACAATAAAAATCCCAATCATAGAAGTTTCTAGTTCTTTCATGCTTCCATGAAAAAACTCCAACATTCACCATAACTGAATAGAACTTTTAAACTGATAACATTAATCATTATCTCAGTATTCATTATTTAATAATATTAATTAATAATAGTTCAACTTAATTGGACACTTACTCCATGCCAGGTAGTAAGCTAAGTATTTTGTATTTACTATCCATTTAATCAATACTACCGCTTTCTAAGGTAGGTGCTCCCAACAACACTAACTTTACAAAGAGCAGACCGATGGCAGCAGGGTGCACAACCTGTCTGAGCCTCCGCAGCTGGCGAGCAGCAGAATCGGGGGAAGAGCCTGGGCAGTCCAGTTGGGATCAGTGAGTCTAATCACTAGCATCTCGCTTGATGGCTGCTCCTCACTGGCTGAGCCTGGCTTCCTTTCTGTCTCTGCTCCTCCACGATACCTGTGTCCTGGAACTCTGGACTAGCTTCCTGCTTGCCCAGCAGGTCTCCCGCTGACCCAGTGTCCTAGTCAGCACCCCAGGCCTCGCATTTCCAGTTGCTGAATCCCAGGCTCCTCAGCTTGGGATACCAGTGCTCCCCAGTGACTACCCCCCACCTCCTGGCCAGCTGCCTGTGCCCTGGGGCAGAAAAGAACTGGGGGCCATATTGGGGTGTCTCTGAACGCCTCTGCCTGTTTTCTTCGAAAACAGAACTCCAAGTTTCAGATCTGAGAGGCAGACATTCGGGCCCCGGGAGCTCACTCCCGAAGCGACAGCACCCTGACCTTCTGGCCCCTCAGTTACTGGCCCGGACTTGCCCTTCTCTGCTGGGTGGCTCTGCTCTCCTCCAGAGCCATGGAGGCTCGGGGCATTAACACACTAAACTGCTCTCTTGCCCATCTGTCCATCCAGCTGCCATCCTTCACAACCCTGAACTCTACACCCGCTTCTCCCACTCTGATATCTCCTCTTCCCTTCTCTGGGTGAGAAACGCCTCCAAAGCCCCAATTTGGGCACAATAACCCCTAGATTGTTTTTATAGTCCCAATGTAGCACTTCTTTGTAATGGCTCAATATTCCTAAATTTTGTTCCAAGTCGTTATTTTGCATTTATAAATATCAGGTTGTATTAATTGGTTCCAGCTTTACAAATGTTCCTTCCGAGGTTATTTTCTGCTATTTTGATAGTGGTTCCTAACCCTGGAGTGCCCGGGCCTGGTGCGGGCCATGTTCTGCAAGCATCCCTGAAGGGCTGCTGTGGAACGAAACAGACACACAAATCCTGGGCCTCGCTGTGTTCTTTGAAGACTGTACGGGCCATAATAGCTTCAAAGAATTTCAACAAGTTCCTAAGACATGACCTTCCCTTTCCCAAAACCACGTTGGCCAGGCTTGCCTTAATCAAGCCGTGCTTTTCTAAGCATCCCTTGACTTGATCTCCTGCAGCAGTTTTTAATACTTTCCCCACAAGTGAAGTTAAACTAACTGGCCTGTAATTTCCTGGTGTGTCCCCAAGCTCTATGAAAGAACGGCATTAGGTTGGCTACCTTCCAATTCGTCCTGAATTTTTTTTGTTTTGTTTTAAAACGCAGGATTGAAAAGGCCAGAGAATGCTTCCTGTCTCCCTTTTCCTTCGTTTCTTCCCTGACATGTTGCTCCTTCTGTTCCCAGTAGATCTGCCATTTTAATAACTTCAAACCCCTTAAATGTTTTCCCGTATTATTTGTTTCTATCTCTGAAGCATGAGTTTCTCCTTTCTCATTTTGACAACGACCATCCCCCAAAATAAGGGCTCACGATTTTACTGAATAGGCTTTTAATGTAAGGCACTGTGTTTAAGAAATACGTTTTATATTAGTGATCTGAAAAAGGGCAGCAACCAGATTATAATCGATTCTGTGTTCTGACTTGTGGGTTATTATGAATACATGTCAGGGAAAGAGCTGAGAAATATGCCTGCACATCCATTAAGAGAGACCAAAAATGGAACTATTACATCTGGGGATTCTAATCCAATGTACTAGCGAAGTGTCTCAGAAATGCGGTGAAACTAATTAGATCCGATGATATTAAATGTGCATCCTATGTCTTTTTTAACCAAGTTTGATCTATTATTCTCAAATCTAATAACAGAGAAATCTCTCCACATTTAATGATCTCTCAATAGAAAGGCCCATAGAAATATTTTAATTAAAATATATCAGTTAAGAGTAAAGTTTTATGTTTTACTGGTAGAAGTAATGAGGAAAATTAATACTGATTTGCATTTGTAAAACTGCATTATGTCACATGATCTTCAGGGTTGCTTAAGTGCTTTATTTGTTTAATAAGTGAGCCACCGACCAGGGCATAAAACCTTTATATTACAGACCCTTTGCATTTCAGTAGGCTTTCGGTTTTTTGTTTTTGCGGTGACCTAATCTGTCTTTTCTGAATAAGCCAAAAACAGTCAGGCACACCCCAGTCCGAGCCTGGATGGGGGCCTTCCAGGTAGGGAGGTACAATGCCTCCATCACAAAATGAGACAAATGGGGAGTGGAATCTAAAACTTGCGAGAAAGTTGAACTTGATTCCAGGTAAGTGGGATAAACAAAGCCCTGCTGAGTTGGCAGATTTTTTCCTTCCTTCTAATTTATCAAAACCACAATGTCCAAGTCCAAAATCTGTGCATCTCTCTTACAAGGCTCATTTACTGGGTGTCAGGTGTAATCCCAGGTGGGAAAGCCTGTGCGTGTTGGTGCACACAGACGCTCCCCGAGGGGCCGCTGCAGTGGGCTTTGAGTGACTGTGGGCATGTCCCTTCTCCAGTTTTGGTCGGACTGAGTACAACTGCCACGAGCAGGTCAGTTCTCCGGGTGGGCCGTCAAACACGTACAGACAGACAGACAAATATTCGTGTATACTTAGCAAGTACATTTATGTTCCAGGCATGAATCTTAAAGCATGTATTATTCCCCCGTGTTTGAAGTGTTTTCTCATAGATTTCCACCTCCAGGACTTTAAAGTTAAAATTAAAATAGGCACTGCATTTACCTTTCCTATTTAGTATATATTGTACCATGTGACTATACGTTTAGTACGTATTCATCATTCTCCCACTGCTACGTCTTAGCTTGATAGGATGCCCCCTCCCACATCTGAGTGCCCAGACCCACCCCTCCAGGGATGCATAGCTTTGGGGCCGGTGAAACAGTACTGGGTTTGTGGTCAAGGGGAAAAACTTGAGGCAATGCATTTAACTACGGTTAAATCCAAGTTCTTCAATTTTCTAATTAGCAGACTTTCTACCTTCTCTTGCTTTCATTTCCCTATCTGTACAATGAAGATATTTATATTTCCTTTTAGAAGTGTTTATGGGTTAGTTGGGATAATGTATTGAAAAGACCAAAATGATCAGGGCCCCTTCCCTTGCCCTCCCAGTGCTGCCTTCCCCACAGAGCTCTCCCGCACGCTCGCCCCTCGCCGACAGCAGTCCTGCCTGCCCTGGACGCCTGCAGCGCCTCCTCTGCCCCTCGGCACTCCACGGGCTGTTCGCTGCACTGGGCTATTCACTCATTTAACAAACGTGTTGAACACTTACTGTGTATCAGGCTTATATTTTTTCCTTTTATTTTTTCTTAACTAGTCCTTAAACTTCTTGAGCTTACAGCTTTTATAATATTCATAGCCCCCTCCATTACCCAGAAGGCGTTTGATGCTAATGCTTGAACAAGAATATTCTTGTTCTCTATTTGGTAAAATACCACTATTGGGTCAAACTGATCACTAGGTGACACAGGCTATCTCTGTATCCATTTTCGTACACGTGCATGTCCTCAAAAAGGGTTACAGGCTAGAAGTTGTACTTACATGTAATGCCGGTGCCTGAGATCATCATTATCTTCATTCTCATCAAATAAAAAAAATATAATAAGGAAATAGCTAACCTTCCTGAGACTAAGGAAGATTATTCTCTTTTTATTTCCCCATGAGCCCCCAGAGTGGTTCTTGCAAGAGCGAACCATGGTTTCCGGAGAGAGAGCGAGTAAGTTGGCTGTGGCTGTGACTCCATGGAACCACATTCGCACAAACCTAAGCAGGCTTTCAAAGAACTCCGATTTGTAAATAAAGACTCTCATATATACAATATCATGGCTAGATGAAACTCTAAAGTTTAAGGGGAAATTACCCAATTTCAGAAAGGAGGCTGTGTGTACAGAGCACCAAGCCATCCAAACGAAAGCTTGAGCAAACCATTTAGGAATGCAGTCTTTGCTGGCCCAGACATTTCACGTCGTTATTGGAAATAAGTAATGTGGTTCTGACACTATTTTACTACTCGTGGATAAACTGTACTATAGTGGAGTTTCACTCCAATTTGCTATTCCTCCTAATTGGCCGCAGGTTAGGAAACCAGAAAGCCAAACTGGTTAGAATTGTGTTTAAAGTAAGGACGGCTAGGTTCAGATCTAGGCCAATGAGGGTCTCTTACAAGCAGAAGTAAATGGGAGTGCACGGCTTTTATAACATCTATTCTGAGCTCTCTCTCCAAAGTGGAGTTCTAAAAGGAAACGACACTATGAATTTCTTTTTTTTTTTAATGATTGTTCAAGTACAGTTTTCTCCCCTTTACTCCCAATCAAGCCCACCCACCCCCCTCCCAACTTCCCTCCCGTTACCACCCTCCCCCTAGTTTTTATCCATGTGTCTTTTAACTTTGTGGAAACGACACTATGAATTTCCCACGTCACGTAAGCAACTTTGTTAGGGTATCTTTCTTTCCCATTGCAGTTTCCCTTGAGAAAGAAAATACAAGACTTCCTAAACAGGCATCCACAGGTGGCAGCTTACTACAGACCATGGGCGACTTGAGGCAGAAACAAACTCATGAGCAGACTGTGCACGTGCCTTCCAAGTCCAGAGATCTCAGAAAAGCTGAGCTTCTGGGCCTCCACCAAGGTCACCACCCACAGCTTTCAATTCATCTGGGACGAGGTGGCAGACGACAGAGGTCCTGGCTAGGTCCTACGTGTGGAGGGAGGGGGACTGCAGATGTGGCCCTCTCTCCAACCTGCATTCTGTCTTCGACTGATCTGCCCAAGAGCCTGAGTTTGATTTTGTTCTTTACATATTTTTGCCACAGTGAGTCATGTTAATACACATTGGCTGTACCCACGGTCCAGCTTCTATGGTGCTGCTCGTCCTGCCTTCCTTCCCTCTTCTTCTGGGACCATTCGAAACAGAAGGTGTGTGGGAGGGGCGTGGGGGGATGACCGCCCGGAAGCTCCACTGGAAGAACGTGGAGAGCCGGGTGTGAAATGGACTTCCCCCGAGTGAAGGACAGGCAGCCCAGCGTCTCAGCACATGTTGGAGAGAAATGGCTCCTTCTCTTCTCCTTCCTTCTCCTTCTCCTTTTCCTGAATTCTGAATTTGTACACTGCCTATCCCACATTCAAGTCAAAATGCCTGTCCAGACCAGACTCCAAAACTGGCCTGTCCTCACCTCTGATCTTTACTGAGCATTTTGAAGGAGAAAGAGCCCACTGGGGGCTAATTGATCCCAGGCCTGAAAACTGGACACGGGTTTCTATGGCTACTTCAGAAGAAAACTTCCAATAATTCAAATTCAGGTATCACCTAATGCTTCGCCTGGAACACACACACTCCAAACATTTAACAAAAGATAGTAGGCATGTCATTTAACTCTAACGGCGCAGAATGAGTTTTCAATGACAGAGTAGCAAGAGTTAGTGCTATAAAATCCACAGCATTGTCAATCATAAGTGGATCCAATGGGACACTTGTTCAGATAGTAAGTACCGGGCAGCACTAAAGAGGCCATTATGAAATCATCCAAGACCAGAGACATATAAAAACTTTATTAGTCATCACTGAAATAAAGTGCATACAAGTTTGTCTTTTAAAGATCTGAAAACCCTTGTTTTTGGTCTGCACAACAGCAAAACAGTGCCTGACAAATTTTAAGTGATATTCTAATTAATCCCTGGATTTTTTTATAGTTTCTTGTAAGCTGTAAGTTAGGTCCCTTTAACAAGTTGGGGCGAGGGGAAGTCCTCTCGTGTGAGCACAGAGCTCCCAGTTCCCTGCACAAACCCATGGTCCACCACCCGATGGTGGCACTATGCACCTGCTAGAAGTGGGAGGGACCGTTAACCTGAAGGTCACTGTCACCTCCCCACTGATGGAAGTGGCATGTGAACGTGCACAACGTTCACAAACAGACAGAAAATTATTTCAGCTGCGACTCTGTCTTGTCCAGGAAACACTTAGGGGGCATTTTTACATTGTTTCTTTGGTGAAAGTAACACTTCTTAATACACTAATAATATGGCCCCCTTTAATACTATCACACAGTCAACAACTACCACGAAAAGCATGACCAAACAGCCTTGCATACAAAAACTTCTGACGTATGCTCTTCGCTTGGATGTGGTGATGGTAGGGACAATCCAGGGCAATTTTACTCCTAAAGGGGGACTTAACGGAAAGGGGGGGCGATTTTTTCAGTGCCCATCATCAGGAACAAACAGCTCCAATGAGAAATGGGAATTGGCTCTTAAAGAACGAATTACATTTTCTAAAACAAAAATTTCCCCAATAAACCTTGCGTTCACTTACCTCATGATATAAGGGAGCGCTGCTGCCCACGACGTTCTTTCCCTTTTTAGAGGTGGTTCCGAAGAGTGCATTTGCTTCATCAATCTGTAAGAAAAGTAAACTGTCTCTAAAGAGAAAGAAAGGCGTACATCAAGAATACTCAGGTACATGGAACTTTCAAATACCTAGGTGACCCGAGGGGCTCGGGAGCCCAGCAGGGAAGCGCTGTGCGTCGACAGGGTGAAATGTCTGGAGTCACTGTGGTCAGCTCCCAGCACTGCATGAGCAGGTGCTGCCTGACAGCCCTCAGCGGGGTCACTGGCCTCTCTGCCTCTGACCTCTGACCTCTGACAGCTACGGTTCTCTGTAGACTTACTTCCTCTTTCTAGTCAGGCTTCCCTGGAACATCAAATAGTTTTGTCTTTTATTTTGTTGAATCTCTCATGAAATAATTCCCCATGGAGACTGGCATGGCTTCGGAAATTTTGGTTGAGTGAATGAATGTTGAATGAGCAATATTCAAGGACAAAATACAATTCTTTCAGATTAAACAATTCAAATTAGTCTAGCTAAGTGTTTAAAAGAATCCACCAAAATTTACCAAGTACCCCAAGAATATGATAGTTTTCTATATTATTTTATCTTATTACTTTAAGAAAAAAATCTTCAAGGGGCTTGGGAGTGGGAGAGACAGGTACCTGGTGGAGAACGTCTTTCCACGATATCAGACTGAAGAGCTTCCGCTGCGGGACCTGGACCGCGAGGGTGAGGGCTCGAATGAGAAGGTCGTCCTCAACCTGGTTTCCAACAACAAAGGCGATGGAGCCCTTCCAGTCGTTCTGTTACGAAACCACAAAGAATTACACTCCTAATACTCCTGGCTAGGCCACTGTGTGTCAGAGGCTTCTACTGAAAACCAGGATAATTTTCCCTGTAAACCCTGCCTGAAAAAACAGTTGGCCCTAAGCGGGTTCCTGATTCACGTAGCCGCTAGGCGGCAGTATTGTGCCAAATTTCATGCAGCTTGACCAAAAAGCTATTTTCTTGAGAAAGTAGGCCTTTCATTTATAAGGAAGGCAATTTTTAAAAATGACACCCTTTCTCTAGAATGCTGTCCAAGAATAATATGGTGTAGAAAATCAATAGTTCATTCATATGTTGCAAAATATACATTAAGATATAATCACAAAAGCAGAAATCTTTGTTTTGTTCCCTGATACACCCTAAGAGTCTAAATAGTGCTAGGAACATAGTAGGAGCTCAAGAAATACTTGCCAAATGTTGGGTAATGCTGACTGGTTGCCAAATGGGATTTTATAGTAAGTAAAAAATACAATCCTTGAAGTTTTTGTAAAGCACAGAACGACTAGAATACATCTTTTCCTCCTAAAGCAACAAAAGAATCTCATCGTTAATTCACAAACGAGTTCTTTCCACTCCCGAGAAATAGGCTAAAATATGCAATTGGGATATGAAGTTTTGCATCAAATAATTAAAAGAAATGTTACTAAAGATAATATTCTTATTCAGTAACCCCTTTCCCTCTATTATAATTATAATTTCTGCTGGGAAGAAGCCACTCTGTGGAGGAGATTAAGAATGGAATTTCACTGGATTACCTACTACAGATCCAACCTGCAAACCAGGTCTAGTGCCGTTGAACTCCCACAGTCTATGGGGAGATGGACGAGCAGATGCCACACAGACATTACAAAGGAGAGGCAGAAAGGCGAGGGAGGGCACGCTAGCCACAGGAGCTCCTGGGCCTCAGTTTCCCCACTTATAGAATAAAGGGACTGAACGGGGCAATGTCTGCTTCCCTCTAGCTTCACTGTAGAGATTCGATTCAAAGAGAGTATAATACCCTCTTGGTGGATTCCAAAACAATGTCTAAGGTGATTTGACAAGATTTTACCCACATTTAATGAAACACATAATTTTACGTGGTTCTCTCTGGCTTCTGTCCACTTCATTATCAGGGTAACGACAGAACTGGGGTGTAGAGGAGAAAAGGTCTTAGCACTTGTAGTCATTACCACCAAATGTCTCTGACTTCTCTCCACGGAAACTCCCCAACAACCTAACAAAACCCACCAATTTTCAATGCTATTGCCAAAATAAAAACTGCACGTAAAAGCACAAAAATGTATATTTTACCGACCAAGATCAAACTCGAGGGTGCCCTTGAATGTGGGTGTGCCTGTTTCCCTCTGTTACGGTGAATTTAAAACCTGTTGTTGTTTTTTTACTGTTGTTGCTGTTGTTTGCAAAGTCACCCTAGGAAGACTGAGCATCTGCTTTTTAAATATTTTGATTCTGAAAAGCAGGTGTGAGATTTATAAGGTATGCTTTAGAAAAACACTCCATTACCACAGCGAACTTTCCTGCATTGGAAGCTCTTCTCTTGTCTGCCCCGCAGGCACATACACAACCACAGTCCTCACTGAAGGAGGGAAACCTCATTCATTCTTGCCGTGAAGTGCACGTGCTTTCTGAACAGGCAATACCTCGACGTCGCCGTCAGTCACACTTCCCGACACTGAAGATTTTAATGACCACTTCTCTCCCTAACCCCACTCCCTCCTGTAAATTCCTTGCCAATATGTGAAAGTTAATGGTGGCCAGAAAGGGCTGCCTCTCTGCTCTTTTGAAGACAATCAGAAAAAGGGCATTGTAGTCCAGCATCTACCCATCAGCGTCTGGTGTCGAAGACAGGTGTTGACTATTTCAGACCGGAAAGAAAAGGAAGAGAGGAGGAAGGAACTAACAATTATTGAAAAATGCCATGTGCCAGGCATATGTTATCTCATTAAATCCCTAAGTAATCTCTTTAAATAGGTGCATTAATACTTTATAGATGGAAAAACAGAGACCCCACGAAGTTAAAAATCTTGTTAAAAGTCATTTTGGCAAAAACCGCATGGAGACCACATACTGGCTTGCAATTTTGTGATCATTTCAGAACAATTTTGAGAGCAAGCCTTTGGGGTCAGAATGCCTTTCTGTAATCCTTAAATTGCATCTAATGCCTACTTCAGCCACAGTAAACGTAATAGATGAAGATTTATATCACACACTGAAGTGTATAAAGCCTTCAAAAACAGATTATGTATTAAATCCTTAAAACACCATAAGATTGCTTTTTCATAAATGATAGTTTTACAAAGACTCAGAGAGGTTAAGGGAATTTCCCACGGTTCCTTCTCTCAAAGCCCAGGCGTCTTGTTACTTTGCCCCAGAACACATGCTAATAGGAGACCTGGTCCTCCGACACGCGGTGGTCACCGTGAGGCACTCCCCCTAGATCCGGGCTAGAGAGGGTCGAGATGTGTTCAGGTTCTGAGCTCTCGCTGAGCCCTGCTGGGTAGCTAGACTCCACCAGTCCATTGGAAGGGATATGAAGACGTCCACTGAGGCTCAGCTTCCCACCGGCGCTCTCTAGCCCCTCAAACTCCTGCGGTAGAAATCAGATTTATTTGATCCCTGGAGGACTCCGTTGGAGCGCTGAATTAGTGTCACCACCTGGCCAGAATGGACTGACCAGACAGAGCCATGCAGACCACCGTCTGCAGAGAAGGACGCACTCGCGGGCGGGCGGCACTAGGGGGCAGCGCGACGCCAGGAAACGCACGCTGCTCGCTTCGGGAAGAGCAAGCAAATACTTTCCTGTGTCTAATTGCAACGACGCTCTGCAAATGTAATTTCTGACGCTTTTGCTTAGTAGTTTAGGATAACCGTAGAGTCCAAATATCTACTAACTGGCAGCAGTTTCAGGAATAGAAAAACCTTCGGGAAAAAATCAAACACAAAGTAGATTTTGGCAAAAGACTATTAAAAATACCCCTCCACCCATACCCTGTGGACACACAGTTGAAGTCCTAAAATTTGAGTTCACCGGGCAGCAAGAGAAATTTAGTTTGGGGAAAATGAAGGTTGACCACGGAGGAGGAACGAAGGCCGGGTGTGGACAACGGGATTCATCACAGCCTGAGCCCTGCGGGCTCCTGCCTGTGGGCGACTTTGTTGAAGACGGTTCAAAAAGTTTGGGCGTAATTAGTAGCATAAGCCCAGAGAAAGAAAACATTAATCATTCGAGGAAAAGTGCACCGGTGTGCCCGAGGGTGCAGGAAGAGGGCTTCAGTCTGGCACACCTCAGACGCCTTAGGGGGCAGAGTCGGGCTCCGCGGCCTGCCGGCATCTGCTGTGCAGGGTTACCACCGCGTCCTGCCCTCCAGTCCTTATTGATAAAGTCGTTCAAAGGAGGGAATGAAGTCATGTGTGGACACAATCCATTACCTTTTATTTACTTTACCAGTCTCACCTAATTTGAAGCCTGACGGGAGGGCATCTGAAGCCAAACACTCACACACTGGTCTCCTGAGGCAGAAAAGTATTCGCATAAATGCAGAGAACCTGGCTGTCTCATATGAGCCCGTCCCAGAGACAGTCGCAGGCCAGGTTTATCACCATTTTTCATATATTGCACATTCTCCAAATTTCGTTTCGGCATTCCTATTTTCTAATATAATTACAGAAACCTCGTCGAAAACAACCGACAAGTAGCTCTGGGTGACGGGCTGAGACTGCTTCCTTCCCTTAGCACCAGCACTCACTGGGAAGCAATGGCAGGAGAGGTGCTCGCCCCTCTGCCTTGGCCCCGGGGGGCCGGAGACCAGAGTCCCACAGTCCTCTGCTGGTGACTGACCCCGCCTGCTGAGCGGACCCACAGTGGTCAGCACCTCTCTTTGGAGAACGAAGACGCATTAAAGCCCAAGTAAAATCAATGCATCGAAGAAGTCCTGTCTCGTTAAGTGTCATCTGACACTGCGCAGACAGGCAAGCCTGTCCTTTCTGCCGACGTTCCGCTGAAAGGATGGGCTTTGTGTCGAGTAGCTTTGCTGCTGGGCGGACAGGGATTTGCAAACTTCTTTCTCATACGCGGTTTTTCCTTCAAAAGGAGTCTTGGATCTCCATCGGAAAAGGGTGTCAGCGTGGGCTGTCGGCCAGCAGAAGAAGTATTTTTGTTACACAGAACTGGCTGCTGTTATAATTGTATTTGTTAAAAAGGAATTTTAACTCAAAATAAATTGGAAATAGAGGTTTAAAAATGGGTACACGTTGTTATGTAATAAACAAGACTAATACAAATGACCAGGATATGCCATTATTTAATTCCTTTTACTGTCTTTACTAAACAAGTTCTTATTACAGATTCTCCTCTAATTATAGACTCATCACAATTCATTGTAAAGATTATACCTTAGACCCTACCTCCCCCCTGGGGATCTGAAACCACACAGTACCGCACCCTGTGTGCACCGCATTTTTCCTCATGCACACACACTATGGTAACGTTTAATGTGTAAATCAGGCACAGTAAGACGTTACCAACGACAATAATGAAAGAGAACAGTGTAATACTGCACTATAATAAAGGTTATGGGGATCGCTTTGGGGCCATTATTACATAAAATAAGGGTGACTGAGCACAAGCACTGGGGTCCCAGACTGTCAGCCTGAATCCAGAAGCCCCCCCACCATCAGCTCAGGGGCAGGTGGCGTGCCCGGCATGGACACACTGGCCAAGGGAGGACTCAGTCCCAGGCAGGGCAGCGGGGGGCCACACGGGGTTTCACCATGCCACTCAGAATGTTGCGCAATTTAGAAGTTAGGAATTGTTTATTTCTGGAATTTTCCATTTCCTGTTTTTGGACCACAGACGCCCATGGATAACGGAAACCGCAGAAGACAGAAGTGCGTGTGAGGAAGGACTGCAGCAGCCTGGCCTGTTCTCATCGTTCTGTGGTAAATACTAAATATGTAGGACCTGGTTCACATGGCCGTCCCATTCTCTGAACTAACTGTAAGCTCTTTAGGTTAGAAATTATGTCTTACATGTTTGACACCTTATGGTGTCCAGCAGGGCTCCATACTAAATATCTCTTGATTGATACCTGAAAGCAACAGAGTGTAAGCTTGGACTCGAGGGTTCTGACCTTGGGAACAGTGAAGTGCTAGAATGTAGCACATCAGCAAACCGTGCAGGGGGTGCAGGCCACAGCCCCGAAGTGCTTGAGGAGAAAAACAGACTGTATCTGATCTGAGGTGCTCACACCAGGCGTCAGTAACACGGCCCTGAGGAGTTAGGCCCCGCCCCCTTGCCTCTGCTAGGTTTCCTGGGAGTGACACAGGCAAGGAACCAGACGCTGGGAGATGGCAGCAGATCACGGAGGAAGAGCCAAGGACACACGAACACACGTGCATTGCCTAAAAAACCATCGCTCTCATCTCTTTCCTTCTTCGTCTTTTCCCCTCCCCCATCCAGACAGACTTTAGTGGCCTCCTCCCTCTTCCCTTCTACCTGTGATCTGCAGGCTGCAGACTCTATGATTCCTTTCTCTTTCAAGGTGCTTTTGAAATTCTTATGAGCTTGATTTTATGGTGGAAGAATATCAGGACACTGTGGGAAAGGATACAGAGTGAAGCCATACCAAAAATCAGTGGTTGATGTCTAGGGTCTAGGACAGGCCCAGGGGCTAAACTTGCCAAGGTGGGAGTATTTAAATTCCCAAATCAGAGCTTTCCCCTAGGGCGAACAGGCTGTTAGACATTTACCGCACGTTGCAGCCCCTGTCCCAGGAAGGCCTGTGTGCCCGAGACAGCCAGGGCTGTCTCTGATAAGATACCGAGGACAAAGCAGGCGCTCTCCACCTGTGGCGCCCCGCCCCCGCAGACCGTGTGCAGCAGTGCACCGTGTGAATTGTCCGCTGATGATGTTGCGGGTGTGGCCCAGCCTGAAGCACTACCCTCCGAAATGGGCTCTAGGAAAAGCAGGTGGCAGGGTAGAAGAAGAGAGGCCGCTGTGGGAGGGGCAGGGCCCGTTCACTGCAAGGCTCTCCTTCCCCACACAGAGTGTGAGCACTGTGGCCACAGGTGACAAGGCTCCCTCATAATCTGGTGGCTCCTCGGAAAAGCACAGTTCGCTAAGGCATAGTGATTGAGAGTCTAGGCTAAGGCGATGGACTGCCTGAATTTGATTCTTTGTGCACTAGCTGTGTGTCCTGGGGCAAGTTACTTAACTTCTCTGTTTTTTGTGTACAAACGAGGATACTGACAGTACCTAGCTCTTGTGACTGTTATGCAAAATGTATAAGAAAGCCTTTCTGAGCACAACAGCTAGCAATAATCATAGCCATTATCATGCATATCATCGGGGGAGGGGGGTCTGCTCTTGTTAGTCCAAACAGGGCTGTTTCACACAGCTGGGTCAAGTGTGGAGAGCTTGTATGGGTGAATAGAGAAAAACTTCAAATAGAATGTCAACAGTTGCACCATGAAAAACCAAATATTACTTTGAATGACGGTCAACTTGTAAAATAATTTTCTCTCTGATAATGATATACTTGTTAACTGATGTATTTCTAAAACATTTCAGGTGTTTGGGAGAGAGGACAGAGGTCATGAGCACAGGATCTTTAGGATTCTGCAGGGACCGAATGTGCAGAGCTCTGGGGAAGGACGTGAGTGTGGCCGGAGGGATGCTGAAGTCATTTTGCACCTGGTACAGGTCTGTCACAGACATCTGCCTATGACGCCGTGAAGGGACATCTATTAGAGTGGGAGGAGAAGTGCAGGGCTGACTAGGGGACACGGGCTCTGAGGCTGCCACACGGAGGACTGGGCAGCAGACTGACTTCCATTAGAATGGGGACCTATTTACTCAGCTTCAGAATAAAGGATGTGGATCAGGGATTTGTTGTTTGGGTTGTGTGTATTGATCTGGCTAATTTTATAGATCCAGATCTAAAATACAGGTGTTGGGGGGGGGGGGAGCTAGTTCTTAAAAACAAAAGCAAAGTGATTGAAGTTCACTTCTGACAGAGACCCTCTAGTGACCCCCTCTTCCTGGCTTGCTGCTTGCTGTGCCCCGCAGGACACCCCCCAGGACTTCCCAGAATCCACCATCCCCTTCTCCTGGCCCGAATGAAGTTTACCATCATTCCCTCCCATTCAGCCCAGAGCCTCAGCAGATGATTTTGGTAACTGGATAAATACATACACACCAAGTGTTAGTAAAGTTAAGGAGTAAAAACTTGTAAAAGTATTTTTCCCTCCAAGCTACCTCACTCAAAGGGATACTCTGTTGGGCAGTGGCCGGGCCAGTGGACAAGGCTCCCCAGTATCATGCTACCTGGACAAGTTTGGACTTTCCCTGTGTGCCTGGCATATCGTAGCATTCGATATATGTTTCTTGACCTTAGCAGCCAAAACTACACAATAAAGAGAATTTTTATGCATGCTTAGTTCAGGAATGCAAGCTAGGTATGTGGCATTTTGGCAGCTGCACTCAGGACTTTGGAAGGAACCATGTCCCGGAATCGGCGAGCATCTGAATTGAAGAAAGAGTATATGCTTTGATGTGCAGACAGCTCTGCAGAGTGTGACAGTCGCCAGTGAGGACACAGCCGTCTCAAAGCATCTTTACTGCGTGTGTGCACACCCCCTGGCTGGCTTTCCTCGTCTTCGTAAATATAAAATGTGATCAGTAACTAAAATTATTGGAGTTCGGGTGTAAAGATGAACTCTGAAGTGGTATCAAATTCTGCCTCTGTAGTTTCTTACCCAAATAAACTTTGAGCTATCGTTGTGATTTAGTTTTATTGTTTATAAAGGTGGATGTAATAATACAACCTTCCAATGGTGTTTGCAGAGCTCTAATGAACAAATATAGTTAGATTCATTTTATGAATGGAAAGCCCCATATAGACTTCCAGTCAAGATGGCGGCACAGGTAAATACAACTTGCCCCCTCGCGAAACCATGTCAAAATTACAACTAACATATAGAACAACCATCACTGGCTCATGCTTCACAACTTCCTAAATCCTATCAAAAAAAGCAACAGCCAGCCTTGGCGAGCCTTCATCTCCTGTACCTCTTGCTAAGTGGTCCTAGGTCCAACACTAGCAGCAACCAGCCTAGATTCACAGCTTGGCTTCTTCTGGGAATCTCTAAGCCCAGCACAAGTAGCAGCCATCCCAGGCGGCTTTATAACTCATGCAGGGCAGCCCCCAGCAGAACACAGGTGAGGAATGACCTTGGCCTGCACCACCCAGGAAACCCCAGGGTCTGCACACACAGTGGACAGCTACAGACCACACAGGAGCACCACCACCCTGCCCCTGCACAGCTGATCCTCCATGGAGGGTGGAGGTTGGTGGTCTGCAGGCACAGCCAATCTTTGCAACTGACTGGTCTGGGTAAATCTCTCCCATTGACCTGTGAACAGCAATCAAGGCTCAACTATAAGAGGAGGGTGTACTCAGTCCACACGAAGGGTACACTTCAAGTATGCAGCTTGGGTGATAGGGAAGGCTGTGCCACTGGACCCTATAGGACACATACTACATAGGCCATACTACCAAGATGGGGAGTCACAGCAGCTCTACCTAATACATAGAAGCAAACACAGGGAGGCTGCCAAAATGAGGAGATGAATGACGCGGCCCAAGAACAGATCAAAACTCCAGAAAAAGAACCAAATGAAAGGGAGATAAACAATCTATCATATACAGAGGTCAAAACACTGGTTATAAGGATGCCCAAGGAACTTAGTGAGGACATCAAATGCATAAAAAAGATCCAGTCAGAAATGAGCTTCCCAGACCAGAAAAAACTAACTAAAGGAATTCATCATCACCAAACCATTATTAATGAAATGTTAAAGGGACATAACTAAGAAAAAGAAGATCAAGACTATGAACAGTAAAATGGCAATAAACACATATCTATCAACATATGAATCTAAAAGGCAAACTAAGAAAACAAGAAGAACAGAGACAGAGTTACGGATTTGGAGAGTGTTTTGATGGTTGCCAGATGGGGGGAGTGCGGAGGAACGGGTGGAGAAGTGAGGGGATTAAGAAGTACCAATAGGTGGTCACAGAGTAGCTGTGGGGCTGTGAAGTGCAGTGTAGGAAATGGAGAAGTCAACGAACTTGGACACATGTTCCCTGGACATGAACAATGGTGGGGGCACTGCCGAGGGAGTGGAGCAGGGTGGGCGGAGGGGGGCACAGGGGAAAAACCTGGGACAACTGTAACAGCATACTCAATAAAATAGAATTAAAAGTAAAAAGTTAAAGTTAAAAAAAGTTAAAGCTTCATACAAAGGTAAAGTATTAATATATGCAAAAACATTCTAATTTTCCTTAGAATGTTCTGTGAAATGGGTCAAAAGAGGTGATTACTTCTTTAGTTTTGAATGTGGACATGTCCCAAGGATCTTCTTTGGACAGGTTAACCTCTGAGCTTAGGCTGTTCATTTTTCTTTTCATTTTTCAGAGTCCTTGGCCCATCCCACCAACCCAGCACATGAGCCTAATTCAGTTTTGCTCCATGCATCAGAGAGTTTTAAGACAGCTATTAAAACACCACATGGAAAAGCTTTGTAGGGAATTCTACTCCACAGAGAAACCACAGAAACCACGACACACCTTAACTATCTCCCCACCCCCAAGAGTTGGCTAAAATTACGGGCTCCATTATGTTAGTACAATCCAACCAGTTTTATTGCTTGGAGCAAAATCTGAGGTCCAAAATGAACTTCAGAACATAAAAAGTCAGGCAAACCTCAAAAGGAAACAAGCTTCTTTGGGTTTTCAAACAAATATTACATATCAGAGGCATTCTTCAAACAGAGGAGACCAAGCAAAGCCAAGTGGAGTCCTGCTAATTGCTCCACAAATGTAAAATTGGAATCAGGGACTCAGCCGAAAGAAAGATCTCTTTTCATCATCAGATATTAAAGGCTGCAACCTTTCATCAACCCCTTTCTCAAACATGAGACCCTCTTGTGCCTTCCTCCAGTCCCTTCAAGTGCTGAGTTACTATCTTCAACACTAAAATTAAGATCTATTTTCAAGACTCCATATTATCTCACCAGTTACTCTACTGTAGACCTTTTTTCTACCTTCTTTTCTCTAATTTAAACGTCATTTACCCACTAAGTATTGTGGTGTGGTCCATGAATGTGTACAGCCTGGCACTAGGCCTACCCAGAGAAACAAAATAATCAAGCAATACTCTTTCTACTGAGCCACCCGTCCTCATAGCTGCTGCTTGGTTAATTATGTCTCATGGACAATTTGTTTTCTTGCAATTAACGCAAGTATCCTCCCTGACCGTGTGTTTGCTACAAAGCGACCGGTAGAGTTTCATTTCTGCATCCGTGAAGACTGAGTGCAGAACATGCAAGGATTCTTCTGACAGCCACAAGTATACACGACTGCCCTGATCACTAGTACTCTCTCCTGCTTCCCACGAAATGCAATAACATGTCCAAGAAGTGTCAATATCCTGGTAACCAAATTACATCCTCTATACTGTCTCTACTACCTGGATGCAGGACGAACATCTTTGTCTGACAGCCTCATCTGATTTTTAGGTCTGAAACTATGGTCTCCAAATTAAGATGTGGGAACAAATGGATATCCAAGGATGACTAGGCAGTGTCAGCTCACCTAGAACCCCCAGTTTGGATCATGCTAGTAGGGAGTGGGGGGGTCCTATCCAAACACCCCCTGCAGTGCCTCAGAAAGACTTGGAGAGTGCACACACAGCAAGCAGTGTGAAGGGAAACCTGTGCCTTGCTCCAGCTCAACAAAAAAAGGGGCACTTTAACTCAACAAGTATTTATTAAATTACTGCGATTAAAGGTCTATTTGGTAACAAATGCTAAAGAATACACAAAAATGACTAAGGGTGTCTGAAAGGAAACAAACTTCAAATTAAAAGAAGGTGAAGAGATTAGCCAAAGAAGTACATGTACAGCCCGTGGACACAGACAGTAGTGTGGTGAAGGCAGATGAAGGGGAGAAAAACGGGGCATCTGTGGTAGTGTCAGTGATCAAACAAAGAACTTCTCCTGTGCAGGCTACTGAGCATCAGTATTGCTCTGGCTGGCCCTCAGGGAGTTAGGATGGGACGCTCTCCAGAGCTGCTTCTGGGTGGCCATCCTGACTCTTCCAGATGCTCAGGACCCAGGGTTGTCCCAAGGAGGCAAGAGGTGGTGAGGCCTGCCTCTGAGAGGAAGTTGGGATAAGGCCCCCCGGTCTACAAGTGAAGGGTACAAAGTACAGATCCACAGCAACCAACCCCAGCAGGAGGGCAGATCAGAGTGTAGGTGGGTGGCTGGGGCAGATCCTGCGATCCTTCTGAGGATGCTTGTACTTTTCCTCAGCTTTCCTCTGAACTGTCTCTGTTTTAGGGGAGGGTTTCTCAGGAGGCAGAGAGAACTCGAGATGGAGGAGATCTAGGAGGGACGGTGTCACTGTAGCCAGGACAGGAGTGGCGTATGTCGTCAAAAGGAATTCGAAGGTTGCCAGTGACCTCAGCAAGTCCAGGACCTTTTGTGGGAAACTGCTTCCTGCGCATCCCGTCACTCCTGCAGTCCTGCACACCCTCGCGGCTCATGTGTCCCCTTCACAGTGGGGCCCTCGTGTCAGAACCATGTGACAGAATATTCCAAGTTCATGGTTATGACAAATTTCAAGCCCTAGATCTGGTTATGGCTATTAATTTTCTCCAGTTATACAAGTGCATGGAGTCTATTTATTGGTTACATCAGGGCAGTAATTCAATACAATTATCCTTCTCCTATTGATTCCCGAGTACAGTCCTTACAATAGCTCTTTCAATGGTGCAATAGAAAGAACCCTGAATTTGGCATCAGAAAACCTCATTATTAGTCCCAACTCCAAGCACACGATCTTGGGAACACACTCAAGTATTCAGAATCTGGACCTTAGCAAATAATACTTAAAGCAGAGAGTCATTCATTCATTCGAACCAGTATTTACTGAGGAGTTACTATGTTCCAAACATTGAAATGGGCTCGGAAATAGAATACACAGGTGTGAGGCACAATTGCTATCCTTAAACAGCACCAACTTGCAGAAGAAAATCCACAAATAAAGTGAAAACATTATAGGTGAAAGTATTTCAAAGCTACAAAGCACTGTACAAAGTATCCGTTTCTATTACTGTATTGTTTGCCCTAATTTATTCACTAATAATTAATGTTTACTACGTGGGTACCTGTGTTGTAGGTGTTGCCCCAGAAACGGAGAATGCGAAGATGAATGAGAGAGGAGCAATGAAAGGACGTGGACCAACTCTGCCCGCCTCGCCGTGGGCAGACGCCAGACACTAAGTCTGGATGAAAACAGACAGGTTGCAGAGCCGGTAGGCATGGCCACGGCACCTTTGTGTGAACTTCAGAAATCACACAGTGAACTATGCACTGTTCACGGATATAGATGAATGGATATTGGGTTGGCCAAAAATTGCGTTTGCTGTTTCCCGTAAGACGGCTCTAGTAGTTCTGAGTTGTCTTTAACTTCATTTGAAACCATTTTGTCAGACTGTATTGTGACAGCTGTTGTATCAGCGTGCATTTTTTAAAAACTCATCAAAATTGGTGAATTTTTGTGTAGCCATTTTAATATTGAATATGGAAGAAAATACACAACCTTTTCAGCACACTATGCTTTATCATTTCAAGAAAGGTAAAAATGCAACTGAAGCACCAAAAAAGATGTACAGAGAAGGTCCTGTGACTAATGAACATGTCAAAAGTGGTTTGCAAAGTCTCATGCTAGAGATTTCTCGCTGGACCATGCTCCATGGTCGAGTAGACCAGCTGAAGTTGACAGCGATCAAATTGAGATATTAATGGAGAACAATAAACATTATACCATGTGGGAGATAGCCAGCATTCTCAAAATATCCAAATCAATAAAGTTAATGGTGAAAATGAAAAAAAAATGTGTCTTATAATTTACAGAAAAAGCCTCTCAGATTTTTTGGCCAACCCAGTACACAGAGCTGAGAGGACACGTATGAAATTCATGGCAGTGTTTGCTTCTGGGAAGGGAGAGAAATGATGGAACACAGAATGGGGGTGACAAAAAATGTTCTTCAATTTTTTACAGTGTTCATATATTTTTTAAATGAGCAATAGTTAAATTTTTATGAAAAAATTTTCAAATGTTCACAAATGTACTCGTTATATTATCCTCTGTGCTTTTCTGCATTTAAACGAGTATTGGAAAGAAGTCTGCCCTGAAAAGACCCACAGTCTAGTAGGGGAAAGGGAGGTATGAAGAGTCATAATGTAAGGTGCCAGGCATTTGACTAGCCGGCGTCTCTCCCTGGGTCTGAAGAAAAGTCTCACGGGCGGATGCCACCTGAATAGCAGTGGAAGGAGTCCTCCGTCTGTGTCTCCTGCTCGTCCACTTTCTGTCTATGCAGTGGCTTCACTGCCACTGCAGAAGAGCAAGACTTTCTTGCTTAGGTTTCCTCCCCCTTTCGCACTTCCGCCTGACACATTCCTCACCTGTCTTAGTAACTTGCTCAGCTTTCTTGGGCTGAGGAAGAGATCCTGATCCCACCCCTTTTGGACTAGAAAAGATGACCCACTCTCCTTTGCCCTCTTTCACCACTTTGCTCCTTCAATGCTCCGGTCTCTCCTGCTCCAGATTTCAGTCCCTTCCCCCCTCCCCTTCTACCTGCTCCACACAACACAGCTGTCATCACTGAATCCCAGTCTCCCCCTGACCACTTCCCGCCCTAGATGAAGGTACAATTAGAAGGCTGTTGGCATTAGAAATTATGGGACGTGAAAAAAAAAAACCTAAATTAGAGAAATAGAAGTAATAGGAATCTCTGGACAAGTTGGTAATAGAAGAAAAGTTTCAAGGATGATTTCTAGCTTCAATGAACAGGGTAGTACTGTTTTGACCATGTTGAGGTTGAAGAACATGTAACAACCTTATGATACATAAGAGTAATTATTATTATTATAAATCTTTATATCAGACTAAATAGTGTCCCACATTCTTCCACATGCTTTATTTGATTTTCATACCATTCCAAAAATGTAGTAATAATGCTAGTTAGTGGTTCTAACTACTAAGAGCTCCTCCGTATTGGGTGCCTACAAGTCCTCCCTCCAGCAGTGTTATCTGAGTCCCTCTACATGCCAGGTGCTGGCAACAGATCCGTGAGCCAGGCAAAATCCCTGCCCTCCCGAAGCTTTGCCCTCACAGTGGTGAAAGAGGGCAAAGGAGAGTGGGACATCTTTTCACGTGGAGGGAAACAGGCAACAATGAGATAAATGTAAAGCAGAAGGTCGGGCACTGAATCGGGGTAAGTGGACGGAGGGCGATGGCGTAGTTTAAATAGAGTGGTCAGGGAAGGCGATATTTGAACAGGATCATATAGGAAGGGAGGGAGCAACTACCTTGCGGAGGGTCATTCTGGATGGAGGGCACAGCAAGAACAAAGGCTCTAAGGTGGCAATGCGCTTTCTGGTAGATTGGAAGATCAGCAAAAAGGCCAGTGTGGTTACAAAGGACTGAGTGAAAGGGTGAGCCATGGGAGACACGAGATGCAGTCAGAGTGGTTGGCAGAGGCCAGCGCACACAGGGCCTGAAAAGCCCTAAAGGCCTGGGGACCATGAGGAGCGTTGGGAGTTTACTCTAAGTCGTGGGCATTGGAAGAACCACTCTGGCTGCTGCATGGTGACCAGACACCAGGCAGCAGGAATGGGAGAAAGAGACTCAGTTCTGAAGTTCCCGAGCTACTTGTAGTTTAGGCAAGAGGTGGCGCTGGCCTGGATTAGGGTGTTAGCAGTGGGGGTGGTACCAAGAAGCACAGACTTTAGATGGAATCAACAAGATTAACTAAAACTTGGTAATGGGGTGCAGAAAAGGAGGAAACACAGGAATGCAATGTTGTTGGTTCCAGTGACTTGCTGGGTGATTGGCGACACCATTCAATGAGAAGGTGAAGACTTGGCGAAGAGCAGGTGTGAAGGCGAGAATCCAGGGCTTGGGTTTGGAGGCGTGAAGCCTGAGATACTATGTGTTAGATGCCTTAAATCCTCTCAACAGCCTTTTACATACAGGTCCAGGAGGTGTGAGCACTATTCCTTTTTTCTGGACGCAAAAACTAAGGCTTGGGGTTTTTCTTCAATTTGAGATCTGAGGACCAATGGGGTGGGACTAATTCTGGAGCTCAAGAGAGCAAACAGGCCAGGAGGCTGGGAGGGTAAAAGACAGTCAATGCGTTTAATTCAGCGGGCCACTATGTGCCTATCACTATTAGGTGTTCTGACCAGGAGCGAGAGAGTTAAAAATAGTAAACTTCCGCTTCCCTCTAGGAATTTGTAGAGATACAGTAGATCACATGGCAATTGTTGGACCACAGCTCAAACGAGGACGGGGTCAAAGAGAACAATCGCTGAAGTGGTTTAGGAAGGAGACAAGTCAGGGAGGGCCAGAATGGTGTCACCTGAGCTCCTTTTTTGGAAGATGTAGGGGAGGATTTTAATGAGGAGTCAGGTGGAGGCTGGGAGAGCTTCGGGCCAGGAAATGGCGTAGGTACCGTCAGTGTGCGTTTGGGGATACCACGGAGATTACTCAACTGGAGTAGACTGAGATAAAGATGGATGGGCAGAAAAAGGCCAAATCAGGCAGGGCCGTGAAAACCAAGCAGCACATCCTGGACTCTGTCTTCTGAGTAGCTGGGAGCCAACGACGGCTTCCAGAGCTGGAGCTGGAGCACGCGTAACACTCATCATTTCTTACCTAACATTTTCCTCGGACGTTGCCAAACTTCTATTGGCAACGCTCACATTTTACTTACATTTAATATGTTTCGTTTTCAATAAAAATGATCACATATAACATCTAGGTAGATATTTTGACATACTAATTCCGTTTGGTTCCAAACTCATTCAAATAATACACTTTTGTCCAAAAAGAGAAATTATAATGTGAGGTTATGAAAAGTCCATTTCCCTCTTAACAGTCTTCCTCGCAACTCGGTTGTTTTCATTGGCTTTCATTAAAACAACCTTTGTGTGAACTGGCAATTTGTTTTGTAAATATCAATGAAAGCATATTTCAGAAAATACAGTAATAAAAACCAACCCAATTTCAGAAATGCGCTCGCTGCCAGACATCAGTCTTCAGCTCGTATTATAAGTATTTCCAGTAAGTCTTAAATACACATTAACATGAGAAATAGCTTACTGTTTAAGATCAAAAAAGTTGAAAAATCCTTCACTGCCTCTCAAAAATTGTTCAAGGGCTCTGTTCAATAAAATGTATTTCCCTTTTTGATAAACTACATTTATAATGGTTCAAAGCACTTCCATTCAATTGAACATTTTCCCCATAAAGACCTACTTAGACTCAGTTTATCATCATCCTAGTATCTATATATTTTATAACTTTATTTATTTAAGAGGTTTGGGATATTAACATTTCAGCAATACCTATCTTGAACCCTTATCCAATTTCCAAACCTTCATGAGAATTATAGGCTTTGTTCAAGAACTCCAAGGAAACTCCATTTCAAATGTGCACAACTCAGCCATTGTCACTAAGCTGCTTTTAATAACAGAAAAATATTATTCCTCCACTGAAGTATAAGAAGGAGAAACCGCTAAGTCTTTTAAAGAACTTTCACTGGCCTGGCTGGCAGATGAACCGTCTGAGAAGTGAAATGGTGTCTACACAGCTCCTCTCGGGGCACGGCCACAGCATCCTATGTATCTGCTGTGATGAGCTCTGCGTCTTCACAGCAAGCCTTTGAGGGGGACAGTAATATCTCCATCTGATGGGGAGAATAAGGCTCAGAGAAGGTAAGAAAGGAGCTCCAGGTCCCCCATTATTCAGTTCGGAATCTGACGTCAGCAGACAGCTCTGCCAGGTCCCAGCACGGGACTTTCTCTAGCAGCTCAGGGCCGCCTTCCTGTGTCTGTGCTCTCGGGAGGCGACTGCCTGTGACAATTTAATCTGATGCTTGGATAGGGCCAGACTACAGAAGGCGAAGCAGCCAGATGATTGCAGTTTGAGGCTGCAGGTGGTCACTGAGAGTTTGTGAGCTGGGAGTGAGCATGGTGTGAGCAGTGTTTCAGAAAGGTAAGCTGGCCATTGCTTTGATACACAGGAGTAGATGACTCTACAGTGAGTACAGTTATGGGACCCATGTAAAGTTTCAGGGGTCAAAAAATGGCCTGAGCTAGAACACAGGCAAGGCATGGGAACAGAGAAAAGACAGAGGTGAAAAACAATAAAGGAAAAATTCCAGAGGACTTCAAGACCGACTGAATGATGCACAGTGACCTCTGACTCATAGATGAGCTTCTGTGACTGTGAGAAACGTAGTGCCACCGACATCCAGAAGCTGGAAGGCAGAGGAGGTCTGAGACTTTGGTGAGCCCAGTTTTAGGTGCGACCAGAACGATCAGCCACAGTTCCCGGTCGTGGAGGTCACTTTTCTGAACTATTTCTGAAGACAGGAAAATTTTTTTTTCCTAATCAGGACACTCAAACATATTTGAAAACTGTATGGCTTTGTGAACGAATGTCACCCCAATAAATTCAATTAAAAATCAAATATTTCTCTTCGTCTTGCTTAAGTGATTTCAGAAAGAGGCCAAAAAGCTGAATATAAAAAGGAAATGCTACAGCCCGTCTCGCTCCTGCATGCTGTCTGTGAGAGCCGGAGGATGACAGGTGCAAGGGCAAAGTCTAGTTTCGGGTAAGATAAGCACACTTCCACACTTATTTATTGGTTTTAAACAACACTTTGATCTCAAATTTAGGTACTCCTCAGCCCATGCCAGTGTGGCTCCATTGGCTGGGCATTGTCCGGGGGCGGGAGGTCGCTGGTTGGATTCCTGGTCAGGGCACATGCCTAGGTTGTGGGCTGGTCCCCAACGGGGTACATTTGGATGGGGTGCATTTGAGAGGTAGGCAATCGATGTTTTTCTCAAACCGATGTCTCTCTCCCTCTCTTTCTTCCTCCTTTCCTATCTCTCTAAGAAATAAACAAGTAAGCACTTTTTTAAAAAGTACTAATTAAACAGCTTTTCTACAGACATTCCTTAAGTAAGTTGTTCCACTCTAATAACAACTATCTAATAACACTGTTTTGGGGATTGATGTAAGATCAGACATACAAAATTTTGCTTTATTGCAAGATTTATAAAAAATGCTATCATTGCCATATCATAACTTAATAGTTCTGTTAAGGGAGAAGGAGGAACTACTAAGAAAATCTATGATCGTCTCCAAAATCACTCCGTGTCTTTGGGCCAGACCTTGAAATGCTTGGAGCCTCGGTTTCATAAAAGGGACGGGCTGGCCCAGATGCCCTGTGAATCTGCACCGCCGGGTCGTGTAAAGGCCCTGCTATGTACAGCATCGATTCATGTCTTTGATGCAGATATTATTTTTGAAAAAGAGGAAACACATTGATAATAAAAATAAAGAACTTAGAAGACCTCATGAGTCTCAGTAAAGACCTTATATAACAGATTTTCCCTCGTATATTATACTTTGATTTATAACATTTAAAATATGTAGACATTTATGTTAAAGAAGATTTGAAGGCTTAATCAAGAAGTAAAGAGTGTCCAGTCCCTCAGGGACCTGAAATCATCATCACAAAATGAAATTAGTGCATTGGAATAGTGAGACTGGTGAAGTTAAAGGGTGTGTGGATTGTCATAAACTTTTTTTCCTGTTTCTTTTGAATGTTTTGTGTGGTGTGTCACAGTAAGGAAAGGGAACAATTGCTATGCCAGTGGTTGGTCTCACAAGTCATGGCTGCCTTTTTTGCTACAAATGACAATGAGACTTTAGACTAAAAACAAATGAAAAGAAATAAGCATCCTCAGCTAATCTTAAAATATGAAAGCATTTAACATTTAAAATTAGCAAAATTCTCAACCAAACTCAACCTGTGTAATACCTAAATCAACCAAAGCAAACTTTGCGAAACCCTGGAATTCTGAAGAAAACATCTGAGGACAAAATCCAACGATATCTTAAAGAAAAAAAGAAAAGGATTTCTATCTGTCTTCCGAATATGCTCCATGCTGCTATCATGGCTGTCACCTACCATGGGTAACATCTGTGAGGTCCCCCTCACCTGCGATGACACGTACGTTCTGACCATAGCACAAGAGTCCAGTACAAACACAGCTCAGTTATTCTGAGGCCATGTGACGTTATTTAGAGACGAGCCTCGGGCACTCTGTAATCTCCTCGAAAGAATAGCTATGCTGTTAGAAAAAAAAATTTAAATTGTCACAAAGCTTCTACTAATCTCCCCTGTCCCAGCATTACCTGTCATATGATAGGTCTGGAAGAAACGGAAAATCAGAGTTGATTACAAAATCTCTTGGACCACAGTGACACCAGCAAGATGCCAGACTAGGAAACTCTAGGCCTTCTGTCCCCCATGGAAACATTAGAAAAACTAAAGACTGACTAAAATAACTTTACAGGACCTTTGAAAGCAGTCAGTGCTCTAAAACAATGAAGCAAATGCCCAGTCAAGAAAAAGCCACATTTGATATGGCAGAAAAATTTGTGATAATTTTAATGTCCCTTGTCCCACCTTTTCTCTATGCAATGGAGAAAGGGGTCTTTTCAACAGTTAGTGCTGGGAAAAGTGGACATCCATATGCAAAAAATAAAGCTGAAGCATCACCTCACATCATATACAATAAATAACCCAAAATGGACCAAAGACCTAAGTGTAAGGCATAAAACTATAAAACTCTTAGAAGAGAACATAGGAGAAAAGCTTAATGACACTGGGTTTGTCATGATACCAAATGCACGGGCAACAAAAGAAAATTTAGATAAATTAAACTTAATCAAAATAAAAAATTATACATTAAAAGACTGTTAATGGAATAAAAAGGTAACCTGTGGAACAGGAGAAAATATTTTTAAATCATATTTCTGATAGGCAAGTCATTTCCAGAATATATAAAGAACTCCTATATTCAACAAAAAAACAAATTTTTTATCTAAAAAGGGCAAAAGAAGATATACAAATGGCCAAGAAATACATCAAAAGATGCTTATCAGTAATAATTAAAGAATGCAAATCAAAACCATAATTAAATACCACTTCACACTCATTAAGAAGGCTGTTATATATAATATAGTGTGCAAAAAACCCAGAATATTAAAAATGTTGGTAAGGATATGAAAAAATTGGAAACTTTGTGCATCGCTGGTAGAAATATAAAATGGAATAAATAGCCACTGTGAAAAACGGCACGGCAGTTCCTCAAAAAATTGAACATAGAATTACCGTATGACCCAGCAGTTCCACTTCTGGATATATACTCATAAAACCGAAGGCAGGGACTCAAACAGATTTCTCTACACTCATGGTAATAGCAGCATGACTCGTGAATCCTGCTGGAGAAAAGCGCAGAAGAGGAAGCTTCGGTCCTCTGCTCCTCATGGAAACGTTGGGAAAACACAAAAACCAAGGGTTGGAAGCAATCTGTGTGTCCATCGAGAGATGATAAATGAATAAATAAATTGTGGTCTATACATAACATGGAATATTATTCGGTCTTAAAAACAAAAACATTCTAATACATGCTACAACATGACTGAACCTTCAGGACATCATGCTGAATGAAACACGCCAGTCACAGGATGACAAACACGGTGTGGCTACATTTACGTGCAGTACCAGAGCAGTCACATTCGCACGATGCCAGCTGCCGGGGCGGAGGGGAGGGAGGTACGGGGAATTACTTAACGGGAACAGTTGCCATCGGGGTGGATGGGTTCTAGAGATGATGATGGCGATGCTACTGCCACTGAAAAGTCTGCTTAAAAATGTTTTAAATGGTAAATATTATTTTATGCATATTGCATCACCATAAAAAACTCTTAGACATAAATGTCTCCTTTTCTTCTTCTCACTGTGGCCAAAAGAGGATACCTTGAAAGCTGCATTAAAAGATTTTAATTTATATGATGCCTAAGCATCTTTAACTTCCTAATGCTGCTGGAGGTCATAAACAGAAAGTTCATGTCACCTACAAACCCACACTAAGATCTATTTTGATCATCTTATTGCCAAAGTACCTAGATATTTTCTTTTCACCTAATTGGAGGTGTGATATTTCACATATATTAATAAGCTAAATCTTTGGCACATGGTGCAGGCATAGCGAAGTGAGTCAATGACCACTCACTGACAGAGTTCAGGAGCACTGTACACCGAGAAGCGGTCTAACCCACATTTTTTTCTCTCAATTCAGTGCCAGGTTTGTTTGAGGAACCTATTAGTCTCCTTACCTGAAATAATCATCCCCTTCACTCTCCCTGCTCAAATTCCTCCCACTCTTTAGGGCCCAGCTAAAGGCAGTCATTTTACAATTCATTTCCTGACTCTCCCAGCCCCCGTCCATCTTCTCGACCCCTAGTCTCCAGTCATTTAGGGCTTAGTAACAGACTGCCTTGTATTATTGGCTATCACTTAATGTTTTAGAACCAAGGAAAATGTACTAAAAAATGGACAATTATTCCAGTCTGGAAGGGCAGCCCAAAATTTACCTTACACAAGGTAAATTCACTAAACCCAAATTGTGAACTTACTGATTTTCTTTAAAGTCCAGTGCAACTCAGTAGGAACATGAGTTCAAAATGACTATTGATTCGAATCACTTGATCAGTTAATTCTAAAAACTGGCTTATGGAGGACTGGGAGGTAGAAACTCCCTCTCTTTCACCCCCAACACACACACACAGTCAGTAGTTCACACATACTGGAGCACAATTTACACATGAGTAGCAACTATATGAAAAGAAACTTTTTGGGGACTGAAGCAGTACTATAGTTCTGAGCACCCACTATGTGCAAAGCACTTTGCTAAGCCCTGTGGGTAAGGAACTCACACATCTACAGTCATCTTTCACCCCAATTCAGAGTCGATTGCTTTGATGGTTGGGGCATGCCTCTGGGCCCTGGCCTGCTGGTTAATCTGGGAATTTTCCTCTCGGGTCCCACGTGAAACCAAGATGAGAAAAAAAATATGAGCTGAAGTGGAGGGCGGTTGTCATCCCCCAGCAGCACAAACCCACATATCCCAACAAATTGAAGAGTTCACTCTTTGTAGTTAAAACTGCATCATACTTGAGTTCAAATTCTTTCTATTAATATATAAGATTTATTGAAATTATATTGTTTGAGCAGGAGCAAGAAAGCTGAATATTATTTCAGGTTTTCAAGCCATAAGGAAAAATAGTGCCTTTAGGTTTTCCATTCAACTAGGAAAATTATAGCTTCACATTTGCAACACTGAAGCTAATGCGGTGTCAGCACCTCCGTCAAACTCCGCTGTTCAGCAGTTTATAACTCAAGCAGAAATGTTCTCTCCAAGCCCAAACTTGGCCTATACAATCTCAAAGAAAAATGGGGAAAAAATATTTTGGCTAGTGCTGACTTACAAAAGCAAAGTAGAGTCCTTTCACAGAGTATTTTGGAAAACATCTTTGAGAATTTGAGACTATAAAGGAGCATTACTGAGTTGATACCCTTCATTCCTGAAGTTAAAGAAATAACTGACAATTACATGATGTCATGTCAGCATCAGCAGTTATCTTAACTACTTTCATGAAAGCCTTCATCAGGTGGAATTACATATCAGACAGAATTACTGTTTGTGGAGAATAAAACAATTATAGTGGAAAATAGGGACAAATAGGGAGAAATTTCTCGCAAGAGCCATCATGAGTTTTTAGGTACTAACTCTCTAGTGCACGCACACACCAAATAAAAAAATATTTTTTCCAGTTGAGAAAAAAAAATGTTGAAATGGCAGGCTGGGATTCCCAAAACCAACCGTCCTCCTTCCAAATGTCATCCAGGACTTACAAACAATTCTGTGTCGAAGGGGATTCCCAGTGGCAGGTGACAAGAGCTAGTGGGTTGCCCAGCTCACTGGAGGGGTGGGGGGCTTCAGTTCTGGGACGCAGTCACATGGTGGATGGGTTATAGATTGCCTGGTGTCTCTGTGGCATCCATGAGTCTAGGAGCCAAGCCCTTATCACTCTGATCTCCTACATCAAAACTGTGATATCGTGCTATCAGGGCGTTGCATAAGAAAGTCATTGTTTCCTGTTTGCAGAAGGCTCACTTGCATTAAATACCGTTATCTTAGGCATGCCATCCCTGTTTTCACCAGCATTTATTAAAACCTTAATAAACCAGGCTTCAGGTGACTTGACAGGATCTATGTTCTCCAGGAGATATCAGGAGGAGGTGAACGGTTCATGAAAACAACTCCAGGTCAACTGTGGAGTGCCACCTGGACGACTGCAGTGACAGACTCTGCAGTGTCAGCGACGGCTCCCCTCTTCCCCACCACATCCGCCGTTTGAAACCGTTTGAAAGCGCACTGACTCTCCTGGTGGCCCCCTTCTTTTTTCCTTAACGCTCAGCACTGTCAAGCACTCCTTGCGGATGGGTCTCTGGGTCGTTTTGCGAGCTCAACGGCCAGGCCTGGGGGAGAGGTATCAAGGACAGGTTTTCGGAGGGGTCAGCTGCGGCAACTGGAAGGGAGGGCGAGCCTGGCGGCAGGGCCAGGGGAGTCAGACCGGGATCCGGCATTGCCGCGGGCAGAGAGCACTTACAGGGCTCCGGGCTCACCTGATTGAAAGGTGCAGCGATGAGCGACGGTTCCCATGGCTTAGAATTGGTGCTCGTGGTCCCAACTTTCTCTTTCTTGGGTGCCATGAAAAGGACAGAAGAGCTTTGGCCTCTAAATTGGGATCGGGCCCGGACTAGGCGTCCCCGCTGCCATAGTAACCGAAGCCACACCCAGTTCCTGAGCCCATTGGGCTCCCCTCCCCCAGCCAGTTCAGACTCTTCCGGTCAACCGCTTCAGTCGCCATAGCAACTGAATTTCCCAGCCGCGGGATAATTCCACGCTGGGACTCCCAGCCCTCTGGTTAAATCTCAGAGTTTTGCAGCAGGAGAACTGGGCCACTGGACGAGAGGATACGCGTTGGTCAGGCTGCTTTCTTTACTCACTTGGACCCTCTGCCTTCTCTGGTCCGAGGCATCGTCTAGAAACTCAAAACCCCTGCAGTCTTGTCCACGACCTCTCCACCCCGTCTTGGGAAACCTAGAATCGAGAACCGACCCGTCAGGAGGCAGCCCATGCCGTTTCCTTGTCTGCTCTCCTCTGCCCACAATGCTTCCTTTGGTGAAGCCACATTTGCCTCCCCAACCTCCAGCCTCTGCTTTGGTCTAGGTTCTGCCTCCCGGGGTCCAGTCACTCCCCTATGAGATCTTTGTGTAACTGCAGAGGAAGTTAGTGTCTTTCTCTGTCTTCCACTCTGTCTAATCACACCCAGTTCTTCTGACTGCCTTGTAGTACTGGTAAGCAGAGACTTCCTTTCCCACCAGGCACTCCCAAATATCAAACACCCTGGTCAGACAGTCCCCAAAAGAATGACTAATAATAATAATACTAATAATGACAGCTCTCGTTTCTTGAGAACCAGTTATATCCTGTACAACACAGTTATACCGTTTCATTCTTACAACAACCTTATTCCAAGCCCCGCAGGGTAGGATTGATGGCGCCTGGATTAGAAGCCAGTTGTTATCCGAGTCCCAAACACAGGGTGCTGAACCTCTACACCACCACCTACCTCTGTTTCGGGCCTTCCAAAATAACGGATGCCCCCTCTGGGTCCAGGCTTACTTTTATGTTTCATTGCAGTGAGGCAAATTTGAGAAGAAAATTTCTGATGCATGGTGAAGCCAGAAGGAGGGTCCCAGGTAGAGGTTTTCCCGAGGGTCTCCACAGCAGAGACTGCCACCAATTCACTATCATAGAATTTTCTCCCAAATTTCGTTCTTCACTAAACTTTTCTTTGTAAGACAAGAACTGTCTTCCGAGTGTGGCTTGCACACAAAGATTAATCTCTTACAGACAAAAACAAGTAATCAGTGATTACATCATTCTGAATTTTGACCATAATTATTCTCATAGGTTTAAACTGTTTGGGAAAGAAGTCCTGCATTTTTATTAAAAAGGCAGTAAAAATTTGTTGGCCTTCCAGTTACATTTTATAAAAAAAATTAACTAGATGTTTATGTACCGGTATGTCATACTATGTTACTAATTTTCTTCTTGAATGCGAATGCATATTTCAAAATAAACATATTATGTATAGTCAGTTCAGCCAAATCACTAGCAGATGATTAATAAAATAGGTTGCAGATAAGAAAGAGAAACAAAGAAGAAAAAATAGAATAAGGAGAAAAAGGAAAATTAAGTGTTATTTTAAATAGTAGAGAAAGTGCCACCAGTTACATCTTACAAGTGACAATCATCCAATCCCAATTTTGGTAGCAATAAAGTGTGACACTGTGGCCAGAACTGACTAGCTGTTTCATAATTATTTGATTTTCTTTCCTCCTACAATGAGAGTCAGACATTTTTCAACCTTCCTTATCCTTACATGTGAATATGGACTGAGTTCTAGCTGGTGAGACAGAACAGCTATGTGGCCACAGCCAGAGCTGGCCTAGGACAAGGCCACTGTCCATGCCCTTCCCCATCTCCCGGGACATGGGGACACTGAAAGCCTTGAGTCCCTGACTGATTTCTGTGGCACAGAGAACCCTTTCCACCAAACCACCTTCTTTCTGCACCAAAGGCATTTGCTTGGGATTTTTAATGGGATGAGAAACAAACTTTTATTAAATTGCTGAAATATTGAGATTTGTTATAGCAGCTAGTTACTCTATATGACCTAACATTTTTTATCGTTTTCATTTGAAAATCCGCTTAATACGTCTCAGAAACCAACCCTGTCACTTTCACGTAAGGCTCAGTGCGGACTCGTACCGTGATAGGCACGCAGCTCCAATGCCCGCCCTTCAGGAGATGGTGTCCAGTGCTACCCACCCGGTCGTACCCTCCACCTGGCCTGCCCCCTGCAGATTAGTGCATTCTCTGAACTCTTTATCCAGGAAGTAAATATGTTATTTGAAGTAGTTTGCATAATAAAGTAACACCATAAACTAGTCTGCTTGTATCACACTTATTAAAATTTTTGCCCTTTTTTCAAAGGATGAACCAAGATCTATCACCTAGATATCTATATACATAAATTATAATTTAGCAAATGATTTAAAGGAGTAGAACATTTTAAAAGCCAGAAGTAAAGATTCAAGATAGAAGAGGATATTTCCAGTATAATCTTTTAGACTTTCCTTTGTAAGGTCCTTCTAGAATAAATTTAAACATAGGTTTTCAAAAATTGATTTAGAGAATTTAAAATAAGGATTTTATTACAGAACACTTTTTGCCCACTTTTGGCCTTTTTCATTATACGAGGGAAAGTGGTGCTTGATAATTTATTGTACGAAATGGGAAGACATACGGTAACCAAATTTATAGGGGGTTTCATCATAGGACTTGTCTGTTTAATCTCAGAAAATAGGTGTGAATGACAATGGTCACAGTTTTAAGAAGCGAGTGCCATTCAGCTAGAAAGAGACCCTGCCAAGAATAGAAAAAAAAAAAAAAAGCATTACCATCTGTCATACATTTATGCTTTTTTGGTATAATAAATTGTTTCCCTCACTAAATATAAGTTGAAACTTTATAACCATATACTTTACTACATAAATTTTCCCATATGTCACTGGCTAAAACAAAACTATACTATTTGGAGACTTTTCTTTCACATTGGCAGGCTTATTCCTGGTCTGTTTGATTTTGCTTTTCCAGTAGGAAATTGTGCATCGATTGTGCATTTAATATTGTTTAGCTCACCAAGGACTGTCTACTTTTAGGGATGTGCTGTTTCTTTAGTATACTATGACTACTGAATTAAGTTTCTTTCAAGTTTATACTTTAATCTTAATCATGTTCGGTGAACTCTTATTCAGGTGTGCTGTCTGAGGCAGTGTTTCTCATACCTGAAAAGGTGTAGCCAGCTATTGATGCACCCAGATTTCTACTATTATCAGGTAACACCAGGAGTTATGGACCAACTCACTTCTAGGCCAAGATTTCAAGTACTCAAAGTACATTTAGCTGCAGAACTCTGCTTGCCTTTGTCTAAGAAGGCCTCACAGATGTTCAGTGATGTCTTAGATTGGCGCCCTGCATCTAAGAACACCTTTCACTGTATGTTTGCATTATTTACCATCAGGATTTTTGCATTTCTAACCTTCACAATAGAATGTCATAATGCACTGTCCTTGAGTGTTTATCGTGTGTGATGCAGACAACTTGATCTCCCTCAGCTACAAGGTCCAAAACATATGGAGAATATTACACCTGCATTCTATGGTCAGCATTAGCTTCCTATTCAGTTGTGAGTGCAATTTAAAGTGTTGACTTTAATCTTTAAAGCCCCTCATTGTTTAGAAGCCAGTTACTCCAGATATCACATCTCTCCCTATGCATCATCGAGGCAATTAAAATCAGCTGCGGTGCTTGCAGCGCGTAATCCCCCGTGGGTTGTGGGGAGCCTGGGAGTATATCACTTTCCAAAGAAGAACTTCCCTGCGTACCCTCCGTTTCTGTCAATGATGAAAGTAATATTTGGAGTTCATAGTTTTGGCCTCGAATGTCCTGTCACATGTCTGTAGGTCTCTGGAACCACTATTAACTGCTGTTGATTTAATTTTTCTGTTATTTTATGTTATCTGTGGCCAAGAGTTTAGAATACCAAGTCTACTTTTTAATGAATCAAAAAAAATAACAGTTGTACATATTAAAAATAGAAAAAGCTAAAATTCATCTGTTTCATATTTGTTAGTGTGGGAGTTTTCACTCTAGTATTCTCTCACTCAAGTTTTCCTTTGAATCTAATTTTAAATGTCTTCAGTAAAGGGATTTGTCTTAAATCCTTTGGGGACTATTTCAAAATCCATAACTTATGGTAAGCCATTTCTCTAAATGCTTAGATAAATGTTTGATTTCTTAATGTTTTATCAGATCTCTGTTACTTATAAATTGTGCTATGTTACATAATGACTTTCTTTTTACTGTATACAAGGTTCAAAAGCTATTGTTGAGGTGCTCCTCCACCAAAGCACGTTGTGCCAAGCCAGGGGGCAATCTTTTGGGGAGGAAAGATGATTGGTGATGGGGCTTGGACCGGTACGGGAACTGGTAGCCTGACACGACAAAGAGTGGTATCGGCCACTTTTCTTAGTCCTTCCTCGACCTCTCTCTTTCTCTTTCTCTTTCTCTTTCTCAGCTCGACCCTCCCTGACCGTCACAATGTCTTTGAAAAGGCAGGACACCACTAGGAAGAGGTTGAATGACTTCCCAGGAAGTTTGTGTCTGACTATGACATTGTAAATATTAAATGCAACTAAAAATGCTGACTTTTTTCTATCAGATGTATGTCAATCCATGTACCCATAAATTAATTTTGCTTTTGCTGCCTTCCAATTTTTATGAAATATTGTGGTGTTCAATGAGCCCAAATTAAGACTATCTATAGGGTTCTGCAGTGTTCTACTTTTTGAAAAGGAGTATTGTTCAGTGGGACTAATCTATTTCCTTTCCTTTTATATTTCAAACTTGTAGATTATTTGTTTATCCATATCAACAAGAGGGTATAACATTTGTAAATATTTATGCACCCCAAGTACGAACACCTGATATATAAAGCAAACATTAACAGGTATAAAAAGAGAAACTGACAGCAATATAATAATAGTAGGGGACTTTAATACACTATTTATATCGATGGATAGATTATCCAGACAGAAAACAAGAGGGGAACAGTAGCCTTAAATGACACATTGGATCAGATGGTTTAACAGGCATTTCCAGAAATTCCACCTCAGTCAGCAGAGTACATATTATTTCCTAATGCACATAGAACATTTTACAGGATGGACCACACATTAAGTCACAAAAGAAGTCTCAATAAATTTAAGAAGACTGATATCATATCAAGCATATTTCCTGACCACAACAGGATAAAACTAGAAATCAATTACAAGAAAAAACTAAACATACAGAGACTAAACAACATGCTATTATACAACCAATGGGTCAACAAGGAAACCAAAGAGGAAATTAAAAAATACCTTGAGACAAATGAATAGTAACACACAATGTACCAGCATCTCTGAGATGCAGCAAAAGCGAGCCCTAAGAGAGATAAGCCTACCTCAAGAAACAAGAAAAATCTCAAATAAATAATTTTACACTTAAAGGAACTAGAAGAAGTCAGTAAAAGGCTAAAGTTAGTATAAGGAAGAAAATAATAAAGATCAGACCAGAAATAAATGAAATACAGACAAAAATACTATACAAAAGATCAATTAAACTAGAACCGATTCTTTGGAGAGATAAACAAAATTGATAATCCCTTAGCCAGACTCATCAAGAAAAAAAAATAGAGGGCCCAAATAAATAAAATCATAAATGAAAGGGAAGTTACAACTGATACTATAGAAATACAAAAATCATTAGAGGCTACTATGAACAATTACACATCAAAAAATTGGACAACCTAGAGGAAAAGGATAAATTCCTAAAAAAACCCTGAAAACTTACAAAACTGAACCATGAAGAACAAGAAATCTGAATAGATCAGTTACTAGCAATTAAACTGAATCAGAATTCAAAAAACTCCCAACAAAAGTGCAGGGTCAGGCAGCTTCACAGAAGAACTCTACCAAACATTTAAAAAAGAGTTAACAACTATCCTTCTCAAGTTCTTAAAAAAAAATTGAAGAAAAAGGCATGCTTCCACACTCATTTTATGAGGCCAGAATTACCCTGATACCAAATAAAAGACATTACCAGAAAAAAAAAGAAAAGAAAATTACAGGCCAATATTGCTGATTAATAATGAAGCAAAAATCCTCAACAAAACATTAAGCAAACCAAATTCAACAATACATAAGAAGTGTCTTTGAAAAAAATCAACATCCATTTATGATAAAAACTTTCAACAAAGTGGGTATAGAGGGAACATACCTCAACATAATAAAGGCCATACGTGACAAACCCACAGCTGACATCACATTCCATGGTGAAAAGCTGCAAGATTCTCCTCCAAGAAAAGTAAAACGACAAGGGTGCCCACTCTCTCCACTTTCATTCAACATAGAGTTGGAAGGTTCCAACCACAGCAATTAGGCAAGAAAAAAGAAATAAAAGATATCTAAATTGGAAAGGTAGGAATAAAACTCACTAGTTTCAGATGACATGATAATATATATAGAAAATCCTAAAGACTCCAAAAAACATTAGAACTAATAAATGAATTCAGTAAAGATTAAGAACACAAAATTAATATACAGAAATGTGTTGCATTTCTCTATACAAGAAAAACAATCCTATTTATAATTGTACCCAAAAGAATAAAACACCTAGTTATAAACTTAACCAAAGAGGTGACAGACTGTACTCTAAAAACAATCCAAGACCATTTAAATGGCTTTCTCAGGTTTCTTCTGCCCTTCAGATGTCCTCTGGCTGACCTGGAACATCCATGTTCTTCTACTCTCGGACATCAGAGCTCCTGGTTCTCAGTCCTTTGGACTCAGACTGGGACTTACACAGCTGGCTCCCCTGGTTCTCAGGGTTTTGACTGGAGCTCCACTGCTGGCTTTCCTGGGCCTGCAGCTAGCAGACCGCAGAGTGCAGGACTTCTTGGTCTATAATCTCATGAGCCAATCCCTCAAAACAAAAACCTTTCTATATACCTACATAGCCTATTGGTTCTGTTTCTCTAATACCCAATGTATTATATTTTTTTAAATCCTCACTCGAGAACATTTTTTCAAACTGCTTTCTGAGAGAGGAAGGGAGAGAGAAAAACACTGATGTGAGAGAGAAACATTGATTGGTTGCCTCCTGTGTACTGGGACCAGGGAATTAAACCCACACATAACCTTTCAGTTACCAGATGGCGCTCCAACCAGCTGAGCCACATTGGTCAGGGCCTAATATGCTAATCTTTAGAATCAACCAATGAATGTACAAATGAGTGGAACAACAAATCGATGTTTTTCCTCCTACCAAAAATCAAAAATTAAAAAAGAAGGAAGATGGATTATTTAAAAAAGAGCAAAGTGATTTTAAAATTGTATTTTCTAATAGTTTGATAATCAGTAAATCCTTTGAAAATCATACCTATTTACATCTTTTTTAGAGATGTCAATAAGCATTGGCTTTTATGTGAAATATAAAAATATTTATGACACTGGCGTCTTTTATGTTTTAAAAATTTGAGAGGATTTCATTGCAACCTAAAGATTCTTTCTAGTAAAAACACAATAGGAAAGAAACCATCTTATTGAAATCTACTTTGTGTTCTGTGAAGATGTGAGTCTGAAAAAGGAGGAGGGATCCTGCAATACTAACGGAAAGGTCCCACACTCCATTTCTGTCACCTTCCGAATACTCATTCTCAGAAAACTTCCAATGAAAGTTCCACCTCATGGCTGATATAATGGACAGAAGCAAAGAAGATGTGGAGGGAAAGAGCACTTGGAGTCAGACATTAAGGAAGAAAAGGAAGATTATAAGAACATATTCAAAATTAAAGTAAGTTCAGCCACTGCACAAGCCAATCAGCAGAACAAATACTGCTTCTAAAGGTCAAATAGAGGCTGCTTTTTCTGCCTTGTTCCATTTCTGAATGAATCTATTCAGGTATTCCACCATTTCCTTCATGGGAGCCAACAGCTTCTAACTTCACCTACCAAAATAATGGCTTCATTGACTCTTTCTTATATTTCAACTCTCTACCATACTAACCCAAACAAAACCTCATTCTTTGTCTACGGTTTGATTGTTGTGCTTTTTCTTCTGTGCACGGCAGTGCCTCCGTATTCTCCCGCAGGTTTCTCCCTCGCTGGCTGGCTACAGTCTCTCGGCTTCTATTTTTGTTCACAATCCAGTTATACAATTCATCAATCATTCACGTTTTAAAACTTTTATGATTATTTTTGCATAACACTATGCACTTTACCTGAGCCAGCTGTCTTAATCCTTTAGAGTGTGGCCATTTTCCTCACTATACTTTTGGGTAATGACCATTGCCAATTTATCCCACTAAGTAAATTCCTAATTTTATTGAGATTGTTTCTATAAAGCTTGAGTTACTCACATTTATACTCATAATCTCTTCTCCCTCCCCCTTGACTCAAGTAGAAGTTTGAAACCCTATTAATTTGTTATCATAGTTTCCCAGGTTCACAATTTGCCATATACTCATTCCTCAACACAACAGAGACTTATTAAAAATTAGAGAATCGAATCACAGGGCTGGGAGGCACCTCCAGAGACCATCTTATATTAAAGAAGACAGAATTCTTTCTTCTGGGTTCAGTTCCTTGTCCCATCTCCTTGCTGGCTCTGTGACAACCTCATGCAAATTACTTAACCCCTTTGCTTCGGTTGCTTTATGAGGCAAGGATAATCGTGTTTACTCTATAGGGTGGGTGTGAAGATGAAAATATTGTATATTTAGTAGATATAACTGCTCAGAACACTTCATGGCATATACTATGCCCTTAATATAAGTTCACTAATTTTTTTAAATAACTTGCTTATTTTAAAATAGTTGTAGATTTACAGAAAAGGTACAAAAAACTTATTTGACCAAGTTTATGGTCTATTATATGCCAGGCCTTATGCTCAGAACACGGTGATGCTATCTATCTCTACTGTCCTGGGGCTTAGAGTTCAGTGAACAATTTAAATTTTTACTTTAGTTATTCGGTACTACCAAGGATTGACACCATTCCAAATAGTCTGTTTTCACAAAGCAGTCTATTTTCACATCTCTCCTTTTTCTCCCACTCTACTCCATCCCCCCACTTTCACAACCACCTTCTACCAACTGCTCCTTCCTTCACTGCTCTTCCCTCAAACCCTTGTCCTCTGGGACTTTTTGTCTTATCAAAACACATTCCAGCAGAAAAGCAACTGGGACATTTGATAACTGTATTAACCTACCATTTGTATGGCACATTCTAAAGCTCTTTCACCTATTCGATTATAGAATTCCTTGAAGAATAGTGAGGTTATTACTAAGGTGCTTTGTCTACAGTAGCACCTTATGATGGCTACTAACATATGAATTTGCATGGAGCATCACAGAGGAGGCCCCATGTGGTCTATTCACCCGCTTTGTCAGGAAAGGGAGGCCATGAGTTACTTTCCCACACACAGAAAGAATCTCTTCAGATGCAAAACCTCACAGGGCCTCAGCTTTTAGTGCCTTTCTCTGCTGATTACTGAAAATAAAACTCCTTGGTATTTTTATATATTGTTACATTTAGTAAATATTTCAACGTTTTAAGTTAAATTCAACCCAATCCTTCACTCTGCTTGAGAAAAATTAAGATTATGTCTGTCCATGCAGAAATTTCAGTTGTAATTTTGTTTTTCATACTGTCTTGGTTTTGTTTTGACCACAAAGGTATACTAGCCTACAAAATGAATGGGGCGGTATTTCCTCTTTTTTTGTTTGTTTGTTTGCTGATGCAGTTTATCTGATTGTAATGATCAGTTCCTAGATTATTTGGAAGAGATCACCCACAAAACTATAGGTTGGGTGGTTTTGTTTGTTTGTTTGTTTGAGGTAAAAAAATATATAACTACTAATTTTATTTACTTAATGGTTTTAATGTTCTTTAGATTTTTTAGTTATTTTTGAGTTAGTTAAACCAGTTACAGTTATTTAAAAATTTTCCATTTCTTTTGTTTTAAAATTAATTACATAAAGTTGTTTTACTGGCCTCCTATTACCATTTTTATCACTGAAGAATGTAATTATATCCACTTCTTCTTTCTAAAGGCCATGTATGTATGCCTTCTTTCTTTTTCTCTTGAGTAATTTTTTCCAGAGATTTGCCAATTTTATTAGTCTTTTCTAAGAATAACTTTGGGTTTTTTGGTCCACTCTATTATATGCTTTTTTCTATTTTATTTTTGTTCTCTTTTTGTCTTCTTTTTCTTAGATAAGTCCCTTTAACATTTCATATAATAAAGGCTTGGTGATGATGAACTCCTTTAACTTGACCTTATCTGGGAAGCATTTTATCTGCCCTTCCATTCTAAATGACAGCTTTGCTGGATAGAGTAATCCTCAATGTAGATCCTTGTCTTCATGACTTTGAATACTTCTTTCCAGCCCCTCTTCTTGTCTGCAAGGTTTTTTTTTTGAGAAATCAGCTGATAGTCTATGGGAACTCCTTTGTAGGTAACTGTCTCCTTTCCTCTTGTTGCTTTTAAGATTCTCTCCTCTTTAATCTTGGGTAATGTAATTATGATGTGCCTTGATGTGTTCCTCCTTGGGTCTATCTTCTTTGGGACTCTCTGAGCTTCCCGGGCTTCCTGGAAGTCTGTTTCCTTTGCCAGACTGGAGAAGTTCTCCTTCATTATTTGTTCAAATAAATTTTCAATTTCTTGCTCTTCCTCTCCTCCTTCCAGCACCCCTATGATTCGGATGTTGGAACATTTAAAGGTGTCCTGGAGGTTCCTGTGCCTCTTCCCATTTTTTTGAATTGTTTCTTAATTCCATTCTGGTTGAATGTTTCTTTCTTCCTTCTGGTCCACGCCATTGAGTCCCAGTTTCCTTCCTGTCACTGTTGCTTCCCTGTACATTTTCCTTTATTTCACTTAGCATAGCCTTCATTTTTTTCATCTAATTTGTGACCATATTCAACTAATTCTGTGAGCATCCTGATTACCAGTGTTTTGAACTGTGCATCTCTGATAGGTTGGCTGTCTCTTTGTTGCTTAGTTGTATTTTTTCTGGTGCTTTGATCTGTTCTTTCATTTGGGCCATTTTTTTGTCTTGGTGCTCCTGTCATGTAGTGAGGGGCAGAGCCTCAAGTGTTCACCAGGGCAGGGCAACCCATGTCACTGCATTGTAATACTGTATGTGGGGGAGGGGTCCAAGAGGGAACAGTGCCACTAGCTCTGCTCTCTGCTGGTTTTCAGTCACTTCTCCCACTACCCACGATCAAATTGGGCCCTTCTGGTGCTAACTCCTGGGTGGGTGATTTGTGTACATTCTAGAACCCTGTGTCTCTCTCCAACGAACTTTCCTGTGAGGCTGGGAGTTTCTCCCACTGCTGTCTCAACCCCCACAGGTGTTTTCAATCAGAGGTTTGAGGCTTTATTTCCCCACGCTGGAACCCTGTGTTGTGTAGTCTTTCTCACTCCCCAGTTTTTTCTCCCAGTTTATCTCAGTCTACAGTCTGCTGCCTCTCCGTGTCCACCAGCCACCCACCAGCCACAGCCTTGCACTCCCCGGTCTGCCAGCTGCCACTTTGCTGGGAGTCCTCTCTGCCCAGCTGCCCATCTCCACCCCTCCTACCAGCCTGAATGAATGTTTCTTCTTTAACTCCTTGGTTGTTGGACTTCCATACAGTTCAGGTTTCTGTCAGTTCCCACTGTTTTTTGTTTTTAAATTTGTTATTGACCTTCTTTTGGTTGTGCGAGGAGGCACAGTGTGTCTACCTACACCTCCATCTTGGCCAGAAGTCCTATTTTCTATGTTGTATTCTGTTCTCAAATTTATAAAGTTGGATGCTTAGTACATTAATTTTAGCCTTTTTTCTTTGCTAATATAATCATTTAATCTCTCCTATTACCCTCTGATTATTATTTTAGCTTTATACCAGAAGTTTTGATAAGTAGTGTTTTATTATTGCTACCTTATATTTTCTAATTTCCATGGTAATTTATTTTTGACTCAAAAGGTATTAAATGTGATTTAATATTTCCAAATCCGTGGATTTTTTCTACTTATCTCTTCAATATTCATTTTTAGCTTAAGTGTATTATGGTTAATTTGTTCTACATAATGTTTATTATTTGAAATTTATTGACCCACATTTTATGTCCATGTCTGTGTGAAAGTTTTGGAAATGTTTTACATACTTAAAATGAATGAGTGTTCCTCAACTGATTAAAGCAATGTCCTGTGAATATATATAAGGCTGAACTTGTATTATAAATTTTAAAAAATATGTATATATATCTTTTGCCCAGTTAATCTATCAATTATTTAGAAAGATCTTAAACCCTATTTCCTTGAAGGTAGACTTATATATTTATACATGAAGTTTTACCGGGTTTTGTCTTATCTGTTGAAGTTATATTATTTGATTCATACAAGTTCATAATTATTACATTTAGTGTAAGAAATTTTCTATGATTGGATAGTGATTCTCTTTCTTCTGAAAAATGATTTTTGCCTTAAAGTTTATTATTTATGATAATAAGGCTATTCAACCTTTCTTTTTGAATAGTGTCTGACTGGTTTATCTATTTTCATGCTTCTCAACCTTTTTGTTTCCTTTAGTAGCAAATAATCAGTTTTACAATTCAGTCTCAAAGTCTTTGTCTTTACATTTTAGAGCACATAAACACTGATCATCATTATCATATTATTTTGTACTTTTTCCTGCTTCTTCAGATACGTGGGTAGTTTTCTTCTTTCTTGTCATTTTACTGTTGCTTTTTTTAATTTTTGAGGCTTTTTATTTTTTCACTTTTACCTTCTACTAGTTTGCAAGTTATATGTTCCATTTACATTCTTTTAAAGGTTACCTTGGAAATTTTAACATTCATACTTAAATGATCAGTCTCCTTCCTGCCCTAACCCCCTACAAAAAGAAACAAGTATTTACCCACTATTTGATTATTTTTGCTCATCATTTTCTCTTTCATTTCAAACCTTTCCTCTTGTATAATTTCCCTTCCTTGTTTCAGTTCAACCGTATAACTTAGTTTAGTGATAGTCTGTTGGAAATAAAATATTTTAGATTTTATTTGTGTGAAAAAGTCTTCATGTTATTAAGTTCTTGAAAGATAATTTCATTTGGCATACAGTTCCAAGCCGATCCTCTCACAACATTGAAGAAATTACTCCCCAATTATCTAACTCCCATGGTTGTTCACAGTGAGTTATCTGTTGTTTCTTTGCATGTTGTCATTATGTTCTCTCTGGTTTTATCGGGCTCTTCTGCTGGTCTGTGCTTTCCATGGTTTCACTGTGAGGTGCTGATATCTCACTATGGATTTTCTCAGCAGCTGTGTTTTCACATCTTTTATCGTTTCATTGGAAACTCCAAGATGTATGTTTGATTTTCTCACTCTATCCTCACATTTAGTACTTCTGTTATATTTTTTCATATCTTCTGTTTCTCTGTACTGAATTTTCTGTAATTCATACATATGTATCTTCTATTTCATTTAGTCTCTCTCCACCCATGTGTATCTTGCTGTTTAACATTTCTTTCTTTCTTTCTTCTTTAATCTCAACCCTAGTACATCACATCAACCCTATGTGATTTTTTTCAATCTCATATTTTTAGTGTCTTATTCCTTGATCTATTAAACACTTTCTTTTATTTCTTTTAACATAATAAATATACTTATGGCATATTCTTACTGATAATTCTACCATTTCAAGTATTAAGTGTGCCTGAATATATCTTTGTTGTTTCTGGTCTCACTCATATGGCATTACTTCCTTGTGCATTTTGTTATTATTTTTTTCTTTGAATTTATAGTAATGAAGTATTTCAGGCCTGGATTGAAGGCATCTCTGTCTCATAACTAATTGTATGCTAATTCTTGATTTGAAATTTTGTGAATCACAAACCTGCAAACTTGTGAGGATGGGTTTATGGTTTTGAGGTCTCAGGAGATTTAGTTGTCACCCTCTACCAAGGCCAGGACAAGCAAGTTTCTTCACATCACCCTCCATGGAGAGGGACTTATTTATGCATACATTTGGGCTCTCTATTTCACCCATAGTGCATTTCTCTGGGGTTTATCTCCAGTCGCTCAATTCCTCAGGTGATTGTTAAAATACAAGCTCACAGTCCCTTTGGTGCTTCCTTACCTTTCCGGTTTCCTGCTTTTACTTTGTTTTTGGTCTCTGAGGATTCTCTTACATTCTTGACAGCTTAATAATATATTTTCAAACAATTGTAGTCAGAATTTTAGTCTTTTAAAGGAGAAGGTTGGTGATTGTATTTAACAATCTATCATACTATACTATCAGAAGCATAAACTTTATAATCCTGGTTCATTCAAATAATGTCTATCCTAGATAAGGCAGCTTTCCAAGTGAAACAACAAGATGATGATGTAACCTCTTTCATTTTAAATTAATTATCGCCACACTTAAGGATTCCTGTCTGATCAGTTGGTGGATGTCTGGTAATTGTTTTACCATACACAGCCTCATGTGTATTTATATCTTTTAGGAACAATCATTTTTATGTGAATAAGTTTTAGGAATTTATTTTTCTTAAATTGATATTTATTTTTTGCTTGTATATGCTAAAAATGAACTAAAATTTTGCAATGATATAAACACTTGATATAAGAAAGAGAACCTATGTAAGGTGGCAAAATATGACCATGGGAATATTCTCAGGAAGAGCCAAAGTTATGTCCTTTACCCTGACCCCCAGCCCCAAAGACTTTGAAAAATAGGGTAAGCCAAAAATACAACAGAAGGATCTTCCAAGAGTGAGACCAATAAATCTTCCAAGCATGGAATAACCGTCATGGCCATCAAAGACATTGTCTACCACATGAGAGGGATACTGAGCACATATGCAGAGCATAGGAAATCCTCTAGTCAAAGGTCTTACATTAATAGGGACAAACTGTACAAAATCACTTGCTGGGTGAATGGTGTAGATATAAAATGCAGATTTGAATGGAACCACACCCTGGATTTACTCCTTCCTGCTGTATGGGGCCCTACGTTGCCTTTGGGAAATGAACAATGCACTAAAAAATATTTAGGAGGCGTTTGGTGGATGGAAACATATGGAGCAGGCTGATGGCAGCATAACGACTCTGTGCATTGCGTTCCTTGAGCGTTTTGAAGTGGGAGAAAGCAGAAGAGGGAAGCATGAAGATCAAGAGGAGGAAGGTACCAGAGCTTAGATTTTCAGAACAGAAAGACTAGTTGTGGCAACCAGATGGAAAGACGTATGGGAGCTTGTTTGGATTTTCTTTGGTTCAATAAGGGAAGTCAAATTTGGCTTGATCCAGAGTCCGTTTATAAATGCACCCCCCCCCACTCCCTACATTTATATCCAGTGACGGTATGGAGTAATGGAAGATCTTTATATTCAACTTCCTGTCAAACTTCCTCAACCAAAAAATATCCGACTTTTCTCAATGAGTTGCATTTCCAATGCCCAGTGAAATGCTAAGGTAAAAGGGTCTGTTCTTAAAATAATCTACTTCAAAACCATGAGTATAATAAAAATAGTTGTATACTTATTAAATTCTATTCAGCAACCTAGGAAAGGAAAGGGGAGAGATATTTTCCAAACCTGTTAAGTTAAAATCCAGATCGTTCCCAGTTGTAGGTAAAGTAGAATTTGCTTTCTACTTTACTCACCTTTTTCATTCTCAGTGGAGCCTTAAGATAGGCAGGTGGCATGTACTTTACACAACCTAAACCTCACTGATTGGAATTCAAGCTGAAATAGATATGTGGGCTGCAACTTTGCTTTGCAGACATTCAGACTACTTACATTCAGCTGAAAAGTCCAATAAGAAATGTGTGGCTCTGAAATCAAGAGCTAATCATCCCTCCCAATGCACTGCATATTGTCACCATGATTATGACTAAAATAAAAATCAAACTATTATTGGTAGTTACGGTGAGGAGACTATTTTGTGAGTCAGCAGAGGGGTACTGGTCACCAAAAAAGTAGTCAAAATTACTGATTCTTGCTTCTGCAATTATTCCCACCTGAAAAATATCATGTAGTCCATGGTACCAACAGCTGAGTGTAAGAAGCTTCCATAAAAATCAACATTCTCACAGAGCTTGACACATCTACACATCAAGAAATGGTAGCCACTATGATTTTCATTTTCATCATCGTTATCCTTGTAAATAGATTTCATCAGTGACTTGTAACATGTTTATGCCGACAATCTCTGTGAAACACCAACTCACACGTGCAAAACGCTCATGGCTGTTTTCCCTATTATTTTGGTCCAGGCACGAATGCTTCTGGTTCAAATGCTATATTAGATGGAAACCTCTCATATTCTATCTCCTCTCTTCACCACTCACACCCATTGGTACCTTTATGTTATTTTTCTGCTGATGATGCTGACTCAACGTTAGGAAAGAAAGAATCCTCTGCCTTTATCTGCCCAAGAAAGAAGAAGCAATGGGTCTTTTCCAAATCACCAAATAGGAAGTAACAAAAATGAGTGAGGGACATTGGAGCCTATAAAATATTTTCCAAGCTATGACAATAAAGACTGATCAATGGGAGGACCAGGCGAAGCTGTCTTCTGCTCAGAGAAAGGAACCCTCAAACCCTAGCAATTTCAGAGAAAAGCTGGAGTGGACTTGGATGAGAAGAGCACATGTTATAGGTAAGAGAGTTAGCACAGGCAACACCTCAGAAAGGAAAAGCCTGAGGGCAGGGGTGTGTATGGGGTATGTGGGTCAACTGGGTTAGGTTGGGAGGGGTAAAGTGGCGAGACCAGTGTGATTAGGATGAAGAGTGTGTTGAAATAAATGCAGGTAGCAGGTGTTAAAACAGATTACAGAGGCTTCCCTTAGACAATTTTAGAGATGTGCATCAGGATGGGTTTGCCTCCTGAGTCTGAATCCCATTAGACTTTCTAACAGGTCGGCCTCCACCCACAGGCTCAGCCGTGATGGACAGTCCCGCTCCTGGGATGACTGATTCTGTATCCGATTCCAATACCAAGCTTTGCCTTGTCCCTTGTTCTGATGTCCACCCCTGTTCCCTGATTCTAGCATTAGGGTTTCTGTCTTATTTCCCCATTCCTGGGCTCTCACCTTATCCAGATTCTGGATAACAATGCTTCCTTCTGTGTTGGGACCCTCCCCCGCCACCTTCAGCTGGTCCTGCCCCTCACCGTGCCTCCTTTTGTGTTCCAAGATATTGGATTGTCTCCATTAAAGCTAGTGCCTGCCTCTCACAGCAGAGTTCTTTCATACAGATTTCTTTTTGAAAATAGTACCCACCCTGAGGACTGTCCCAATAATCTCTCTACCATCATGGGTGGGTCTGTGACATCTCTGTTGCCTTCCCACTTCTCCTCTGTTTCTTGGTTAAGAAATGATACAAATCTAAAGAGAAATTTTCATGTTGTCACTCCCCTACTCAAGAACCTTTCATAACTCCTTATTGTCTATAGTATAGAATCCAAGTTCCCAAGACTAAGAGCAACACACTTCTAAAGAGACATATCATGTTTTGCTAATATTTATTTATCCCTAATGCTCAGAACATGCAGACACTTGGTAAATCTTTGTGAAAGGGGTGGGTTTTGTTTGCTTCCTGGGTCTTATAATCTAGTCTCATTCTACCTGCCCTCTTTTCTTCTTCTTTTATACATGTACTTCTTTTTAATACATATGCTTGTCTTTGAATAGCTCTTCTCACCTTTTTCCTCATCCCTGCAAAACGTCAAAGGTAGTCATTATTTCCATGCCTTTGATCATTACAGTCCTCCATTGAAATGACCCCTTCTCCTATCCAAGTTTTCTTAGATCAAGCCTTGCCTCCTCTAGGAAAGCTTCACTAAATATTCTGGCCAACACTAACAACTTCCTTTTTCCACATTGTTTTGTGTATGTTAATAGGGTACAGGCTTAGGGGAGGAATATCCCAGACATATTCTACTTCTGTCTTTGTTTCCAATGTGCCTAGGTAAGTATTAGGCACACAGTAGAACTCGGGGCTTTCTGTCTGCTTCGTGACTGCTAGAGCATTGGTCCCAAGCACAAAAAGGCCATTTCCTCCCCTTTGGACTTTTACACACTCTCCTAAGGACCCTGGTCTTTTATGTCTGCCTTTCTGGAAGGGTCTGTACTTAGTGGCTGCCAGAGGATTTGGAGTCTCAGGAAGCCCATGTTCAAATTCCTGCTCTGGCTAGGTGCATTAGCCAGGGTTCCCCAGAGAAACAGAAACAATAGGACATACATATTTATTACAAGGATTGGCTCTCTGAGCCAATGACTCTGGAGCCTGAGAAATCCCACGATCTACCACGTGTAGTTCCAGTCCAAGTCTGAAGGTCTGAGAAGCAGACAAAATGGTGTTCAGGTCTGAGAGCAGGAGACTCGGTGTCCCAGCTCAGTCGGGCTGAGAGAACAAATTCCTCCTCCTGCTGTTTTGTGCTGTTCAAGCCCTCAGCAGGCTGGAGGAGACCCACCCACACTGAGCAGGGTGATCTGCCTTACTCGGTCTACCAATTCAAATGCTAATCTCTTCCAGAAACACCCGCACAGCCACATCCAGAAATAACGTTTAACCAAATATCTGGGCACCCCCGTGACCCAGTCAAACTGACACATAAAATGAAGCATCGCACTGTGAATCTTGGGTAAGCTACTTAATGTTTGTTAGCCTGGCTAACACACAAACAGTACGCAACAATAATTACCCCACAGGGTTGTTGGGAGGATAAAATGTGATAATGTGTATGAACAGAGTTTTATAAACTATAAAGTGCTTGGTAATATTAGTCAGTTTTAGGGACTCAATAAAACATGCTTGAATGAATGTGTCAGAGAATTACTCATCATCCCACGCGTGGTGTCCAGATGAGCAGGCTCTGACATTTATCACGGAGTGGTTTGACAGAAAATTAACAGGATACCAGCCACCTCATCTGTATTTGCTGTGCTCTTTTTAAAGGTGCTTTGTAATGTGTTATTTTCTAAATTTCTTTTTTCTTCATTTTAATTAGCATATGAAGGGTTTGCCCACTATCCTCGCCCTGGTAATAAACCCTCAAGGGTTTAACTCAAGGGATGTGGCGTTGACAGAGGAGCAAGGCCGAGGGAGGCATGCGCCCAGGCAGCAGGTGGTGGCTCTGGTCCAAGGAGAAGTATCTGGACAATCTTTGACAACAACACATGCCTGGCTTAGGAGGCTTTTTCTCCGTTTATTATGACCCACTCTTTGACCCATACTTTGCTGTTTATTTCTAATTTTTTCCAACTTGAGTCATTCTGCATGGTCTCCCCATCGTAAGCGAGGTTTACCGACATCTAAGGAGTGGCTTTACCCTCTCCTGAACCCTTTGTGGAGAACTTTCTGCTCCTCCTGCTCCCTGTTGCCGTTCCAATTCCTGGGGTAGGAATTCCAAATGGGAAGGGCCCCTCCGCTGGTGAGACCAGCTGCTGAGCTGCAAATGATAACTCATTCTGATGTGGCGTTGACAGAGGAGCAAGGCCGAGGGAGGCATGCGCCCAGGCAGCAGGTGGTGGCTCTGGTCCAAGGAGAAGTATCTGGACAATCTTTGACAACAACACATGCCTGGCTTAGGAGGCTTTTTCTCCGTTTATTATGACCCACTCTAAGAATAGGGAAGAACTAGGCAGAAAAGCCCTAGACCGCAAGCTGTTCCGCTGGCCTTCTCTAAAGATGAACAACTGAGACACATTCCGTTCACGTTTCAGCTGCACTGGAGAGGAGAGTGTGGGTGGTGGATATGCGTGATTTCTAAAAAATCTTTTGGCCAAGTGATTTCACTTCTAAGTTGTAAAAGAAAACCAGTTCTAATGTTGTTCATCACAGTGTGTTTATAGTAGGCTGGAAAATCATCTAAATTTCTATCAATAGGAAATGGATTCATTAATAAGGGCACATCAGTATGATGAAATATTGCACACCCATTAACATGACATTTCAGAAGGGTGTTGAAGTGCAGGAAAACTGCCCAAGGTATATTTACTACAAAAAAGCAAGTTGCTAACACAGTTTACACAGTGACCTCAGGTTTATGTGTGTCTGCGAAGCAGCATATCGTAGGGGCCAACAGCACAGTCTCAGGAGTTAGGCTGCCTTTGTTCAAATCCCAGCTCTGCTAGATCTGTGTGTGGTCTCGGCTCAGTTGCCCCACGTGTTAAGTGGGGATAATAATGAGGCCAATCTATCCACAGAAAATACATCGAATGGTGCAAGCTCACAGCACTTACGGAGTAAAAATTAGCCATTATTATATAATTACATGTGCATAGATAAAAGGGAAGGATACAAAGCAAAATAATAGTGATTGTCTCTGAATGGTATGAGGATGAGTTATTTTTTCTTCATTTTGCATATTTATATCTATAAACCTACAATAATACATACTTCTATAGCTTTTTATTTTTATTGTTGACACTATTACAGATGTCTGCATTTCTCCTCACTTTGCCCACCCCCATCCAGGCCCTGCCCCACTCTTCCCTCTGGCCACCATCACACTGTTGTCTGTGTTATGGGTTATGCACATATGTTCTTTAGATATATAGTGAAACTAATTTAAAGGGGACAGTTTATTATTAAAATGCAGTAGACTGACTTTGCTTTTTTTGCAAGGAAGATTCTACAGACTATGTAAAACTATATTCCACAAAGTAATTAATCTGAAGGGCAAAAAATTCTATTGGGTCATTTTTTTTAATGCAAATCCCATTCAGCCCTAAATGTTTATTTGAAGAGGGCATTTGTAAGCCCTTTAGTAACTGCCCCTTAGCAATTTCAGACTCTATTTTTTGTTTGTTTTTGTTAAAGGAACTCTATTGACTTACGAGGATTTAATGAGGAAAACACACAGAGGAGAGGTCTCGTGGTGAACTCTGGAATTCTCTAGAAGGTAGTGACTTGGCAGTATGAGCAGAGGCAGGTGGGCTGCTGTCAGAGCCGAAGCAGAGAACGGGGATCTCAGTGCCCGAGGGAAAGGGGAAGGGAGCATGAGAGTAGAGTCACATCGCTGACAGAGTGGGGAGCGTCTTAGGTGAAGGAGCAGATGTTCAAGTCTTGTCTATTTTGGAATCAGAAAGACCTGGGCTCAGTTCTTAATGTCTCTCCTTACTACCCTCATTCTTTTCCTTTCCTTTCCTTTTCTAATTTTCTCATTCTTTCATTCATTTAAAAAACTTCTGGAGCTCTCCTTTGTTTTGATATTATGGTGAGCTTTGGGTGTATAAGGTTATATAAAGTTGTATACCTTCCAGGAGCATAGGATCTGGTGGTGGTGACAGCTCACTCCACAGACAGTTACACCGTGGTGTGGTCAGTGCTTTGCTTTAGATATTTGTTAGGTTCTGCAAGAGCAAGAAGACTGGGAGTTCCAACAATTTTGTGGTGGGATGTGTGGGGGTGGGGTACTGCCCAGAAAGGGGGCTGCAGCCGAGCAGGGGTAGGTGAAGGTACATGAGGATGGGAAGAAGGAGCAGCACTTGGGGTTCCCAGGGTTCCATATGGCAGGAGAGATGGTGTCGCTGGGAGAGCAGAAAGAAAGGTAGGCAGGAACTAGATCGAGGTGGGCCTGGTGTGTGAGGCTGAGGATGCTGCTTTTGAAAGCATGGAAAGCCCCAGAGAGCTTTTATCCTTGAGTCTTCAAAAGTGAGATAGATTTGGGGCAGAAAGCATCAAGATCATGTCTGCATTTGGCTATGTGACCTCCAGCAACTCAACCTTTCTGAGCTCCATTTCTGTAAGAACCACCTTGCTGAGCTGTTGTAAAGAGGAGAAAATGACTACAGGGCACCTAGCACAGTACCTGGGTTTACAGTTACAACATTGTGGGCAGCTCCAAAAACCAAAACCAAAAACTATGTCTTGGTAATCAGAGAGAGCGCTGGGCGTGAATAAGATCTGTCTTTCAATCTTGGTTCTGCCACTTGGCTCTGTGACCTTGAGAACATCCCTTGACTTCTCTCATTTTCCTACTTAGAGCTGGAAACGATACTGACCTCTCAAGAGTGTCGAGACAGTGTTTGCCACAGGAAATGCTTCCAGTACAAATGACTCCATTCCTCTAATTCTCTCTCTCTCACTCTTCCTGTTCATTTCTTTGTTCTTTCCCTTTTGAGGCTGAAGGCTTTTTGAAGTGAACCCTCTGCTTCATGAAGATGAAGAGGAACACCCTGGGGAGGGATATCACGTTCTGAAACTGCATCCTGGGAAGCTCGAATGGTCCACCAGCCTATCAATGGGAGCCACATGTGGAGGGCCCCGTGTGGCTGGGAGAGGGGAGGAGAGGCCCGCTGCCCGCAAGGAGTGCGCGCAGCGTGCACACAGAGGGCTTCTGCAGCACGACTTCGCTGCCACGCCTGCTGGGCCGTTACTTGAAGGCCTACCCAGGTGTAGACCAAACTCAAGGACTAAATCAAGGCAAAGTATTACCACATGTTCCCGAACAGAGACGAAAGGAGAGAGGGCTACTCACAGCAAGGCGGGGAGGAGGGTAGAGGTGGAAATGAGGAACCAGGGGAGGAAGGGAGAAAAACACGAGAGCTGCCAATATAAAGAATTCATTAGAGGGGAGTCATGTTGTGACCTCCACGGTGAAGATGAGTGAAAATTCTTGTATGGTTTAATATTCTGTGGAAATATTCCAAACCACATGTTCTCCATGCAGACTGTGGTCCTCTCTCCGCCCCGGTTTCAGGGAAGTCCCGCCGCCCGGAACTCAGCCCGCTGCTTACTTAGCCTGGGCGTTGGGCTGGGCTGGGTGGGGAGGCTTGTCTGGGGCTGCAGGTCTAGAGGCCTGGGCTGCGCGGAGGGCTGGCAGCCCGGCTCACGGTCTCCGGGAGGAAGGGCAGTGTCCCAGGGCTGCTGTCCGAGCCGCGGCAGCCTTCCTTGCTGGGACAGAAGTCCCACGTTCTCTTCTTCAACTCTCTCAGATAGATCGGTCCAGTGGTTTCTAATACTTTTTTAAAAGTTTCTTAAAAACAACTCTTTTGAGGCAATGGCACCCCTCTGAAAAACAAACAAAAAAACCCCAAAACAAACAAACAAACAAAAAAACTGCTGTAAAATCTCATACATAAAAAATACATCTGCTGTGGCTGGGAGTGAGAATGGGGTCCTGGGGCCCTGACCCCCGGCTTCTCTCTCTAAGGCAAATGGAGCCCTGAAGGCTTCACAAAGGAAGTGTGGAAACTATAGTCCAGCGCCTTCCCTCTGTGAACAGGAAATGGAGATGAGAGGGACTGAGAGGGCTGCCCACGTGCCTGTAATCAACCAGGGGCGGAGTTAGGGTTGCAGTTCTGCCACCAATCTCAGTACCTGTCCCCAGCCCTAGACTCGGAGGTATTTGCCTTTAGAATAGAGGCTTTCAGAATAGACTAGCTGGCACACCTGGTCCTCCCTGGGCACAAAGTACACATTTGTTGAGTTGAAATGAAATGCTGTGCTGTTAGGCAAACGTCCCTGGGAGTCCACAGTCCCTCAGTCTCAGACACCCCCTGTGTCAAGGGCACTTGGACTCCGAGGGGCTGTGGCTCCCAGGAATGTGCTGTGCTTCTGGCAGGGGGCTCTGGGCTTTCGACTCAGGCAGAAAGACTTTGAATTACCAGTTTATTTTTTAGACAAGCAAGTTCAAAACAACTTGCTGCATCTCCCAAGTGTGGCAAAGAGGACCAGAGCGAAGCCTTCCTGGGATTTTTGTTGAACTAAAAATCTCCATCTCAGCCAAACAAGAACAACTGGTTTGGCACACTAATATTTACTGTAAGTTAAAAAACAGTGCCATTTGAAGCTTTTGCTGAGCTGCTGTTTTCCCAAGGCGTGCAGAGTCAGGCCCTTTATCTCTCCTCAGCCCTACTCGGTCCCTTGCTGTGCCCTGAACGTCAGAAAACAAAGACGCCTGCTGGCATCATCACGGCATGATGAGACTGCTCACCCAGCACTCCTTCTGCACCCTCACCCTTGCCAGATCCCTTGCTTTTAGGCAGGGCCACAAGACTAGTCCCGACTAATGAAATGTGAGCTGAAATGGTGCACAAAGCCATGTGCAAATCTCTCAGCTCACCCTCCCTGCCACCAGCACTTTCCAGAGGGTGAAGCTCCCATCAGTCTGGGACCTGAGTCACTTTGATAAGCAGAGTGCCCTCCCCGCGTGGACCCATGCTGGACATGTATCATGAAAGAAATAGAAACCTTTGCTGTTTTAAAGCCACTAGACTTCAGGGCTAATTTGTTATACAGCATAACCGAACTAATCAAGACGAATGCAGAAGGATTTGTGTTAGGAGCAGGGAAAGTCTAAAACCTGCCCTGGCAGGAGTTGCATGAAGAATTCTCTTCAGATCAAGGAGCCTCAGGGTTCCCAGCAGCAGCGGGCTGGAGCTGGCTCACACTGGCTTTGAAGACGCGATCCTGCACATCTTGTGACGTCACCTTGGTAACTGTAACTGGCCACGAGGGGAGTATTTACACCATAGAAACTGGCAAATGCTACAAATCATGACATTTCCCCCCTCTGGAAAACTGGTTGTTAAATATTTAACAGCACACCTCTGGTAAATATTCAAGTGTCTATAGACAGGTGAGAGTAGGATAGGACAGGAGGATCAACAGTAAATAAAAATCCCTTAAAGTCCTTCATTGGTTTCCTCTAAATCATACAATTGGCAGTCAGAATGATGTTTTTGCCAGCATACCCTCAACATCAGAAGTCTGAGCTCATTTTATTTCAACAGTTACCTTCGCATAAGATAGAATACCAGCCATCTTCTATTTTTGGTCGACCACACCTTGGAGGCTTCGTGCCTTTCAGATTTCTAAGCGGAGCAGCTGATAAAGCAATTTTCATTCTGGCTTTGCTACCTGCCAGCATAGCACTTGGAGGAGGCACTGAATTCAGCATTCTTTTTCTCCCCTCCAGCATTCTGTTTTATCATTAAAAATATTCTCCATGTATTTCTTTCTTTATTCTTATCACTATCCTTTTTCATAAATACAAAATGAATAGATTGAAATTTGATTTTGTTGGGAGTTGGATAAATTTCAAGGCCTAATGAATTATCCTTTTATTAAATGATATTTAGTATCATTAATATATTTGCTTCAGGGACCCAAACATGAAAGATTCCTATCTTAATATAATGCCTATATTTCCACATATATAAATAAGTACTACCTCCAAGAAACTCCTTACCTTGACTGCACACTCATGACAGTCCCACTTCTTACAGTAGTCCTGGCTCGAAGGCCTTTACAGAGGAGAAGTGACCAAGAGACCGGCAATGCCGTCTGTCCCCTGCTCTCCAGAAGTCCAGGGAAAGGTCTTGCTTAGCTACATAGTATCACAAATTAGTCAACACTCTTCTTTCTAGTTGCATTTCTACTTACTCTTTCTGGCACTTTCCCAGTTGTTTCAACTGTGAAATGTGGGTGGTCTGGTGGTGGTGGGCACTTACATACCAACTTGAGAAAAGTATCTCATAAAAACCTGATTTGTTTTATTTTATAAGGAGTTATAAAATCATTTTGATTGACATATTATGTTATTTGGCTTGAATATTAAATATCATTGGTGAATAGCTTAAGTTTCATTGCACTGGCAGCTGATATCTACTAAAAATAAGGTACTTAGATGCTGTTCTAGCTTATGTCACTCTGAGAAACAGTCTTGCCCTAACCTTCTTGACCTCAGTTTCTTCATCTTTCAAATGAGGGATTCAACCTGATGATTAATGGGGTCCCTCCAAAGTCAAACTTTCTTTGATTCTAGAGGTATGCAGAATCATACAGAAGGGAAAGTATATTCATTTATTCAATACACATTAATAGCCTACTAGATATCAAGCACCATGACAAGGACAGTTAAAAGATTCCTGCCTTCAAAGAAATTATAGTTTAATGGGGAAGAAAAAAAAGTAAAAGCTAATTACAACACCGCAGAAAAAATGCCGCAGTGGAGGGAAACGGTGGTTACAGATGGGGGCACAGGGCAGGCAGCTAACCCGCTTTGAGGGGAGAAGAGATTGGGGATCAGGATGAAAGTGCCGCTGAGGACGTGGAGGGCGGGAACTGAGGCGAGGCGAGAGAGGCACCTGCAGAGCCGAATCTGAGCAGGCGCCGTGCACCGGCACTGCCCTAGGCCCAGGCCCTGAGTGCACAACAGAAGGCTTCGTCTAGCCACCAGGGAACCCACAGAAACTGCTCTAGGCAAGGGGGCAGCATGGGTAAAGGCTTAAGGACAAGAGCCAGGACTTCAGGAAATTGTAGATGCCTCAGTATTCTGCATGTAGGAGTAAACTTACGGTTCTGGATGTGGAAGATGAGAGGTAGATGGCTGGCTCATGAGGTGTCTTGTGAAGTGTCCTGACCAGTGTGGCTCAGTGGGTTGGGTGTCGTCCTGCAAAGTGAAAGGTCACACGGTTGTTCCCCAGTCGGGGCACATGCCTGGGTTGCAGCTTCGGTCCCTGGTGGGGGCATGCAAGAGGCAACTGATCGATGTTTCTCTCTCACATCCATGTTTCTCTCCCTCTCTTTCTACCTCCCTTCCCCTCTCTCTAAAAAGGTAAACAAACATTCAAACAATGGTATTTAAACTTTCTCCTCAGGTTATATATATCAGGGAAGTTGTTGTGGTTGTTGTTGTGTTTGAGGGACCGGACATGCTTGTCAGAATGCTCCGTCTGGCAGCACTGTGGAGCCAGGAACGGGGGCTCAGAGAGCGGAAAAGACCGAGGCAGACGGACCGCAGGGCGGTGTTGGAGGTGGGACCAAGGGCGGTTAACCAAGCAGCTCCCAGAAGTGCTGACGACTTTGAGCCACCTGGAACCAATGACGGGTTCAATGACATGGGTGTTGAGAAAGAGAGAAATAGGGCGCTCGGGGTCTCTGGTTTGAGGAAGTCAGTGCGGGTCACTGAGACACGGGGCGCTCCAGAACGAACAGGGTTGAGGGCGAAGATGAGCTCAGGCTGTGACTTGCGGAGTCTGAAATCCGAAGTCTTTCCGGGGGTGCTGACAGCTCGCCCCCTCTTCCACAAACCCTTCCAAAATAAAAGCACACCTCTGGAGCCATCATTGGGATGTCATGGAGGGCAGGACATGTGCGCAGTGTCCTTGTGCCTTTGCTGCAGTGGATTCCGGTCACTCAAGAATTTGCGTTAGTCGTTAGAGAGACAGTGGTTGAAGCCTGCGGCCCTGTGCTCTCCGTGCAGAGAAGAGCACAGAGGCCCTCTCTGCCTCGTGGTCAGCAGAGGGGAAACTGGGCAGACTGAAATCTCTCTTCCCCTCTAAATAACAAAAGCCCAAACTAGTGACTCTTTTGGATGCCCCGTCTAAATGTTCAGACTTGAGAGAAAACTGCTTTCTCCAGGAAGTCAGTAATAAATCTCTAGCACCAATGGAAGTCACTACGTCCTAAAGCGACAATTGTCAGCTGAAAGAGGGAAAAAAAACACAACATTCCTTCCCTCCGTGAAACCCTCCTTCACCAAACACAGCCCCTCTCAGACTACAGAGAGCACCGTTGTGCAGACACCCCGGGCTTCTTCAGGAACCGCCCAGAAACCTAACTGACTGTGACCAATGACCACGGCAAACTGCCCGGGGCATGAAAATGTTCAGCTGCAGCCAGGGTCATTGCTGCAGGGGATCTGCCAGGTCAGGCAGGTGGGAGGAACATACCAGGCCCAGCACAGGCCGATGCGGCCAATGTTTAATGTGAAGAAGAGAGGGGGATGGAAATGGGAGGAGATATTTGGACATGTGCCCTTTAAATCTTTTACATCTTCATTGTGCAAGGTGTGTGTGCGTGTGTGTGCAGAACAGCCAAGTGTGCTGCTTTCTATCCTTTACCTGTGTTTTGCCCTTAGTATCAGGCTTTCTAACTTTCTCTCTGCCTGTGGTCTTGCTTCTTTCACACCCATTTTCTAAACTGTGGCCAGGATGAAACGCCCCACCCAATGGCATCTGCCGAAGACTTTTCCAGGGCGCCTCTGCACCTATACCTGTGGGTCGGTGCACCTGGAACACAGCGGGAAGGATACGCCTGACTCCCAGGAGGGGCAAGCTTCTAGAACTCATGCTTTTAATTTTAAAATTCAATGGATTTTTAAATTCATTCCATAATATATCCAAGTTTCTTTTAATAAAAATTATTGTTTTAAACTATTTATCCTTAAGGAAAAATTAAATACTCTGGAAAAATTAATACTCTGGGAAAAGCACCACTTTGTCCCCAAAGTGTGTGTGTCCTGGCTTGAGAAACTGCACCCTGGGGGACAGCTCCTGTCCATTTCCTGTCTAGCTCTCCACTTGCCTCCCTCTATCTGAAATTCCACAAATTAACCCAAAGGGAGTCCCTACACGGAGGTGTGGCAGGTATTTATTTCCTGCTGTGTGATGTGTATTACCATATGTCTGATTTATAGTTAAAATCACTCCATTTGATATTGAAGAGGTGCAGCACAGACATTAGGAGAGAGCTCGGTAATTCTAGGCTTGATTCCTTGCTCTGTTATTTACCAGATCCGTACCCCCACAGAGCCTCAGTTTCCTCATCTGTACGATGGGGATTATAGAGGCGCTGCCTCACGGGTTGCTGTGAGGACCCAGTGACATGTTTGTAAAGAACACAGAATGTGCCCGTCACATAGTAAGTGCTCAATACATATAAATGATTGGAATTATATTCTATGGAATAATCTTAGAGGTGATTCCAATATAGTTATAGGCACTAGATGATCACAGACAGATGTAACTGGGTTGATCATATTAGACAATTTGCAGGAATGAAACAATTTTTAAAAGACTACTTTGCGTTGTGCCAAAGGACACTTTAATACTCCTAAGTCCTAAAATATAAATTGAGAAAAGACTGAAGAGCTCATTTTAAGTATGCATTTAAGAAAATTCTAGAATCATGTCAGTTTTTTGTTGACTGAGGTGGTTACGTTTAATTCTTGTGAACACACTAATTATTTTGACATTCTGTGTAATACAGTTTATTGTACTACTAGGTCTTTCCCCAAAGCCGAAGTCTCTCAAAAACTTAAGCAAGGAATACAAATAAATACGAACATCTGGCCGAGGAGCAGAAGCAGATGTGCAGGCTGAGGTACATCAAAGAAAAGCCCATTATTATTTCGGTGACTGGCTCATGCTGCATAATGAAAACAGCTTATAGAAATGGAAGTTAATTGTCCAGAGGTGTCAGTTCATATAAAAAGATATCCCGAAAGAAACATTATTTGAACAACAAACGATTACAATGTATTTAGTTGATGCTCACAGTGATAAAGGGCATCACGGAAGATGGCTTCAAGACACAGATGCCAAGTGTCCGACGCTGTTTACTGGAGAACGGTTTCCTTAGGTGTGGAAAGAAGTGTGTCTCTCTGAGATCTTCTGCACGTTCTGGGTAAAAAACTGTTCCTGAGCTGGCAGGTTACATGTGGTGATTAGTTGACGCGCTGAATGCTGTTGTGTACACTCAGCTATGGTCCATGGGACTGCACAGCTAGAATGACCGTGAGACGTGCCACTTCTTAATGCAGGGAGCAGTGGGTTGGCCTTATTCTGTCTGATGTCATGCAAGATGCAGTTATAGACCTTCAAGTGTGAGGCAGAGAATTGAACAGAATCATAATAGGACTCTTAGATTTATTGATCATAAATGCAAATATATTCGTTTTCTTTAACGTACTGCAAGACAGGAAATGGCGGAGCGCCTGCTGCTGCGGGACATCTCTGGAATCTCAGATGCTTACAGGCAAGTTGTGCAACAAGTACACAGGTGTGATGTCTTTCTTCCAATGATTTCAAAGGTGACGAAGGGCCCGAACCCCGAACTTTGCATAGTTTGAGAATTACCTTCAAATGCACTGAGTCCTCACTGCAGAGGGGGGAAAGGCCCTTTGGTGAGAGTCCTTAAAGCTGAGAGCCACGGGGTTAGTAAAAAGATTCTAAAACACCTTTTTCAAAAGTTACAACCTGACCGGGAAGGCTCAGGCTGTCCGGGAAATATTAAATAGTGCAGTTGTAATTCAGGTAAATTCGGCTGCATCCAGAGGTGCAAGGCGGTGTCCCAAACCCCACAAATCACTCCATAAAGTATCTGACTGAAGGTCTCTTGAGTAGGTAGCAAAAGGAGAGATCAATTCTTAAACTCTTCTTTATTTGTCTCTCTCTACCAAACTTGAGATCAGCTGGTTCTCCTGCATAAGCCCTTCTTTCTCACCCTCTTTATCCCCACTGTGTGGATGTTTTCTTGTCTGCTCAGGATGTAATAACACATTTCCTTACATAGCACGGCTACAGCGTTCCCTCTGCTCTTTACGTTCTGCATCTTGGCTTGTGTCTGTCCTCAGTGGGGTAAAGGGCCAACAATATCGAAATGTAACGAAGGAGCCTTCTTGGCAGGTAAGGGCCGGAAAATGCTGTCAATACCTAGGTTTTTATTTGTGCTCATGAACAGCACTAAGCTGTCATTTGTTAAAAAAACAGACAAAATGCCACAAAGTTGTGCATAATAACTGCTGAATCTTCTCTCTTCAGTCACCGAGGCCGGCAGTAAGAGAAGGAACTCTTCACTTTCAGCCAGGAAGGTCAAGGAAGAGTGGATAGGGAAGGAGAAGAGGAAGTGGGTGGAACTTGAATTGGGGAAGACAGAAGAACTAAAGGATGTTGTAAGCAATCAAATCTTTTAAGAGTGCATGTTAAGCATGACAAATGCAAGCTCCTTGAAGGCAGAAGAATTTGAGAAATTCTTAGCACACAGAGTAGAAAATAAATATTTGTAGAAAGAATATAATCTGCATTTGTGGAATATAATTTGTGGAATGAATTACTGTTTGTGAAATGCATAAATTGAATGCAATCTTAAGGAAGATCTTAATCCTTCTGAAATACTCTATGGCCATGTTTTCCAGACTTTTTGGACTATGATCATAGTAAGAAATAAATTTTTAATTTGTACACATCATCTATGTGTGCATGTGAATGCACACATGCTCACACACATGTGCACACATATGTTTGTGCGTGAGGTAGACATTTTCTAACAGAGGCTGCCCTTCACACTTGCAATGTGCTGCTAACCTCTACCCTGTTCCACTTTGTGGGACACAACGCTGGTCCCAGTTTAAGAAACAAACTGCTCTGGAGTAGAGATCAAAACAAAACCAAAATAAAACAAACAAATAAAAATGCACACAGAAGCCAAACAGTTCCTATAAATGTGTGAATCCGTCTGCAAGGACAATAGCTAATCTGTAGATAAACTGAAGCAGAGTATGACTCCTGTAAGGGCATTTAAGAAGTCTTAAAAGTAGGAACACAACCATGACCACAGCAAAACCAATACAAAATAAAACAAAATGTACAGCATTGGCCAAAATAAAGCTCCTTTGGGCTTAATCTGACCCATGGTCAGCTGGTTTGTCACTTCTGCTCCACAAGGCAGAACAAAACTGATATTTCAAATGAATTGCAATTGTCTGAAATCTGAGGGTTTAAATTCACTCAGGTCAGTGGATTTCCTCACCTACCCTCAGTTCCTTCTCTCCCCAGTCCTGTTAGCAGTGACTGAAAGAGTCTGGCCTTTTACTAGAGACAACTACAGTTAGTTTACAATGAGACACACAGGTCTATTTATCCAATTCACAGCTACCCACCAGCAACTTTCCCATTTGATGGTGTGTGTGATCATTGTTGTCATTAAGGTCGTTACCATTCTGTATATAGACCATACTTAAAATATTTAAAATTTCAATGTTTAAGTTTTTCCTTTTAATAGGGAAAGATCTTTTTTTTTTCTTTTGAAGTCCAATTAGGCCTACACATGATCTTCAATTCTGCTTTCTTGTCCCATTTATACACACAGGGACTGGTTTTTATTTTGCATAGAAATAAATTTTAACTTAAAATAACTTCCACACCTACTTTGTTTGGTTAAAAAGGGCTATGGAACATCACATGTAATTTATGGGGCCCTCTGTTTGTGTCCCAGTCCCCCCCACACACACGCTTCGGTGACGCCGTGTCTCCGTGTGCCAGTGACATTAAAATTTCTGGCAAAACTCAATATGCAATCCATTATCACCTGTCATGAGTGGCTTTTAAGATCCAGCCAGATATTTTGGAAATACTGTTTAGCTCCACTGAAAAGAAAAACCTCCCTCCGAAAGTGGTACGGCCCTCATCCCTCCATCTCCTTTTCAAAGGAGTTTGGACAACTTTCGGCTTAGTCAATATGAAATGGAGTCCAGAAACTTACATCTTAAAAAACAAATACAATTTTAGGTATTTCAAAACCGCTTCAGGAATATGCTTGTGGCTTAAAAAAGAAACAATAACAAAGTTGTAATCCTTTTTTTTTCTCTGAGGGGAAGCAGGGATCTTACACGCACGGGTTACACGCCAGTGCCTCTTTTTTCCCTTTGCTTCAGTGGGTGTTTTGATTTTAAATTCACCAGTGGAGAGGAACTGGAGCCTGCCTCCCAGGACTCTCAGAGTGTTGTACTTTCTTTTTGTTTTCTTACTTTTAATTGATTTTCTTGGGGAAAATAAAAATTGGTAATCATTCTACAAGCCAGAGAAAATCACCGCTACTCCAACCTAACGGCTTTTCTAGGTGTAGACACATATTTTTATTTGCTAAGATGTTATCAGATGGTTTTGTAATCTTCTCCCCCCCAATTAATAACATAATGTGATCACCTTTTTATAGCATGTTTAACTGACTCCTGTGTCTTTCAACAGAAGGAAGCTGTGATGAGGAGAGTTCCCCCTCCCCACCCCAAATTGCACAGGCTGTCCACTCTGATGAGCTAACCTCTTCGGGTCCGCACTCACCAACATTTGCTCTCTCTGCCTCACATACTCGTTCCTGATGCTCGGCAGGTGCCCTACCAGGATCATGCACCACTTGACCCCACTGTGTGTAGTCTGGGGGACCCAGTGATAAAGAATGGAAATTGATTATGCACAGACTGTTACTTGGTGACAACAGCATTTACCTGATAACAGATAGGTCAGAGGATTGCTGTTTTTAAACGTAATTGTTGTCACAGCACCAGAAAGTTGAGAGGCTACTTTGAATACTTTATTTCTTCAATTCAGGTATATTGGGGTTAACAGGTTAGTGACTATGGTCGGGAAGAAAAGCATTCATGGATAATGAATGTTGAGTTCCTTGTCTTATCTGCAGCAGATGTTTTGTAAGTGCCACCAAGAAAGGAAGGATCTGGACTTGACCATCGGGTAATCTGCCCCAGTTTCAACATCTCAAATGCCTCTGGCGTCATTGGACCCTCAGGCTTGTGTTTAAGGAACAGGCTGTCCCAGACCTCCAGGGGGCAGCCCCACACCAGCTGTGCTGAGGGATGGGTCAGACTGCTGGGAGGGAGAGGGTGGTATTTCTGCCCCTTGCTCACACAGACAGGGGTGCTCTACGAAGAGGGGCCGGCATGGGCATTTACATGAAGTGCACAGTGCCTTCCAGGGGCCCAGCTTGGGGAGGGGCGAGTGAGGGCAGAGATGAGCTGCCTTTATTGGTATTAAACAGTCAAGGCTCCAATCTTGAGTCTCAGTTCTGATACTTCCAGTATCTTCTGTGAGTTCTAGAGAAGTGCAAGAGTGTGTCCCTAAAGTGACTGCAGGTGTGTGATCACTTCACACCAGTCTGTTTCCCGAGGGCACAAAAAGCATGCTCATTCATTATGTATTTGCATGCATGTGTATTGTTAAATACTGCACACTTGGGACAATGTAGGAACATCATTCAAATACCTGCATGCAGAGTACACACCTACAGTTCTCTTAACTGTCCATGGCCTGACTGTCCACTCAGGTTATCCTCTGAACCACTCCAGTGCCTGTTACCCCTGGCCCCCTAAAAGGGGGAAACTGCAAGTACTTAGATGCTTATTCTATGTTCTTGTATATCCTGTTAAAATATAAACTCAGTGAAAGCAAAAGAGACTCATTAGTGTTTTGAAACCCCCACAGGGTATGCTAAATAGCTATAGTTGCTCAATAGCAGGTTCTAGAATCTATGGCAGCCAGGGGTTTTAGAAAAAATTAACTTGATTTGGGCCATTTTTGGCTCAATAGATGTGCACTCCTTTGTTTAGGGAGAGAATCAGGAAGGACTCTCTATTGATGGACTAATACTTGAAAGTGGATTAAACTCCAGAAGCATTTGTCAAGCATTCCCCTACATCCCATCCCAAACACAGCCACAGCCCACCTCTGTGTTAGATTGTCAGGATCTGTCCCTTCTGTGCCCACACCCCTGGACCCCAGAGCCAGGAAGCCCAGGACTCCCAGGCCACTCCTCGTCACCAGACTCTCTTCCCCTAGACTGACCCAGGTGCGCAACTCTCCTCAGTGCCTGGCCCAGTCACCGCACCCCTCGGACACTGTCTGTACTTAGCAAAACTTATCCTCAACCCCTTCACTCTCTTCTCTTAACCAAGACCTGGCTCTTCCCAGAGAATGTGTCTCTTGGTTTTCATTTTTCTCCCTATACCCAGGGGGCCTGGGGCATTGCCCTTACTCTTCACTCGGTGCCCTCCACAGGCCCTTCCAGCCCCTCCTCTCCCCCTCCGTTTCCCTGCCCCCACCAAGCTCACCGTCAGTTCCTGCCCTCAGGCTCTACTGTCCAAGGTCCTTTCTTGTTACAGCAGCTACAGACTAGGTCACTCTTCTGTATTCCTTAACCATTTTAGCACCTTGCTGATGCCCACCCCCCAAACCTTTAAAAATACTCTGGAAATAATTCATGACATTTTCAAATTTGGGGGGGCAATTAATGCCCTAACAAGCTGTTCTTTGACTCCTGTTCTTACTCAACCACTCGTCCTCACAGTTCAGTCATTCCCAGCTGCTTCAGATGCTGTTTCAAGATTCCCTTTGACGCAGGTTCGATTCCCAGTCAGGGCACATGCCTGGGTTGCAGGCCATGGCCCCCAGCAACCACACATTGATGTTTCTCTCTCTTTCTCCCTCCCTTCCCTCTCTAAAAATAAATAAATAAATCTTAATAAATAAATAAATCTTAAAAAAAAAAGATTCCCTTTCACGACTAGCACTTCCTATCCTGTCTTTTTAACACATTCTATCAGGTCTCCTGTTTCCGGCTGTTGCCCAGTTCCACAGGAAGTTGCAATCTATTGCTCCTACTCCATTTTCACTATCAGTCATCCTTCCTCATCTCACTGTCCCCCCTACTGCTTTCGGTTCCACGCTTCATCGTTGTAACCAAGACCTTGAACACATACTCAACTCTCTCGTCCCTCCCTCCCTCCACCATATATACATCTGGTAAAACCACAACTCTAATTACACCCAAATCTCCGTCTACTCCCTATCATTCTCAAGCAGCTGAATATATTGGAGAGAAAAACCGCGTAACCTTATGGATCGGTTCTCACAGTAAAGCTGCAGCCACTCCCTCTAGGTGGGCCCTCGTGGTGCCCGGGAAGGCTACTCTGCTTCCCTTACCAGCCACTCCCCCACTTTCCCTGGTGACTTGTTACCCCTTTTCCTTTCTTCTCAAACCTCCAACCTCTCCAAATTCCCTGTTGGCCACTCATCTGGGAAAACACGAAACCGAGGAAACCATGTGCTCCATCCTCATATTTTCTTTCTTCCATCCCCTTGTTATGAAAGTGCTAAAACCTTTCACATGGGCTCTTGAGTTCATCCCTCTTCCCCACCCGAGAGCGTCTGCTCTGGGCTGAACTGTGACCCTCCAAAATTCAGACGTTGAAGTACTAACCACCAGGACCTCAGAAAGTGACTGCATTTGGAAATTAGGTCTTCAAAAGGGTGACTAAGGTTAAGTGATGTCATATGGATGGACCCTAATCCTTATGACTGGTGTCCCTACAAGAGGAGATCAGGACACAGACATGCACGGAGGGAAGATCATTTGAAGAGAATAAAAGAAGGTGACCATTTACATGCCAACAACAGAGATTCTCAGCAGAAACAACCCAGCTGACACCCTGATCTCAGACTTCTGGCCTCTAGAACTTTGAAGAAATAAATTCCTGTTGTTTCAGTCATTGGAGTCCGTGCTACTTTGTCATGTTAGCCCTAGCAAATCCACAGAGCATCTCCTGAATCTTTCATGGTTTTCCTAGATCGTCAATGTTTTCCTTTCTATTAAACTATTCACATCAGCCATACACAGTATTGCAAAATAGCTACGTTACAGTGTTGCGTTGTTAAAACCCAAACCAAACCCTGCCTCGGCCTTCCGCCGCCTTCTAGCTCTGCTCCTGTTGCAGGAACGCTCCTCAAAGAGTCGCCTTACGTCACTGGCTCCACCGACTCTCCCCTCAGACTCTGAACCAACTTGAGCTGGGCTTTCTGCCCTGACACTCCATCAAAAAGCCTTTTCTAAGTTCAGTGGTGACCTCACAGTGCCAGGTTAAGTGGGCTCTTCTCAAACCTCATCTCACTCACTTTCAGCATATCTGACACCGTTTCTTTTGAAAGACTTCTTTCGGCTCCTGGGACTTATCTTTCTTTCTCTTTTCTTTTCTTTTCTTTCTTTCTTATTTATGCTTGGATTACTCTGGTTTCTGTCTAGTCACTCCTTTTATGTTTTTTTCCCCTCCCCCTCCTCCTCCTTCTTTTTTTGGTTAGGGTTTCCACAGCTCAGTCCTTAGATTTCTTCTCTGACTGTATTCAGTCTTAGGGAACATCTCATTCTAGTGTCTTGGCCAAAAAAGCCATCTCCATGCTGATGACTCCCAAGTTTGTCGCTGGAACTCAGGCTGCTCCCTGGACAAATAGACTTCTCTATGTGAATGCCACATGAGTTCTGAGCTTGACTTGCTCAACACAGAGCTCTTAAATTTTGGACTGCCCTCCAACCTTACTCCTCCTATATTCTTCCTCATCTCAAAAATTTCGTTCCGGTTTTCTTGGGAAAAACCTTGGAATCATGTTTGTTTCATCTCTTTAGATCATATACCACATCTAATTCAAAAGAATCCCTTAAAAGTTCTTTCTTGAAATGCACCTACATTCTCATCATCCCTCGGCATCTCTCCCTGGCATCCCCTGTGGTCCAAGCCTCATTCTGATGCTCAAAGTTTTCCACTCTGATTTCCAGTTCTTCATGACTTTGTTTTACTATGGCTGATTATAGAGAATGTTCTGGAGAGAAATGCCTGCTTTTGTTAGATTTGTGATTAAAAAACAACTGGAAGGAGAAGTAGAAACGGCAGGAGGAGGAGCAAGCGGCACAGGTGAACGTAAGGCCAGGACAGAAGGAGTGGTGCGCACATCATTTTTGTAGGTTTGGCGAGAACTCTCTGCGAAGTGACTTGCAGGAACATGTTAAGTTAGGGAGTTCACAAAAAAAAAAAATGAAGAAATTACAAAGCACAGGATAACGAAATACCAGACATTTTCAAAGAGGTGCTGCTCAAAAACTACTGTTAATGGAAACGAAACCAGTATGTATTTGTCAGTTTTATCTGTAGAGGGAAGTATGTACATTTGGTACAAACTTCACAAATATCAGTGATGAAAGCCTAGGGAGTTAGCCCCATGACTGATCACCATCTGTAACCGTTCTGTGTTTTGATTGAAAAACTCCATTCAAACCTCTTCCAGTGACCACTTATTTTCCAAAGTTGTACACAGATGTCCAAAATCATCAAATTGTATACATTAAATATATATAGTTTTTTGTACATTAATTATACCTCAATAAAGCTGTATTTAAAAAGAAAAACCTTAGGGTTGTATAGCCTATTTCAGCATTAATATTAACCAATCTGCTAAACTCCCATTTAAAACTCAATACAGTAGGAAAAATTTGTGGTTCATAAAGAAAATTTTTGCTGATTTTGATTATTCTTTGTTAAACGACTTCTTCCACTTAAAGAATGAATAATTGTGGCCATAAATTTTGGTGAATAAAAATTGTTTAAAAATTTGTATTAGATGCAGAAATAATGTTTTTGCCATCACTTCACCAACAATACAAGAAGAGTTTACTTGTCCCTCTGAATGCTCCACTGGAGTGAAGAAAGTGGCTTCCCCCAGTTCCTCCGAGTGCTACAGGGACGACAGCCGTCCCAGTACTTTCCTTGGACATAACAACAACAGAAATGGGAGAAAAGGAGTACCTCCTTTAAAAAAAACTCTTCTAGAAGTCCTCTGCATAATAAACAACAATAACAAATGGCTTTAATAATAGGTTACATTCATACAATACTTTATAGTTTACAAAGCCCATCACTAAGTTTTTGTCAATTGATCCTTGTAATAATTATATGACTGTATACTTCAGATGCATTTTATAGATGACAAAAATTAAGTTCTGCAAGCTTCACCTACTTGTTTGAGATACACAAGTGAGCAGAACAAAGCTGTAATCCATACTTATCCGGTTTATCTGTAGAGGCTGTGCCCCTGTAATTTCCCCACCTACAATAACGTGAGTTAGAGAGATAAAGACCCAAGCCTGTGTTGCCATCAGGGTGTTCAAGGCAGGCAGAAAGCGAAAGGAAAGGAAGCCGGTGTTCCTGAGATGGGAGCTCAGCTGGGAACCCCCAGTCCTAGGCAGCAGCCCTGCGAGGGTCAAGACCATGGAGATGGCAGGGAAGATATTTAAAGACAGGGATTTGCTGGCTGAAATCTTTGATTTTTAGCCTTGACCTCCAAAGCCACGGAAACCCCGTGCTCAAAGCCCATCTTTCATCGAGCTGCAAGTCTCCGAGATCAACAACTGCAGGCTCTGGGCCTCTGCTTCTGGTTCGGGGCATTGTGTGAATACTCGGTTAGAGCCGCCGCCTCCCCCTGGCAAAGTCCCACAGATGAAGTGTAAAACTGAGACTCCGGCCGTTCGTGCTTATTAAAAGCCCCGAGGTACCTTTTACAAGAATTGGGTGATTAACATTCACAATCTTGGCCTATTTCCAACAAGGGGAAAGAAATCGTGCTTCCACGGTGCCTGCTTGACTCTGTAGTTCCATTGGGCGGACTGCGCGGAAACGCGGCGCAGGGTCTGAGACCCTGGGAGATCGGTCAGGGCAGAGTTATGAAAAACCCATTCTCGCTAGGTTTTAATTTAGAACATCTGAGGACCACCTGGATGCAGGAAACCAAATTTATTCCCACCTTCAAAGGAGAGGAGAATCAAGGCTTTAGGAGTAATTTACTTCAATCGATTCCAACCTCCCTTCCCTGGACTGTTCTGCAGAACCAGCTCTTCCCTCCTCTCTGTGAGAGACACCGGCCCTAGGCAATGAGCGGACGCACTTTTCAGCACACCTGGTAGATACCCACCTAGGGCTGTGTCTTCGCGCCAGGTTGTGAATGGTGGTTTTAAACCTGAAATATCACGGCCACATTTTAGTAAATAACTTGAGGTAGACAGGACAAAATAGACTCTAAGTTATTGCTGCAAGTGTGGAGGAAGGGTAGGAAGAGCAGGAGAGAAATTTTGCACAAACCCATGCCGATGTCATACTGTTTGAATGTCGAACTTTCTAGTATTCTGGTTTGCATATCCTTAGCAAAAAGGCAAACCAGAAATGTAATAAGATACATTCAATTGCTGGTGGACATCAACTGGTACACTGTGTGGCCAATGAGTCTAGAAAGACTGTAAATTTCTAATGATCCAAGGCTCACGAACAAAGGAAAAACAGTATGTAGAATGTGGAAAGAACCTAAACATATTCCTAGGAATAGAGTAACCCCTTGGCTGTAGTAAGTAAAGTGCTAAAAAATATATATACGTGCAGCCCTAAGGTTGTAACTCTGAAAAATAAGGGGATACTAGAAGAAAGTCTAATTTGGGAGACATAAGAAGGACAGATGGTGGTTAGTCAAGGGATTAACTCACTGGGCTTTTCCACTGCTAATATTTATGAAATTCATACAGAATGCCCACTTACTCGCTAAGATAAAAAAAATAGAGAACAGATCTAGATTGCTTAAGGCCTTAAAACGTGTTTGGGTCTAAGGCTACAGCTAGAAGGTAGAAACGAATGTCTGGAAACTGAAGTGAAATCGAAGTGTAGAACAGGTTTGAGGATTAAGCCACTGCCACCCAGGCCTGCTTGGCCTCTTTATTTCAGGACGAGGCCTAGCTATACTGGATTCTCTGAGGGGATTTTATTTCCTTTCATTTTCCGCTCTTAGGCGCTGCTTAACACCACTTAAGCCAATAAGTCTCTGGTTCTTACCCCAGGGGCCCAACTTCTGGCAAAGTCCATTGGTGCTACTCCTCCGCTAGACCTTAGGTCACTTCAGCTATTCCAAAGGCCAGAGGAGGTGGCAGATGTGTGGTGAGTCATTAATTATTCAGAAATTGGTTGTCATTATAGTAGCAAAAGCAAAACAAAACAGCCACCCCGCAAAGTTGATTTGGTTATGGAATATAAATGGGAAAATACGAGTAGACATCGTCATAGGGTGGACAAAATTAAAATGTTTTCCACACCATTTCTCCTTTCTTCATGTTCCTACATTCTAGTGAAACGGCCAAGGGAAACGGTAGTTGAAAAAATGAAGGGGCATCTCCCTTGCGTGACAGAGAGCTATCATTTCCTATGGAAGCTCTACTTGGGTGGCTTCAGTCGTTAATTAATCAAACAGATATTTGTTGAGCACATGCCATATTTCAGACACTACCTTAAGTGCTGGAGATACAATGAAAAGCAAAAATAAGACACAGGACACTGAAGTCAAAGCCATGTGGGACAGGCATGGGTACCAGGCAGCGCGGAAACAAGGTCAGCAGAAAGTTGAAAGTAAGAAAACAGGATTTTGCCCTGTTCTTCCAGCAGCAACAGCTGTGGCCTCTTCCAAAGCAGTTAAGCCTGTGGCCAGGATTCCAGTCCCATCTCATCTCAGCAGCCTCCCAGCCTTGGAACGTTCTTGAAGGGAGACTCTTAATCGATTGCATTCTTTGGTTTTTGCCTTGGCATCTCAGATGGTGGCATTCCCGAGGCTGATTAGCTCGAAGTTCCTGCCCTGTGAAGCCAAAGCCACCGTGTAATTTCCATTAGACCTGAAAATGATCCTGATTTAAAGCATAGATGGAGCCCGTAAGCCATCGTCTAATCATACTTAAGAATTATCTGGCCTGGGATGTGTGTTCTTCATTTCTTTCATAGTAAAATCATTCTTAAAACTGCGTGGCACTCTTTGTGGACAATGAAATACGCGCGGTGACAGCCTCGTTTAGAGCGGAGCACTGTGCGCTGAGTGTCAGCACTCTGATGCTAAATTGCCGAGTGACTTTGGGTAATGCCCTTAACTGTCCCTTTTGTTTTCTTCTTCTCTGTTCTTTCAGGATCTTTGATGTGCCAGTCTTTAAAACTGGACTTGCAGTGGGGCAGGTGGTAGATGAACGGGGAGGGGAAGGACCTGCAAAGATTAAGAAAAGGAAAAACACCCCGGCCCCCTGCTCTGGAAAGGAGCACAGCCCGCTGAAGGAACAGACTTTTACAGTAAATGACTAGAACTCCACAGGATGGCACTGTCACTAAGGGGTGTGCAGGGTGCAACAGGAGCATAAGGAAGGACACTCACAGCCTCCAGGAGACGACATGGGGGAGCTGGCAGGGCATCCTGGCAGTACTTACCAATTAGCTAATGCTGAGGAACAAGGGGTGCCCTGCGTGGAAGGGGGGAAGACATCCACGGTTGGTCTATAATCTTTGATTCTCCAAAATATATTGAGAGCAGATACAGAAACCAGTAGACCTGGGAGCCCAGCCCCTCCATGAATTCCAAAGCTCTCAAGCCCCACCAGAAAAATTATGCCACATTAGTTTTAGGACTTTGGATGGCTTCTCTGCTCTGTGCCAGGGAATGCTTGTTAATCTTTCTTCCCTTGGCAAACAAGGGCAGAAGACCCGCTCACAGCCGCTTTTCTCCTCTCCTGGCTCATGCTGATGCTGCAGCTGGTGGAAGCGATGGCTCTCAGAGCTGTGGCGGGAGAGACCTGGGCAGTGCGGAAGGAGAGGGCATCGCCCCCCCCCAAAGCAAGGCTGGGGACCCCCTTCTCCCACCATTACAGTGGGAGGCCTGTTTTACTCAGCTGCTTGGGTAGCTCTAAACACTGTTCCCAGTGAGGGTTCCCTTCTCCTCATGAACCTGTGCCTGCCACAGCACTTGTGGCCTCTGTGTGGGCACAGCTGCCCCGAGCTTCGAGGGTGTGCAGGTGAAGTGGCAAAGTGCAGACATTTCGAAGGCAGTCCAAAGCCTCAGGGTTATAGTGTCAAATCAGTCAATGGCGGGAAGGACAAAGATCACATGATGCCGGCGAGGCCCTGCCACAGCGCTCACATGTATGAGGAGCACTGGGGTTCCCAGGAAGTCCTGCAACAAGAAGTGGAATGCTGACCCCATTGTGTCCCAGACCCTGTGAGACCCCTGGGCCTCTCCTTCCTTGTTCATGAAGTGGTAAGTCGGGGAGAACTTAGATTACACGACTCTTCAGCTAGATTTTGCACCCTACAATTCTCTAACTCACAAGGTATATAAGATCTCGAACCGGGAGACAATCTTGATGAAATGGTAGTGGGGATTTTAAAGACTGGTTTAAGAGGACACAGTTCTAAGAAAGCATTTTCTTAGAAAATGCTTAAGAAAGAAATGCTCATATAAGAACGCTCACAGGAGAAAGCTGTTCCCTTTAATTCGCTGCATTTGTGAGCGCTCTTGTCATCTTCATCGACAGCGCTGTCAGTATGAACAATTTTTTTATAAAAGCAGAAAAAATAGTCACAGGTAAATTAATAAAATATAAAAATGTGCATAACTCAAAACAATGTAATGCTAACATCTCCCCTCCTTGCCCACTTGAAAGCACAGTGGCTTCAAGAGAAGTATCATAGAATATGTAGAAAGCGGTCTGGAAGACCGCTTCTGGAAGATACTGTTGGCTTATGAGGCAGAAGGGCCATTTCCTGCCCTTCCTGACTGTTTTGTGGCCTGCAGCGTGTTGTCATTACTTTTAGGACCTTAATTTCTGTGCCCCTCAAGTCAGGGGCGAGAATGCTGGCCTCATATTGATGTCTTATGGTCAGTTTAAGGACAGGTGTGCATTAAAGTCTTTTCTGAATTGAAAGGTACACAGGGGTGGGCCATACTTTCTGTCTGCATGATGGTGGGTTCTACCGGTGTGGCTGTGGCGAGATGCTCCCTGCCTGAGACTGCTGCGTGTAAGTGCACTGAGGGCTCATTGCTTGCAGAACATCCTCCATCTTTCACTGTTGCTGTCTTACCCCCAGTGGAGAGCGACCTCCCTCTCCGTTGGCTGCGCCCTGACTCTGCTGCCTGTGGACCCTAGAGCAGAGGAATGAGGCTCCGCTTGGCTTAGTTATTCACCAGCACAGCATTCTGAATCTTCTTCCTTTCTCTTCTCTCTCTCCGATTCGCCTACTCATTCACCCAACAAATATTTATCAAGCCCCTTCTATGTGTAAGATACTGTTCCGAGCAGTGGGTCCCTGCTACTTTGGAACATATACTAGCATGGGTAAGACACAGAAAAAATAGATAAAGTAAGTATGGCTGGGTGGAGGAGGGCAGAGGGGGAATATTGGGACAACTGTAATAGAATAAACAAGAATAAAAAGATATACATAAAAAAGCTAGAGGTTTATGTGTGAAGAAGAAAATAAACAGGATGGTGTGCCAGGAAGTGACTGCTGAGGCAGACCACCCCACTGACAGGGAGTAGAGGCCTGGGGTGAGGTCCAGGAATCCGCACCGTTCACCGGAAGGGCAGGGGATAATGCTGCAGCTGGTCCCTGACTACCCTTTTAGCATCACGGCTCCAGGGAATGTTCTGGGTGTATGACCCTCAGGGCTGCGGTTTCCTTTGTGAGTGGTGGGAGTGGAGTGGGGTGTGTTTCAGGGCGAAGGTTAATTGCTCGGTGCAGATTCCCACCTGAAGCTCCCTTTTCCTGGCACCCTTCCCCACTTCCAGCAGCTGCCTTCTATGCAGGGAGAGAGGCCTTGCCACCTGTCGGCTACAGCCTCAAACTCAGAGGCTTAATATGTTCTTATCTGAAATGGAAGAAAGAGGAGGAGGGGAAGCAACATTGTTAACATGGTTCATCTTCTCTCTCTTCTCCCAGATCCTTTGCTGATCCCCCACCTTCCTGGGTCCTCCCCCAACCCTCTCAAATCCACCATGAGCAGCTGCTGGCCTCCTGGCTCAATGGGCCCCTTTGCCAGCTGTCTGACGTCACACATCCATCTTCAATCTTTACTGCAAATCTCTGCTGATCAAGTTTCACATTTCCAGGACTCCGGCCATAAAGCCCCTTTCTCTGGTATAATTAGTAATTAGAGGAAAAATGTTAGCTAACAGACACTCAATCCCCATCTGTCAAGTGAGGAAATTCCCATTCAGGTGGAGGCCTGACCACTCTGTCCAGGTGATGGGTCATGCTAGGGCTGCTCCTCTTAGCTGAGTGGTTCTAATGGAACGAGAGAACTATGTGTCCAAGCGTCTGTTATGCTGTGCACACGTCTTCTTCCTTCTCTTGTCTTCTCTCCCATCCTTCTTCTAAGGGGAACACCACAAAAGAGTTCTTCTGACTAAAGCTCGCTTCCTAGCCTGTCGCTGGTGTTGCCTCATGATCCCTCTTTGGAAGGTGGCTGCAGCTGCCAGGTGGGCAGTGAAGGGTCCTAGCTGTGAACACAGGACATAGGAAATGGGGGAGGCCCACACTGTGCTTGCAGATTTGCCAAAGTGGGGACAGTTTTAGCTGAGGGCAGTGTTTGCTTATTAATTGTTCTTGTCACTTATAAAAGGATCTCATGAAATAGTCTTCAAACCCAGGCTTTGCAGAGCTTGGGTTTGAGTTATCGTTATCATTATCATTAGTTAAACATGGGCCAACAGCTCAGGCTGGATACCTCGAACAAACACAGACATCTGATGTGTTTCCAGAGAGAGGTGAGAGTTTGCTCTGCTTAGTGGTGTAGAACCAAATCAGGGTAGCTGGATAACTTCTGCGACCTGAACTTATCCAGGACATAAAGTCACAAAGGTGGCACAGAGGCCAATTGTCAAGAAGGTAAAAGAATCTTAGACCTTGTCTTTTGAAGAATAGTTGAAAAATTGAAAGATTCAGAGAAGACAGGCCTCAGAAGGGTGTTAGCTGTTCAAGGGTTTGCACTCTGGAAGGGCGGGGACTCATTCAGTTGCACCCAGAGGTCAACGTGGATGACAGCTGCAGGGAGTGTGATCTTAGCTTGAGACACAGAACGCTGGAGTCAAAGGTTTGGGCCTGAATTCCGCTTCTGCCACTTCTTAGCTGTCTGATCACAGGCAAATTTCTTAGCTCTCTATACCTCAATTTGCTCATCTGTAAAGTGGGGATAATAACTATGTCTAATGCAGTTGTGAACATTAAATGAGTTCACACACACAAAGAATTGCAACAGTGTCTGACTCACAGTAAGCAGCGGCTGTTTCCATCACTACAAGAAGCTGGGGCACAATCATGTGCCAGGAGGCTCAACGTATCTTAGAGTGCTTTCCCTAAAACATGGCTCCCTGAAGGTGTCACATGAGAAAGGAGCTTTGAAATCAAATTGTTGATCATGACCTTGAGACTCATGATACAAAGGACAGTAAAAGAATGCAAGTGACTGTCACTGAACCAGCCGCTCCCACTTATCTCACCAGGGATGCTCCTTTGGTGGGGTAATAGGCTGTGGCCCGCAGTGCTGCACCAAGCACATGTGAGCGGGAGCGGAATGACAGGCCAGGCCAGTCGGGCGTGCTGCTGTGAGAACGCCTCCATTTCGAGGGGATGGGTAGATCTGGCTTCTGCGAAGGACTTCCGCTCTGATAAAGCGCCTAGTGTCTCAGGGGGCAAGTGATGTCGCCCTTTAACCCCAGCACGGACAGTATAAAGACACCATGGGCATCACTTCCCCAAATCCCTCTGCCTTGAGATGTACAGAAGTTTAGGAAGTGAGTGGCAGAGAGAAAACAGAACATTTCACTCATTTAACATTCAACAAAAAGTTCTCTGTTTCTGCCAGGTCTTGTGATAAACAATGGGACGTAAAGATTCCTGAGACACAGCCCTCCCACCAGATGTAGAGGTGTGGGCCTGCAATACAACGCCATCACTGCCTTAGTGAATTTGAAAATGAAAAGGCCCGAGGGAACAGACAGGAGGGCAAATGAATTCTGATCAAAGGAGAGAAGTTTCCGAAGGCGAAGGTGACTTTCTCCTAGACCTCCCCTGGGAGATGAAGAAGGGGTGAAGAAACGGGGGGGGGGGCAGCGCTTACTCAGAGAGAGAAAGACGGGAAGACAGGGTTGGGGGGCGCGGCAGACACCTGAGGGAAAGGTGCCAGAGCAAAGACAGACGGTTGCTCAAAGACAAGAAGACATCAAAAGTGATGCCACATTCAGAGATTACTTGGCTAAGGGCTTAATAACCCAGAGGCTCTGAGGTTTCGTATTTACTTCTATTGCCTGGGACATCACTTTAATCAGCTACACCCTTTTTTGAACTGTTTGAGTCTTGGTTCATTTGAAAAAACGGGGGAGGAATGAAGTAGGTTTCTAAGACCCTCTCCCTTGTTTCTCTGATTCCTCAACAGTTTAGAAATTGGGACTCGCAATGTTCTATGTTTGTATCCCAGCCTAATACCCGCCAGCCTACTCTATGAAACTGTAAAATCTTCACCTTACATCAACCATGTTCAATTACCTAATTATTAGGTTTGCACTTTCCTGGCCTCTTCTTCATTTTTCCTTCTCATCCCTTACTTTCAAAGGGAGAGGTTTAGACGCAGGATTCCAAGTGTGGCCTCTCCTCGGGGTGCAGAGAACATCCGTCTTCTGCGCGCTGGCACGACGATTCTGTCTCCAGCTAATTCTCTCGCCACAAAACACTGCAAACTCATGTGTTTCTGGTTACTTGCTCCCAAATGCATTACTTTGCATTTTTCAAAGTTGAATCCCATCTCATTATTTTCCACCCATATTTCTATAATCTCTTAATGTCATTCATGTGTGCACTGCCTGCCCACACTGGTGTCTGCCTCTTCTAGCGTGATACCGTCTGCATGTCCCATTCATCTTTCTTAAAGAACACTGCACCCAATACTTTGCTCCTATCTCATTGCCTATTACTTCCCAGCCCGATGCCTGGCCCTAATGATGGCACTCAGATCCTAGGCGACCCTTGTCTTATAGTCAGAAACATCACTCTGCAAATTCACTTAAAAATTCAATGCGCCTTCTTCACTTAATTATTGCTTAGTTCTTCTGAATTTTAACACCTTATAGTTGGATGCTATCATCAACGTAATATTATGCAACACCCTCAGTTTACAGATGAAGAAACAAGCCCAGAGTGTGCAGTTGGTAGGGCAGGTTCTGGAAGAAATCGGTACAAAGGTTCCCATCTTCCAGACAAGGAGTGAGAGGGTAGATAGAGAATCTCCCTAAGGAGGTAGGGTAGGGAGGATGAGATGGGAAGAATGAAGAATAAATAATGTTTAATTTCCTTGCTCTGAGTAGAGCTGCACAGCTGTGATGCCAATTTACTTCTCAAGCCCTAAGAGTCTCACTCACAGTGGGATGCATTCACGGCGCCCTGCCGCCCTCTTCCTGTTCAGGAGCCTCCTCCAGGCCTGCGGTGGGGGATGGGCGGGGGGTGGAGCTTATCCATCCCCAGCAGTCAAAGCGCCATCCATGCTCTAATGAATAATATTGTTCGAAATCCCTTTCCTCCGTCCCCAGCTTGGTCTAATAGTATTTATTTTTAGCCAAATTCCTGGATTCCTCTTCATTCGTCATTAGCCTTCAAATATATAAGCTGATTGTTTTCTGCTAATCTTTGTGCATTCATGATTTCCAAATATCCATCCAACTTATTTAGAATTCATCTTCCTTTGAACCATTTTTATGGTACCAATCTGTTGCCTGATTTGTGCCACAGATCAGAGGCTGGTGCAGTATTTTCTGTTGCCTGGTCATTATTCACTGCCTTATTTAAAAAAAATTGCCAGTGCTTCTCAATCACAATGATCATAAATGAAAAATCTTTACTCTTTTTAGACAGTTATCCTAGCATTAAGTCATTCTGAATTTTTTGTGCCAAGTTTTCTCTCCAAGTATTGACTGAGTCTGGGTCTACACGATACCCAAACATCCAAATGAAAAAGCAAAACAATCCAGCTGAGCTACTCAGATGTGTCTCCACCAAATGCAGATGTTTGGCAAGTGAGGACAGTACTTCTAGATGATGAGTGAGTGCCCCTGCCGTCCACATGTTCATCGTAGTGCTGTAGGGGGGAAGATGGAGCTTGACTCCCTGCAAGGTGTGAAGGGAGGCAGTTCCTGGGAGTCATCCCCTGTGTGATGAGAACCTCCAACTCACTAGCTGAGATGACCAACGTGGGTGAAGCCACCTGTCCCGGGGGCATGCTATGGGCTTGTTACCACGAAGAACTGTGGGTTAGGGAGCGGGCCTCTATCCCAGCAAAAATCAACCCAGATGCAAAAATATTAAGGGAGGAAAAACCAGGAACTTGACTTTTCGTTGGCTGTAGAATTGTGGTAAATATTTCAAAATAGTTATAGTATCCAATGCTTTGTTTACAGAATTTGCCTAACTCTTTCCTTAATACAATCAAATGAAAAACACATATTTTGCATTTAAACATTAATTATCATTCTGGAAGATTTGAACCTTGGAATGCATGGTGCCTTTTGCATTCTCCCAATATTCCAGTGAAGAGTTTTATTACTGTTAATTTATCGAAGGACTGGAGTGAGGCATAGGCAGTTTCACATAAAAGTAGACAACATTTTAAGACTAGACCTGCGTCTAAGATTGTAGATTTGAGGGGTTTTAAAGGCATTAAAAAAAAACAACCTCCATGCAACGCTTAAAGCGGCTCCCAGCTGGTACATTTGTTTGAGAAGTTATCCAGGCAGTTCTAGAGACAGGGAATGGCCTTATTATAATTTTTTAAAATTTCTTAAGAATCTACTTCTCTGTGGCTTCCGTTTGCTGAACCCCGACTTCCCCTTTGGCCCACAGAACAAGTTAGGCTGTCTTTTATACCACTGGTGTTTGAAACAATTGATCACATCCTTAACCCCCCACCCCCCACCTGTCCTGAACCTCAGCCAGGACTTTTCTGCAGCTAGCTCTGGCCATCCTCTCAGGAGGTCTGAGACCCTCCCTGAACGAGTCTCGGCTTGTTTGTGTTTCTCTTAAAGCGCCAAGCACAGGGGGCTGTGACTCCCTCCACCCCCGAGCCCCTGATGGCTTCCACTGGGGTCTCGGTTTCCCCTCAGAGGCCTGGCTCTCCAACGGCGAACAGAAACTTGAGTAATGTCTCCATCCAGCACAGTTAACTACTCCTCATAGCAGCCGCCATTGCCACCCAGCTTCTCCTGGCGGGGCTCCAGGACAAGGTGAGGGCTCTGAAACTTTTACACATCGCGGAACAGGTCAGGGACTCTGACAGGCGCCCAGACCACCTCCTGATGGAAAGTGTGACCTGGCAGGCGTCGCCAGCAGCAGCAGTCCTGGCACTCGGGGCAGGGCCGAGCAGCAATGTACACATGTGCTCACTCTCCGTGCCGGGGGACGCCCCCTTTTCTTACCTGAGCTCGGCCGAGGCCGCCACACATCTGCAGTCTCTTTACAACTTCTGGCAGCCATTCTTTGGTGACTCCCCAGGTAAGAACAACTGGACTTTCCTCCCACCTTTCAGCTTTTCTCCAGGTACAGTGTAACACGACCCTATCCAGAACTGAAACGTCTTTGAATTGTGGTTGGTAAGTACCACTAGCACCTTGGGTTTATAAAAAAGGGTAAAATTTCTGCCTTGTACTGCAACTATAAAAACTCTTAACCTAATTTTCCAGCTGAGCCAATTTCAAATTAAATGGTTGCATGTCAGGAACATCAGTATCTGGACGAGACTCTAACAGATCCTGCGATAAATCAGCAGCTGCTGTGGGCAAAAGGTCACTCTCATTCCAGATTCTCTGCCTGGAAAACACCAAGACATAAAATCACCACACAGATTGTGTAAAAGCCCAAGGGGACCTGTGTGGGAGGGAGTGTAGAGGCAAGCAGGACAGTCTTGGATGGCAAAGCTGGAGATCCCTGTGGCATTGCTTGAATAGTGACTGGGGATGCAAACCAGAGGTCACTAGGCAGCCTGTTCTTGGCCTGTGCCCCCTCACAGCAGAACCTGGCAGGGACATCACTGCAACCCCGAAACAGATCCAATAAGTAACAGTGGTAAAAATATACCGGGGGAGGTGGTGGGGAAGAGAGTTTACAGCACAGACTATTTGACAAAGCTTCATGAAATCCTATTTAAACATCTCAGCCAATTCCCAAGAGTTCCCCTCTGGGACCTTGTGGCTTCTTCTTTCCTCGTTCTCCAGTCCCCCTCGTTCTCCAGTCCAAGGGCCCTGTCTCCCTTGCCTCCCTGGCTGCTGCTCTCAGCTGAGGCTCCAGCGCAACCCTGGACCATCCCAGGGTTTCTCTCCGTCCTGTTCTTACAGAGTACTGCCCACCTTCTCAGCATCTAATCGGCACCTCCCTACCCATGGCGCCATGCGGCAGGCTAAGGACTCCTCTTAGGGCCCACTCATCTTGAGAGTGATAAGAATGCGGTTGGGCTTGTGACTACCAGAACATTTTCCTAGACACAATTTTCCCCGACACATAGGTAAGTCATTTAGCACTGTATCTAGCTCTTAATGTATGAACCAAAATGGTAGATTCTAGCATTACCAATAAATAATATTATTTTAGAGGGGAAAAAATTCTGATACTCATCTACCTGTTCCCTTTAGACTTGAAGTTTACATCAATAGGTACTCTGTGGATTTTGGTTTTAAGGACTTCCATTCTTTGTGATTCCCAAACTTTTCATTACAAAGAAAAACCTCGTACGGACCTCACAAGCACTTCTGCAAGAGTCTAATTCTGTAGATCTGGTCAGAAACCCAGGAATCTGTATTGTAACAGCCTCCACTAGTGACTGAAATGTAGGCACTTTATGGCCCACCTTCAGGAAACACTGTCCCTGGGTTCCCAGCTTGCATGCCTTTCTCCCTCCCGTCCCTACTGCCAGGCCAGTTTCCTTGAAGCCGATGCCGGTCATGTGCATGCCCCAGTCCTGTATGCTCTTCCTTCACGAGGGCCACCCTAACCTCTCCCGAGTCTCATCAGAATCATCCCAAGTCATTATTCCCCACACTCCCTGCTCCTACCCTTCCTTCCTTACCATGTCTACACAAAGCAGTGGTCACAGATGCCACAGAGGCATCCTTCAGGAATACAGTCCAGGCAGTTCTGCTCTGGATGAACCCCTCCAGTGGTTGCTGATCTCACTCAGAATGAAAGTCTTGCAAGACCCCTGTGATCAGACCCAGCCGTCTCTCTGGCCTCATTTCTACCACTGTCCCTCCTTCACTCTGCTCCAGGGACCCTGTGCTTCCTGTTCCCTCTTTCTCCTTGAAAAGAGAAAATGGGTTTTGCTAACATGAATGAGAATCTTGAATGTGGAGCGTCATGTGAGTATCCACGGAAAGGCTATGTCAAGTCAAAGCCTTACCCAGACCCAGCTGTCCGGCCCCGATGACTTTGGCCGAGTTTCTCCACTGCCCCTACTAGACTGTGAGCTTTCCGACACTGACATACATCCCATTCTCTGTCCACCACCACCCAGTTTCTGTATGGCACAGGCGCTCAGTAAGCATTGGCGAAGTAATGACGTTATTGGTACATAAAGAGACGGTCTTATTCTGTTCACCCTTGATAGATATAGATTCTATCCACACATACACCAGTTATTTCTGTCCTGTCCTCTGGTCCCCAGCTCTTGGTTTCATGACACTGAGTTCATCAGGCCGTAGAACTCAGATTCAGGGAGTGTGTCTGGGTTAGCGCAAGCCTATTCAACTAAGGAAGAGAAAATATGGACGGTAACCAACGTCCCTTTGATAACTGGGTAGGAGCATCATACTTTTCATTGACTCACTGAACATCATACTTGAAAAGGACCTTAAATGGTATGCAGGCTGATTTTTTTTTACCGATGCATGATTTCCCGACACGTGGCTGACCAGCCTTTACCCAGACAGTTCCTCCTTCTAAAACAGCCCTTCGACAGCTTCAATTATTTAAAAAAATCCCCTTGTACTACGCCCAAACCCATCTCCTGTCACTCACTCATGGTTGTAGAGCTATGGGTTTCTTAAGATTGCACAACCCCCCTTGGTACAGGTGCCAGCACATACTAAGTATCACGTAACGCTACTAAGTTTTTGTTCTTTACATGGTGGTCTCCACTCTTAATCATTAAAGACAGCTATCAGTTCCTCTCTGGGAAACTAATTCATAATGTAATTTCCTTTCCTGATTTTATGCTACTTCCTACCACTTGGAGGCTTCTGAACATGTTTCAAAGAATGACGACCACTGTCAGTTTATTTTCACCTCACCAAGGCGCCCCTGCTCCTCTGCGTGACGAGAATGTGCCTCTGTCCAGAGACAAGGCCAGAGTGCTGTGCTGAGGCTGTGATCGTGGGTCCCTGGGGTAACTCTAAGGGACTCAGCATTGACACGAATCATGTCTGCAGTAACTACACAAGTTTAAGAATCAGCTATCAGAAGACCTCCTGCCTCACCGGCTCCAGGTGCACCTTTGAATTTCACTGCGTTTCTGATTCCAGTGATAGCCAAGCTTCGACTCAGCTTCTCTTGTCTTTGGATAAGGACCACAGCCTGGCCAGGTGTCAGGACATTCTGCTGTTGTCTGGCTCCATGGAACCGTTACGCCCTGGCTGCCACTGAACGGTAGCTCTAGAAATGTTTGTTGGGCTGGAGTGGTGAGCAGCAGGAGGACGCAGCTGGTCTCTACAGCATATCCCTACAACGTGGGGACTCTGCCTTCCATCAGATTCATACCAGGCCCAGTCCCTGCTACTGTGGCTCAGCATTCCTAAGGACATTACGGTCTACATCATGCACAATAATTCACAGAATGAGCAGAATGAAAGTCCTTAGGGCATCTTCTGGAGAGGTGCTCCTCTTAAGCAACAGGTTTGCTCTTATCTTACGGATGTGCGATTTCTGTGTTTGATTATCTTGCCCCCCCCTTTTTTTCCCCAGGTTTCTAGGAAGGTCAGAGTCAGGTTTGCAGCACGCCTGCAGCAAATCCACAAGATCTCACGGACTTCACGTTCTAGGTCGATCCTTGTCTGTATTAGTCATTGTAGTTTGTTCTACATATTTTTCCTCTCCAGAAAATGTTCCCACTTTAACAACACATTTGTATTACATGCCTTCTGAAACCTTCCTAAGATTCTTTCAGAAAAGGGCAGAGTTTAAATAGACAAGTAATAATTCTTTGCTATAACAGGAGTTCCCACTGTACTCATCGCAACACCAACCACTGTCTGCAGAGAATCCAGAAAATCCAAGGGCCTAGACATCCAGGACTCCCCTTACGGAGGGAACAAAGGAAACTAGACCAGAGCACTCCTGCAGACTGCAGCTAACAAGTGGTACTAATGCCCAGAAGCCCACCCAGAAGCCTGAGAAATACGGGTAGACTTCCCAGGGTTAAATGACTTAAGGCAAAGTTAGTAGTCAGGAAGACGAGCCCCACCCCTGGCCAGGCGTTTTCATTCTACGGATGTGGCTGGATGCTCAGCTGGTACCAAATGGCACAGCTGTCCCCAGCTGGGGACTTAGTACCACATAAGCCAGCAGCTGGGGAGAGAGAAACACTGTGGCTCGACTACCTCCGCTAGGAAATGCCATCAACTTTAAACACCCCTTTGGCAGAAGGAGATCTGCAGACATCTCGGGAATATTTATTCATTACTGGCTTCCCACCATGAGCCAGGCATTGTGACAGGAAGTCTAAGGAATACAAATGTGGGTGATGCACAGACTTTAAGGTTAGCAAAATCAGCTTGACACATAAATAGCCCCAATGGAAGGTGAAATATGTGCCAAGAAGCAGCACAGGTCAACTCTCATGGGAGTTAAAAGGAGAGCGTTCCTTTTAGCAGGAGATCAGAAAAACTTTCAAACAGTTTGCACAGCATCCTGAAGTGGGCAAAACTTCTTATGTTAATGAGGTGACTTTTGGAAACCTCTGAAGGATGAGGGCTGGTGGCCGGTGGGACCAACCACGTGATTAGAGGGTCCCATTCCTACTCCATCACCAGCATCTGGGGAGGGGAGAGGGGCTGAATATGGATTTCAATACCAGTGGCCAGTGCTTTCATCAATCATGCCTACGTAATAAGGTCTCCATGAGAACCTGAAAGGAGGGTTCTGAGAGCTTCCAGGTTGGTGAACACATGCCGATTTGGGGGAGCAGCATGCTGGGGGAGCACAGGGAAGCTCTGCACCCTCTCCCCATACCTTGCCGTGTACCTCTCTTCCATCTTGCTGTTCCTGAGTTATATGTTCTTATAATAAAGCATAATCCAGTAGGTGAGATATTTCTCTGAGTTCTGTGAGCTGCTCTAGTGAATTAATCAAGCCCAAGGAGTGGGTGGTTAGAACCAGTGGGTCAGAGCCCAGGTATAACCTGGACTTACTTGTGAGGGTGAGGAGAGGTGTGATCTGGTAGGACTGAGTGAACCTTTAATCTGTGGATCTTACGCTGTCTCCAGGTAGATAGTGTTAGAAGTGGACTGGACTGTAGGACACCCAGGTGTTGAAGAATTATTTGGTGTGGGGGAAGAATCATCACATATCATAACTAATACCAGAATTATAGAAGCCAAGGTCAAAAAATATCTCCACCACTAGTGGATATTTTAATGATACTCAATATAATACCTTTTAGATAAATAATAGATATAATGATAAATTGCAATACTTCTAGTAATACTCCACTTCAGAGACTTCTGTTGTAGACAAATGCTCCCTTCCTGGTTTTGAGATTCAATTCCATCGAAAGAGCACAACCTTAGATAAGTTGATTAATTCCTTTGTCACTATATTTCCTCACATGTAACATAGGTATAAAAATAGACATCCATCTCATAGCATTTTTATGAAGCTTTCATGAGTTAAACATTTATTGCTTACCCTGGAACTTGGTAAGCAATGAGGTTTGCATTTGTTGCTCTTGTTGCCATTATTATTTTTATTATTCAGCATATATTTACTGAAATATCTGTGCCCAGTCCTGCGGACACCTGGGTGATGACTAAGATACTATACATAACAGGAAAGCCTACAGTGAAATGGCTACTTAGCCTCTGGCCGCGTGGGAGAACCAGCCACATTCTCCCTTTGCACAGTGTGCACGAGCCCAGGCTGCGCGGGGAGGCTGAGGAGCTCGGGGCCCTAACGATGCTACAGAACCAGGCGCTGCTGCTGCTTCGGCCACCAACTGACCTAAATTCGCTCATCCAATAAAATGGGAATATCAGCGCCTACTTTGCAAGATGATTGGGAAGGGATTATACCAGACCATGGCCATAAAGAGACCAACACAGTGCCTAGGAAATCTAGATGCAGAGACATTCAAAGCACGTTTGAACCCATGAAGGCCGCTAGCTTTCCATCCAGACAAAACTGGTTCCCTCACTCCTGACACGGTCAGGCTTTTTGGCAGGAACAGCTGAGAGGACGGTAAGGCCAAAGGCATAGCTCTTGAGGGGCTTGTGGTGGAGGCCACGGCAGGCTGATTTCTCCAGTCATCACAGCACCGTGGGTTAAAGGAAGGAAAATATTGATGTTTTATTGAATTACTCCTATAGGTCAGGTGGTATTATCTCCGCCATGATCTAAACACTGAGCCGCTGCAGGAGGAATGCACAGCTGAGGGCTGATGAGATAAGCCTTCCTCGGCCCTGACTCCTTCAAGACCCAGCAAATTGCTTCCTTTATTTAATTACAAATTAATTGAAAACACTCCCAAGCTGATAAAACAATACTAGTCCCCGATTTGTAGATAATAGCTAATCCCCCTGTAATGGTCCCGTGGACACCACCGCGTGATGATGTCATCAGCTCCACACTTGCAGGGCCTGGAAAAACAGGGCTGCCCGAGGTTCAGGAAAAGGGTAAGCACAGAGTGAGCTGCACTCTCGGAAGGCCAATTCAGAGGGCAGTCTTGGCGGTGGATGGTTCTGAGTTGATTCACAGTTCTGCCAGTCACGAGCTAGGAGGCATTTTGGATTCCTTCGAGTCCCTGAAGGTTAAAAAGACAGGAAAATGTCTAATACTGCGCTTGTCACAGAGTGCAGGATTTATTCATGTTGGCCATGTTCTCCTCTCCTTCTCCTTTCTTCTCCCTTCCCCCTCCTCCTCCTCCTCTTCTTCTTCCTCCTTCTCCTTCTTCTTCCTCCTCCTCTCCTTCTCCTTCTCCCTCCTCCTCTGTGCAGTTAGAGGAACTCATGCTTTGCTTCTCAATTCAGAAGGTCATCTTAGTCCCAGGAGGTCAGAAGCTGTAAGGATATTATACCCTCTCCAGCATCCAAAGCCCCTTATCAATCCCATCTTCTATACCCACCAGGGCACCCTGCAACCCATGCTCACTCCTTCCTGCCTCTGATACACATGCTTATGCTGGATCAGCAGATAGTCACACCTTTCCAAAGTAAGCAGTAGGTCCCTTTGTGTGAGGTGGCCACCACCATTAGCCTAGGAAAGCTTGCATAACGGACAGACTGTTCACTCCTAGCTAGACAAACGTTACTGCAATTAGGGACAGGTACACATAATAGGGTTGAGGCAGCATCAAAGCACAGCACTCACTTTATAAGAGCAACTAAGAATGAACTGATGTTAAAGCTCAAAGGATTTGGGAGGCCAGGGCATTTACAAGGACACGATATATGGTTCTTATTAAAACAAGAGCATTGCTCCATTGTGGTTGTCAGAATACTAAGGCTTTACCAGTAAGAGTGATTTACTTCTGTGCACTTTTACACAGAGCAGAGAGTGAGATGCTGCACCTTTCTTTCAGTGGTTGCAACTTTGAAAACAGGGCAGAAGAAAATCAGACACTGTCTTTGCCTGCATTAACAGAGAGGAGGAACTGGCCTCTCATCGTCGTCATCTACAAAGGAAAGGACACGGACGAGTCCATACAGTGGAGAGGTCCATTTCTATGAGATTGATTTAGGAAGCACAAAGACCCAGAGTTTCCGATTTCTTAGAGCACTTGCTACTCTGTTTCCACGCCCCCACCCCTCCTGACCTCTGGAAGAAGACCAAAGAGAGCCCGGGAGATCTTTTCCAAGCCGGAATCATAATCCTTATTAAATGTTCATGTCATTTTTTTGTAGGAGCCATTTTTGAGATCGTCTAAAAGAAACTGAGCTCTGCTTAATGAAAATGGTGTGAGAAGATGGACAACATTTAAGTAATCCCTCAGTCACAACATTTGTCACCGCACCTTAAAGCTGGAGTTAAGGGACCTAAGGAAAGTGCACTTACAGGGGGTCAGGAAGAACGGTTGCTCCCGCCTCCCCTGCAGCAGGCGGCTCCGCCCTTTCACTGCAGGGCACGGCACTCTCCTCCAGGCAAGAGGGCTGGAGGGCAGGTTGTGGGTCTTAATCGCCTTCACCCTGTGAATGTCTGACACGTAGGTGAAAATCAGTAACTATTTGCTTTAGGGAATGACAAGAGAGAGAAAACAACAATGCAGGAAAAGAAACAAGAGGACCAAAAATTCTTCCAATCATAAAAATGTTTGCTTCAGATATAATCAGAAAGTAAAAGCTAATTTTGCATGATGCCAAGGAAAAACTTAAAGCTTTTAAATCTGAAAGCTGATGAAGCCAGCATCACCTCATACAACTATTTAAGCTACACAGACCTCGCCAGAGTCCGAGCCACAACAACTCCTAGCGGAGTGCAAACAACAGTTCCGCCGAGGTGAGGAGAAAGTCAGCTTCTCAAATTCAAAGCACGCTCAGGCCAAGCCTGTCGCCCTGGGTGACTAATTTGCTATATTGAATCAAATCATCCCATTGGCAGAGCCAAGATAAAAATACTGATGGCAGAATTCAGCAAACCAGATGTCTGCTAGATCTCATTCTGCTAAACCCGGAGAAAGCCTCAGATAAATTTTTGATTTGTCTTGCTGATAATTTCAATTTTTTCCTAGTGTATGGGAATCCATGAAGGGACTGAGGCCAAAGTTTCATTCTGACCAACCAAAGATAATGGGTTTATGTTGATTAGAATGTGTTCAGGCACAGGACCTTAATATCTGCGGACTGTCTGAGAAAGTATATTGGCTCACATAAATGGAAGACAAATGGCAGAACAGATTTCCAGGTTGGTTCATCCAATGGCTCAGTGTTGTCAGCAACAATCCTGGGCATTCTCTCCCCCTGAATCACTGGCCTTGGCAGTTTGATCCGAACTCTAGCCTCTTTCACGGCAATGAAATGGCTGCTGGTAGCGGTTGGGTTTGCCTTCCTTTTCATATCGAGTGGCAGAGAGAAGAAAAGACCTCCCCTGGCTTTCTTTTAAGACAAAAGAAAAAAATTTCCCTGAAGTTGCAGCAAATCCTTTCTCATATTTCATTGGCTAGAATTAGGGACTATTTAAATTTCTGAACCCATCACCGGCAAGAGGTACGGGACTTCTCGAAGACCCATCATGCTTGTCCTCAGGGTTGAGGGTGGAGGCTGAGTGCGGGGGAGGACCCCAACCTAGTGATGCTATTTTTAGGAATAAAGAAAAGAGAGCGCAGGACATAGATGTTGAGATGGCTAACAAGAGTGTCCATAAAAGACAGAGCTGTGCCAAACACACATTTTGATAAAATGCCAAATGCTCAGGAGTTAAAATAAAAATCTGGTTAAAATCAAGGCTTAAGTCAAAATGTTGCCATCATAAAATTGACTTTTGGGATAAGAATAAATTGAAAAATTTCTAAAATTATTATAGTGTATCATTTACAATATTATTGACTTATGCCCACCAGAAGATGAAAAGAGCATTATATTTGTTAGAAAGATATGTACAAAAAATTGCCTCTCCCTTTGCAAGTCCTGGAAGGAGGAGAAGTCGCCAAATCCTTGAAAAAGACTGTCCCATACACCAAAAGGTCACGGGTTCAATCCCTGATCAGGGTGCATACAGAAGGCAACTGATCGATGTTTCTCTCTCACGCCAATCTCTCTCTCTTTCCATCCCCCCATTCCCTTCCTCTAAAAATAAAAAAGAACTGAAAACATGTCCTCGGTGAGGATTTTATATATGGAAAAGGGTACACATCTGCAGCAGTGCTTAAAAGAGTGCACCAGGATGCTCTGCTGTTTAGTCAGCAGGGAGTTTCTGACAAACTGATGTTTCATGCCCACAACCTAGGTACGTGTCCTGACTTGGAATCCAACCTGTGACCTTTCAGTCTATGGGACGATGCTCCAGGGCTGCATACGTATACTCTTGATGGCACAGAAGATGATACTGCCTGGGAAAACGTGGACAAAAAGTGACGTAGAGGAGTTGGACTCAGAAAGTCAGGGCTGGCAATTTATTTTGCTTATATTTTCCTTTTTCTGTATGCATAAGAATGACTGTTATAAAATACATGCAAATTACTCTGGATTTGATTTTAATAAGTGTAAATAAACATTCTAAATGATAAGAAACAATGTTGGTGGTTACATTTAAAAGTCTGACATTATAATGGAAGAAGAGGCCATCCTTGCAGGTGTTAGCTGTTACGGTTACGCTCAAGGCAACACTGCCTTTGTGTGCCACTGAGCAGGAGCACACCCGTGACTCAGTCTGCTAAACAGATACACACTACTGGCCACGGTCAGAGGAAAGGCAAAACATTTTTTTAGCAAGCTCATGACCGAATGATTTTCTCTTTCTAATAGTAACTATGATGAAACATACCTTTTCTCATCTCCTGTACTTGAAGATTTGGCTAATAATTATGGCATAGTCTGTTGAAGCAATCCTCAACTAAAGCTCTGTGTGCTGTTTGAAGATACTTTCTGAAAATATTCAGAAGCAGACTTAAAGTGTTCTCATTTCTAATTTTATGTCTAATATATTTTTTAAAGATTTTATTTATTTATTTTTAGAGAGGGAAGAGAGGGAGAAAGAGAGATAGAAACATCAATGTGTGGTTGCTGGGGGACATGGCCTGCAACCTAGGCATGTGCCCTGACTGGGGATCGAACCTGCGATGCCTGGTTCGCAGCCCGCGCTCAATTCACTGAGCTACACCAGCCAGGGCTATGTCTAATATTTTTGCCATCACTGTTTTTCCTGATTGCTCGAGGTTTTTTCTTTTGATTTATTCATGCAGTAATGGAGCTGTATAACTGGATTCCGAGATAACTAAATTGCTTCTGCCTGTTGATCTCTACCAGCTTTCTCTGCATGCGCACACATACTAAGACCACAGCCACAGCTGAGTGACAGAAGGCTCTTTACCACAGGATTCATGAAGGAAATACTGAGCGCTCACCACACTTCAGCTGATTACTTTGCAGCGGCCTCCAGCAAACTACTTTCTTTAAGCAGCCCTTGTTTTTGCTAAATTCTGCCATGTAAGTGTGTCCACTTACAAATTTCAAAGTTCAGGCTTTTGCGGTTGTTGTCGCAACAGCCTTTTTAACTTATGAAATCACTAGCTATGATTTAATTTTATTTCAGCACTTTTTTTATAGTACAAGGTATTTATCAAGTCAGTTGGGTAATAACAGTGGCCCACTGGCTTTCTGGGTCAGCATGTCATTCTGCTACATTACGCGGCTGTAATTTTTGTCTGAACACCCTGCCGGAGGATGTGAATAAGACATCTTATGTGTGACTCCTAATTTGCTGATTTTTCATTTTCAATGATAATTGTATGACATTTTCTCAATCTATAGCTATTTCTTTAACTAGATTTACAAGGTTGTTAGCTGTATTAGTCCCAGAAATCTCCTGGAAGAATAATAAAGCAATACCATAGCTTGACTTATCTTTAATCTACCATTTTGTGAAAAGTTTAACAAGACCAGTATTTGCTTTTGCAAACTGTCGATGGCAGTGTGGACAGTTATTGTTAAAAATGTTACTACTGTAGAATATTATTCGATTTTTGTTTGACTAATGTATCAGATTTTCTTGAACATTAGAGACATATTAATAATAATAAGCAGGTATCATATTATTCCTAAACATAATTTAAAATATTACAGTATGTGTTGATTAACTTCACCATCTCTACATTAAATTCTAATCATTCCTAAGATCGAAAAGTCACTTTCATTATGATGAAGAACAGGTTTTCGATCTTATGCAAGCTGAGGTCTCATGTTGGGTCAGATCCAAGACAAGAATATGGGACTTGGGGCTGTAAATATCTAGGATAATTCCCCTGGTACCCAAGGTAATCAAGAACAAACTATAAAACACCATTTTACCACCTTGGGAGATTAACAGTGATTGGGTGGGAATACATGTGAGTAAGTTACAGTTAGTTTTCAAGCAGAAATGAGACCAGGACGTTGGAACTCTGCACTAGTCCACGGCAGATGATCCTGCCAAGGGCAAGGACAGACTACTGGGCCTCCTTCAGGGCCTGCGACTCAGACAGGGACTCCAAGAACACTTCCTTAGATGAAACAGATTCCGTCTCTCGTAACACAGCCTTTCCCTTAGATCTCCTGTAACCAAACTCAAAGGTTATTACCTGATTTAGGTAGAGAGAATTCTAAAACCCCACCTACACTGTTTTCAATTAATTTATTTATTTGATGTGTATTTGAATTCTGAATTCTTTTCCTCTTCTTGTCCATTTCTGGTCATAATTCTAAAGACATTTTAATGTCTTTACATTTAGCTTGGGCCCAAACTCTAATACTATTCTGTTGAATTACTAATTTTTACACTTTGTCTGGTAGCTTTAAAGACATAAACTTCAAAAAATCAAAAATCATAATTTCTAAGTAAGAGAATGTTGCAAACAATTATATATTCTCTTCTTCACATATGCACAGTCTGTCTCCTAGGCACACAAATTTTTAGGTTTGTTATGCAAGAGCAATGCCCTTCAGCCCACCTGTTTCCCTAGATGAAGGAAAGAGGTTGATGTCAGGCAGCTCTATGTCAATTTACCAGAAGACAATTCCCTGAAAACCAACAGGCAGAACGGCTGATTTGCAAACTGCAAATTAACAAGATTTACTTGACTTTAACAACTATTTATAATGTTTACAGTAATTCATTATAGCTTTTGGAAATTTCTGTGACGATGTCTTGATCGATTTTTGTTTTGTGTGCATAGCAGTGCGCTGAGGGGCGTTCAGTTTGTTCCTGGCCCGGCCCCTGCTGCTGGAGCTGGAGGGAGCCAGGGCCCGCCCGCTGCAGGGTCTCCGCAGCGGGAAAGGCTGGGAGGAGAGCGAGCGCATAGCTCTGACCGCGCTGCCAGTCCTACGGGGGTGGGGCAGCTGCTGGGCAAGGAGGAAACAGGAGGGCCAGTGTTGCACGTACCCTGGAATATATTCCTTTTTCCATTTTTCAGCTTCATTGAGGTATAATTGACATAATAATAGCACATATTTAAAGCATTCCGTTTTTAAAGTTTTGGTATAGGAATGCAACAATGAAACCATCACGACAATCAGGACTGTGAACACAGCCATCGCTCCCACAATTTTCAACAATGTACACTGATATTCTGTTCATTTTTTTCAGTCTTTTTTATCTCTGGGCTTCATTCTGGACAGGATGGGTTGTGGGAGGCAGCTCTGCATGGTGTGGGCCCAGTTCCCACTCGGAGATGCACAGGACCCACGCCCACGGATAGGTTCTCCCGTGGACAATCAGGCCTGCAATGTGTGTAGGCCACTATGAGTCTTGCTTTTTGCTAAAACTCCCTCACCCTGAATTGAGGACATTTACTGCAAAGCAACTTCCTAAAAACCATGCTAAACCTTCCAAGGATGAGTGTAACCGGTTCAACTACTTTTGCCTTTTCATCTGCAAATATCCCTCTTCTGTGACGTGATTAGCAGCATTGGCTCCTTTGTTTTCTGTAAAAAGTAACCACCTAAAGCGAGCCTGTGCATAGTTTAATGAGGACCTTCTTGTAATGTGGCCAGTGAGACAATAAAAGCTCATTGGAGTTAGGGCCAAGGCTTTTGCTTCCGTTGAGAGAAAAGCCATGTTGTCCCTTTTCCACCGGACTCCATAATCTGTGTGAATGTCTCATTTCATCCACAATGACGTGGACCCAATGAGCTGGGGCCTGCATCAATGGGTTAAATTCACCACCTGTGGCAACCGCAGGGGTAAGCAATGGGATGAGTAGACCAGCCTAAGGTAATTCCAAACGTGTCCGTCTGGAAGACTGGGCAAGTGGTGGCAGTGTTAAATCAGAAGTCCAAAGAAGTAGGTCCAGATGGTGACCTGACTCCTAACTAATTAAGTTATTTTCAGAAAGATAGAATCAGGAAGGCATCCTGGCAAGTGCAGCCCAGTCATAAGTGGTCACGACAGGAGCTTAACTTGGGACACCATCAGCTCCAGAGTGTCAAGGAGGTTGGTTAACTAGGAGGAGCCAGGCATTGAATCTCGGGGAACTGAAACATTCAGGGGCACACAATGAATGGGGGGTGCTTCATTTATGACCCACTGCACATGAGAGGGACGCACACAAGAGGTTGTGGAGCCACGTAGAGCAGAGGGTGGTGCCAGCTGCCCTGTCACCGGCTCAGGCTCCTTTCCCACTGTGGCCTCACCTGCCTACTGTGTCACCTTATGCAAGTTTCTCAACCTCTGATGTCCAGTTTCTTCATTCTAAAAGGGGATTATCATAGCTCCTCATAAAATTATTGTGATTATTAGTTAAGATAACAAAGTATAATCGTGAACAAGCTTGCTTTGTGAAATATAAAATCATAACGTGACCTTCCCCCCTGCTTGTTTCCTCCTGTTCCTTTAATTTTCATCATTGAGACAGTTTCCCCTTGCCCCTCCATGGAAATGTGAACAAATATCACATATTAGTTGGCTATGGTCGCTGTAATAAATCACCTCAGACTTGGTGGCTTAAAACATGCTTTGATTATGTCACACTTCTGGAGGTTAAAAGTCCTAAAATGGGCCAGCAGGGCTGTGCTCTTCTGGAAGCTCTAAGGGAACATCAGCGTCCTCACTTTTTCATGACTTCCAGAGGCTGCCTGAATTCCTTGGCTCACGGTCCCATCCTCCAGTTCAAAGTCGGCGTCTCCTCACATCTCTCTCTATCCCTCTGCTTCCCTAACCACTTCGCCTTCTGTATCTGTGACCCCCCCCTTCCCCTTATAAGGGCCCCTGTGACTACATTGGGCCAACCTGGAAACTCCAGGGTAATCTTCCCACTTCAAGATTTTTAACTTACTCACATATGCAAAGTCCTTTTTGCTATTTAGAATAACACATTCGCAGGTTCCAGGGATTAGGATGTGAACATCTTTGGGAGGGGATTTTTCACCCTATCATATCCCATTACTTGTCTGGTCACTCTCAGGTAACATACATGCTACATCTTTAAAGTCACAAGTATAGTTTCAGTTCAGGAATTTAAAGATGCAGAGCTCCATATAATAATCACAGCTAAATCTTATTTAAACTTGATGCTTCCACTCTTCTGCATCTAGTTCCTCTTTGCACAGGTGTGTGGTCACACTTTCTTTGGTACAATAGGCTACTTTTCTTTTTCCTTATTAGCCTTCCTACTTTCTAATTAGTGCTTCTGATTTTCGTAAGGCAGAGGTAAGGGACATGGGAAATCTGGGGTGGTCTGGAATCAGAAGTCTCTGGACCTGGCAGATATTTAGCTGATTCTTCCTTCTCTAGGTGCTCCTGGAAATTTTTTGGTGACCGCACCTTCAGCCACTGCTAGGGTTCTCTCATCTCAAGTGCCTTCCCTTTTATTAGTGGTTGGCTTCTTGCACAGCCGCCAGGCATCCGGTGGTCCCACCTGCAGCCTCCCTGCTGTTGAGGTCCTCTGGCCCTTGCAGGCAGTCCTCGCCAATCACCTGGTCCACAGGAACACCCGGGGCCTCTGCACTGACTCGGGGAGTGTAGTCATTTCCCCTACTGCACCGTCTACTGTTTCAGTCAGGCTTTCTGTTCATTTATATTTCTCAGATGTGGCTCAAACACCATATTATTACGTCCCCCAAAGTTCACAGCAATTATACTAAGATCTTATTTTGGTTTCTTCAAAATCCCTCTCTCTGGATTTGGGTTTCGGAGGTGGTGCTCTCTCTCCCCTCTCTCCCTTGGAGGGCAGGGTAGGAGGCACATAGTACTGCTCTCTCCGAAGACAAGCTCTTCAAACATATTCTTCTTAACTTTTGAATCCTTGATGTAGGTGAGTGATTGAGTCCTAGATGACTCAACCTGGGTTTTAACCTCCGCTTTGCCAACTGTGAAAATTGGAATCAGTTGTTTCTTGGTCTCTCTACATCAAGTTCCATTTTAGCATCCCGTGAGCTATGTCAAACAGCATAAGGGAAGCACTCCATAAATGTTCATTTCCTTCTCTGTAAGGAACCTAGTGCAAAACATAATTATAGATACATAATTAAATTTGTCAAACGTCTTGAGGTTTTCCAGATGGGAACACCGAAGAAAGGGGACAGCACTGCTCGTGGAGGAGTTTTCATCTTCCCTCCCCCTCCCGGGCAGCTGGCAGTCCTCTCAGGTGGGGTGCTGACACCGTCTGATGTGCGCCTTCCTCGGGGGCCAATTCTGATGACAGGCAAATACAATTTGACATTATTCAGGGCTGAAAATTCTCCTTTTGTCTGGGCAACAAGCATATAGAACTGATCATCGTGGCTCCTCTGTGCTTTTTAATATTTGAGAAGCATGGTAAGTAAAGTGAATTTTAATACGTATCATTAATGCCTCTTACCTGGAAACTTACCCCATCACTACACTTATGGGACACCATAATTTAATTGGCCCAGATGAGTAAATGCTATCATTTCCCAGTGCCTCTATGATGGGTACTCCCAGAGCAATGAATGGTTGGATGGCTGGTGAGATGGCTAACCTAAAGTTGAAAGTCTGGTCAATTCACTCACTTGATGGTTGTACTGCATGCGCCACCAGCTAGGGCTTAGGTTGATCTCTTTGGAAGGGCGGTCCATTAGTTGGCCAGATCCAGTTTGCAAGGCAACTGGATCGTACCGACCTCTGGTTCTAACACAGCTGTCAGCCCCCACCTCAGCACCAGAATGGAAGCGTAAAAGAAAAGACTGCACAGTGCACCCACCTGGGGATTGTTTCACTACACAGAGTGGTGGGAGTTTCTTCTACTGAACTCCAATAGCTGTTTACCAAGATTTTAACAAGACTTTAGCCCCAGAGTCATAACTTACATGTGCATATGATTCTGGGAGCTCACTAATGGGGAGACTGCATTTTTCACTCCATCTTATCTTCCGTCATCATTCTTACGAATTCGATGTCCATGCTGACGATCCCTTATGTCCTTGGATGAAATGGTTGGATGCAGAATAACAGGATCAAGGAGTATCTGCATCTTTTGAAACAGATTTCCCAATTACCCTCCAAAATGGTTCATATCAGGATATACTGTAGTTCCTACAGTAGTGTATAATAATTCCTGGTTTCTCAGGTTTTGACTAATACTGGTAAATTCTGTTGGCTCTTGATTTGGGGAGTTCCCATGTACTCTTATACTTATGCTTAATTCCTTCTGTTGTGACAGTTCAGGAATTGATGTTTTGTTCTCCATAGCGCAGAAAGGAAGGGCATACAGAAATGAGCCAGCACAGTTCCTGCCCATAAGAAGCTCACAGGTTGGTGGGAACAATGGACAAGTATATGGAGACTCCAGCACAGCGTGGCAAAGGCTTTGATGCGGCAAGGGCCATAGGACCACATTGGAAGTGGTATTTGTGACGAACTCTATGTGGGCAAATTAGGAAAGGTTTCATTGAGGGGCTGATGACATGAAGTTAGGTCCTTGTTTCTAAGAATCCCTTCTTTAGGAATTTGTTGTCCACAAGATGAATGAGTAACCAGCCATATCTAATATAAGGGATTCCTGTTTAGGGAAAAGTGAATCACTCTGGGCTCCTTCCGGGATTGGCACAGGGCAGAAGTGACAGCCACAAGTACCTGTGTGGGCGGTGCGGGGGTGGGGGGGTATCCAGTCCTTTCGTCCAGTGAGGAGACCATAAAAACAAGGACAGCAGTCACGATGGTGGTGATGACTGACACCTCCACAGCACTCACTATGTGCCGGGAAGCATTTTAAGTGTTTTTCAGAGGTGAACTGTCCTAGACAAAAACAGGGGTGGGGGTGGGGCCCAGACAAGGGTTCATGCCTTCAGACAGGCGCTTCCCCAGCTTGAATCTCACCCAGACTTTCCTCCCCACTCGCCCAGATGGGGACACAGGGACAGAGGCAGGGCTGAGGCTTACACCCCGTCAGCAACCCAACATCACGAAAACGGGTCACAGTCTTTAGTGTAGCTCACCTCTGATGTTTGACTGGGGGCTGGAATGTGCCGTTTTTTTCAATTAACTGAATCTGAACTTGTTCAAGCAGGTTATTATCACACTTGCAGCCTGAAGCCAGTAAAGGAGGTGAAAGTTCCATTAAATGCTTTGTTCAAGGACCCAGCATGGTGTATTCTAAGAAGTGAAGTGCTTGCCGTGGTCACTGCCAATCATGCCCGGAACTCTGAAGGAGATGAGGGAGTCCCCCTGCAACCCTGTGCTCTAAAGGCAGAGAGCGCGTGGCTTTCTGGAGAATACCTGGCCATCTCCCGAGGAAGTACTCTTCTACTAAATACGCTTTGGGCAAGATCACTGTTTAAGGCAGTCTTTAGAAAGATTCACTGATTACAGTAGGCATGTGATAATCATGTAGCAGAAAACCCCTGAGATTCACCGATTCTATAATTTAAAAAGTTAATGTTTGGTGGCAGATGTTTCCTTAGCACACAGAAAGAAATACCAGTATACCTGACACCGACTACAGGCAATTATTTGAATAAATTGGCAAATGTGACCTTAAGGCTTCTTTTTGCTCCTTTCTCCCTCCAACCGAAGAATCATATCAGTGCTAAGGACGGACTTGAACCTCTGCTCTTGCAGTTTCGATATCCTTCTCAGTTACTGTGGGTGCTGGAGACAGTTTCAGACTGAAGTTGGTGAATTGAAGCAGAATTGTTTTTGTTTTATGTTTCATATCCTTCTTAAATATTACTCGGCTATAAGCTTTCTCCAGGGGAGAACCATGTCTTATACCATTACATCCCTCGTTCCCAGCACTTTGCCCTGCACTCAGAAGGTGCCCAATAACATGAGAAGATTACAGCCGCTGAACCTCACTCATGGGAGGTAAGCCTGTCAATCAAGCTTCCCCAGTGAACAAACCCAGCACTCTTGCCCTTGAGCCTGTGGCCTTGAGCCAGGAAGGTTCTACTGTGCTGTTGTCAAGTTTTCCACTGTGTCCTCAGTTCAGCCCCAGATGGCTGGTATTGCTGTCCTCACACTATTTTTAGTCGGAGATCAGCTATCCCTGACACGCAGTGAGGGGGATTAACAAAATGCACCACATGCGACTCTGAAGGCGGAGCATGTGTGTCCCGGCCCAAAGTAGTCTTGGGCAGTTCTGGGTAGGATTAGCAGGCTTCATTTTTTTTTATTGTCTCCCTCTACTGCTCCTGGCAGAGAGAGATCTGGGCCAGAATCACTCTTAATTTGTTTAAGGAGTTTGAGAGGGGGCTATTTTAAATCACACATCAGACCTCCTCGTTTTGCCCATTCAGTACCTTGCAGCCGCCCTGGCGGCTGGATGAGGCTTCCTTTCTGCTGATGGGAAGGGGCCTACTGAACTCCATCCTGACTTTATGAGAACACAGAGTAATAGGTCACGCTGTGGGGATGTCCCCATCAATCTCTCATGTGGCGAAGGTCCCACATGCCTGGGGTAGGGACTTTCATAGCGCTCAGAGCCAGCTGCGAGGGCTGTACAGGACAGGGCAAACACTGTCGTAATCACATCATGTTCTGAAACTTCAGCCCTGATTACTCTGATCTTTATCCTCTTCTGACCTGAGAGGAATGCAAGGAATGGTCTTGAAATGACCCCGTTGTCTCCAGACTCTGGTACAGTGTCTGACTTGGATTTCCCCAGCGGCAGCAAATCACACCAGGTGACTCCGGCTTGCTTGACTTGTTTAGTTATTTCAGTTTGGGGGTCTCTTCACGTCACCGAATGACCCTTGGTTTTTGTGGCAGGGCAGTAGACTCAGGGCACTCATGATGACTTAGTACCTGAGTCAGATGTGTGCCTTGTGAAATGCTCTCCAGCCTGGGACGTACACATTTGCCTTCATGGCCCTCTTGCTCTCGGCAGAGACTCTGTGGCCGGGGGAGAAGCGCTGGGCTGGGGCACAGGGGCATGACGTGCCTGTGTCAAGTCCAGTGAGATCACGCCAACACTGCTTTAGTGTCCACATTCAGAAGGTTAGCCCCTCCTGGCGATCCTAAAAGCCTGCCTGCCACACTCCTGTCTGTGACACCCTTTTTCTTGCTGTGGTGTCTACGGTTCCCAAAAGGAAGGCAAGCACGGTCTGTGGTTTTAGCTGTACTTAAGCATCTTTCTTTTATCATCCTTCCCACTCTGCCTCAACTCCTGTGTCCATCCTTAACTGTCCCCTCCGTTGGGATTTCAAGGCTCTGGGGAAACAGTCCCCATCATCGTGTCAACAACAACTACACCTACCAAAAAAAAAAAAAAAAAGAAGAAGAAGAAAATAGCAGGAATACTTATCTGTTAATCAGGCAATAATAATTTATTGAGTACCTAATATGAGAATAGCAATGATGGCTTACCTGCCTCTCCCTTCCATGAAAATTCCCTAAACGTAGCATTCCCTACTAAGGGCTCGTCTGTAGGTGAGACCTTGCCCCATACTTGTGATAAATTCTGGCCTGGGCCAAAGAGGATACTAGAACTTGCCTTAGTAGTTCTCCCACTTTTTAAAAAAAAAAAATTGAAATTTATTTGAGAGAGAGAGAGCAAAAGAGAGAGAAAGAGACATCCACTTGCTGTTCCACTCACTGATGCCGTCACTGGTTGCTTCTTGTGAGTACCCTGACCAGGGACTGAACTTGCAACTTTGGTGTTGGGGTTGACACTGTGACCAGCTAAGCTACCTGGCCAGGGCAGTAGTTCTCTCTCTTTAAAATAAGGAATCTCTAACCTCCAGTGGGAACACTTCTGTTGAATGACTGTCCCCAAGTGAGCCAGGGTACTTCTTGGCAGTTTCTGGACTGGAGCTCAGCCTGGCCCCACACTGCCCTCCTCCACCAGGGCCTGACATCCTGATCCCTCCCATTGGCCACGGCCCAGGAAACACTTGGTGTATTTCCTGTTTCCTGCTACCTGCTACCAAATATCTCTAACTGCGCCAGTCTACTCACCTGTTGACCCCCCCATGTCCCCCGTGCTTACAGAGCCTGGCAGAGCCTCTCCTCTTCCTTCTGACACCCTTATCTTCTGGGACTGGTTTCCCACTTGTATGTCCCTGGTTTAATATGCCCTTATTCTCACACGTCTTCAGACCCATCAGCACACTCGGTCTTTGCAACCTACAGATGCCTCAGTCACAATGTCATACCACAATAGCTACGGGGTTTAAAAAAAAAGTTAAGGTGACCTTCATTACCATAAGGTGCTTGTGAACTAAGTTGAGAGGTAAGAGAATCCTATATGAAGATTGCACAGGACAACTGTGTGCAAAATTTTGATTTTCTGCTTTTCCTAAGAGTTTGAAGAAGCCAGATTTAGGTGAGTTAGGTGAGTCTTTCCAGGTATGCACACCGGAAAGAGAGTCAAGGCGCTGTGTAAAAAGCTGGGGGAATCTCAAGAATGGGTAGAGCGGGGAGAGAAGGGTGCTCCAGACAGTGAAGAACAGCGAGAGTGAAGGGACAGAGAGGTGGGAGGGACAAGAAAGGCGCATGCGCTCAACACCTAGAGGGGCTGGCCTGTTCGAGTCTGGGGTGGGGGAGGTGGGGGAGGTGGGGGCGTGGGGGAGGGTCGCCGTCCTCAGGGGAAAGTCTCAGTGCTTTCACCGGAAAACCGGGCTGAGAGACACTTCCTTGCTTTCTCGCCAGGCTCTCCGGGCAGAAAGAAATGCCATATAACACGTTGTCTGTCTGTCCTTATATCTGTGTGCTGCCGTCAGACTTCTGGGCCACAGGTTCTTCAGGGCCCTCGAGGGCTGGGAGCAGGGAGACTGGACAAGCCCTCACAGACGCGCCGGGGCCCTGGCCCGCTTCCCTCCTTTTCCTGGGTGAGCACACTATTTGGGTGAGTATATTAGAAGAAAACGGAAGGGTGGGGACCACCTAGATATTCGGCATCAGAGAAACACTGAGTACATTTTGAGCCTGCATGGAGTGAATATTATGCTACCATAAAAATAAAGTTTACCAAAAAATGTTAAAGATGCAGGATGCTTGCTATGTTAAATAAGGTAGGGTTCAAATTTGTACAGTTTCACCTTTGTAAATATTTATATAGACAGATATGCAGCAGGGTAGATTAAAATCAAGTAAGCCTGACAGATTCCTCCCGCAGGGCGTAGGAAATTAGGAGGGAGGTTCTCTGAAAACAGGTCGCAGCTCTCTGAGGACTCCAGAGACCTCCGCTGAGAGGAGGGAAGGGGCAGACGATCGGTCTTCACAGCTCAGGCAGACTTAGGCAGGCCCACCACGCCGGGAGTGGAGAGTTTGAAAGAGAAGCCGTTGCTGTATGTTTGGCTAGATGTGATGAAAGAGCCACCAGTTTTTAAAAATTGATTCTGAGATAGAGAGAGAGAGAAACTGATTTGTTGTTCCTCTTCTTTATGCATTCACTGGCTCATTGTTGGGTGCGCCCTGACCAGGGATCAAACCCGCAACCTTGGCGTATAGGAACGATGCTCTAACCAACTGAGCCACCCGGCCAGGGCCCAAAGCCACCAGATTTTAATATGCAGGTTGACAAAACTGAGCAGAGCAAAGTGTTTGGTTGGAGCTGGAAACCCCCTGGAAATGTCTGGATTACCACTTAGTAAGGAGCATCCAGGGCTGATCTGCACTCTGAAATGTCACTGTGCAGAGATGCTCCCACCACCGCTCTCAGCCAGGTATGTCTGACTGGAGAGAGCCCTTGGGTCCTGCACCGCCTGCAAGCCCCAGAATCCAGCGCTACGCCAAGTAACCTAATGTCTCCACAGTGTTTGCACAATGCCATCCCAGGACCCACAGCTCTCGCTGACCTCACGTCCAGCCCAGGGTTTCCCTCCAGGCTGCAAGGGGTTGGCTGGCCAGAGAACAGTGTGCCCTCCACTCCTCCCCCATGAGGCTCAGAGACTCATTATCATCATTATCATCTTTTACTGAGAGCCTACTACGTGTGAGGTGTTTTACAGACATTATTTTTAATATTCTCAACAATCCTATCAGATAGGCATTATTCCAATTCTTAGTTTTCTTTATTTTACTTTTTTTTCATATGTTTTTGTATTTATTAATGAGAGGGAGAGGGAGGGAGGGAGAAAGAGAGAGACACTGATTTGTTGTCCCACTTAGTCATGCATTCATTACTTGACTCTTGTACATGCCCTGACTGGGGATTAAATTTGCAGCCTTGGTGTTCAGGATGATGCTTCAACCAACTGAGCTACCTGGCCAGGAATTACCCCAATTTTATAGATAATGGAATTCAGACACTGTGTGATCAAGTAGTTTGCTCAGAAGCATAAAAGTAGTAAGTTTAAAACTAGATGTCTGCCTCTATCTGTCTTTCCTGCGATGCCTGTCAACTGCCACTCTGCCTGTAACTGTCTGTGTCTGTGAGTGTCTGTATGTGTCTGTGAGGGTCTGTGAGGGTTGGTGAGGGTCTGTGAGTGTCTGTGTGTCTGTGAGGGTTGGTGAGTGTCTGTGAGGGTCTGTGAGTGTCTGTGAGGGTTGGTGAGGGTCTGTGAGTGTCTGTGTGTCTGTGAGGGTTGGTGAGTGTCTGTGAGGGTCTGTGAGGGTACTGTGTGCAGGTGAATGAGAGAGACACAGAGAGAGAGAGAGAGGGACACTGATTGAATTTTGAGTTTGAGTGTTTCTTAATTGTGTCTGTTTCTGGGCATTTATTTCTCAAATGCTCCTTTCCAACAACATCCAGAAAATTATATATCATAATTCTTAATTGTCTGTGTCAAAAGTCCTAGCCATAGTGGAAACTGGATCGAAAAAGAATGGTAATTTTCGAGACTAAAATCTTGGCAAGAAATCAAAATGAGACTTGTAGTCTCAGGATCGGAGACAAGCTCCTAGGCAAGTTAGGAGCAACCTAAGATTAACGCTAAATGTACAACAAACAAAGAAACAAACTTCAGAACTTGATCTGGTGCTTCTCCTGCGTGCAGAGCACTGCCACTTGGAGTGAGCATTCCAGGCCCAGAATTTGAAGAAGTGACTGACTTTGCTTCTACTGAGGCCAGTTCACTATGTGTCCAGTAACAAAGAATCCTTCTCCCCCTCCTCTCTTCCTCGGTGAGCACACAGCAAAAACCAGGCAGCAGTAAACAATGATAATGACAAGCAGCGTCTGCCACCACTGGGGAAAGAGAGGAAGGAGAAATCCAGATAAAATGTGGTCAGCGCTCCAATGCGGGCAAGCAGAGGGTGCTCGGGAGGACCGAGTGGGTCAGCATAGGCCTCCCCAACCAAAACACCTCTGAGACCTGAAGGATGAGTGAATGTTCGCCAGCGGGGGTGGCGGGTGTGCAAAGCCGGAGGGACAACAATCTGTGAAAGGCCAGGGAGGGAGGCAGGTTATGTGAAGCTTAGCCATCAGTCTCACTCCCTCTGTCCACCTTGTACGGGGAGACTTTTTAAACTTCCTAAGTTGAGAAGTATCACAATTCAAGGCATATCAGAATTCAAGGCATATGGTCTCTAAGGAGTTCACAAAAACACTGAGATAAAGGGACATTCCACAGAGCACTCATGAACCTCGGCTGGGAACTGCTACCTGGGGGGATGGAACGCCAGTTTTCTAGAAGGGGCTTAGGCGTGGTGAGGTTTTATTCTGTAACACATCGGGCTACCCTTTTGCTACAATAAAACCAAAGCACTCGTGTTAGGCTGAGTCTAATTCAGGGCTGTGACAATGACCTCTGTCATAGAGGGGGACTAGAAAAATAGCCACAGGATGACCTTGATAATAAAAGCAGCAATAATTCTGGCGTGGAATCAGATTTAGCTCGTGACAGCTCATTTTGGCCACTTAACTTTACAAAGAAATTCCAGTTTGGGATACACAGTCTTTAAAGACTGGAGGATTTAGCCCATGAAATGTCTGAGCCCTAGTCTTATTCCAGAGGCGGGGTCAGGATGAGGCAGCCTCACTTAATTTAAGGCTTTATCAAGATTTCAAACATACCTCCTGTTGCTAAGGGTCTCATTATATAAAAAACCCAGCATTAACATATGGTTCGAGGTTAATTGGCAGGGCTTTAAAAATGTTATTATGAACCCTTCCCTAATTACACAAGTTCACCATTTATGAGTTTCTTTTCCTTCCTCTTCTTGTCCCTCCCTTCTCCTTTTAAATAACAATACATAAAAATGTATCTCATAAATCGAGTGCATAGTATTTGCCACATATACATAACAAGAGCTAAGGCACATTCTATCATGTAATTCACATAACTACTCTACGGCGTAGATGTCCTCACACTGATTTTAAAAATGAAGCAACTTAGGTTTGGGGAAGAGTAACTGACGTGTTCATTGCAAACAGACACCCGAGAACCCACACAAATGGAAAATGCTGGACCTGGACTTTAAACCCATCTTGTCTGAACTCAGGTCTGAGCTATAAATATCTGGGGTTCGGCGGTTAAAATATATGTGCTGGCCAAGTCGTTTGCGCGCTGTCCCCTGCACCTTCTCCGCTAAGAAACAGGGACCAGCTTTCCCAGCTCTGCCTTCTGCCGGTAGCTCCAGGTGCAGCATGCTGCACGTGGTGGGACGTCGGTAAATGGGAAGGCCTGGTCTAATTTTAGCCCTTCCACACAAATTGCAGGGTTTTGCATCACTCTGCAGCTCATCTCATGAGGACTGGTCTCGCTCCTGTCCGAGGCCTCGGCACCCACACGGAGTCCCCCCTGCCACTGCGACAACAGGGAGCAGGGAGAGGAAAGCCATAAATTAGGCCAGGGGAGGGAGGCAGAGGAAAACAGATACAGACTGCTGACAAGATTAATATGCAGTTGACGGGGAGCGCTTTCACACCAGAGCGCCAACAAATAAACACAATTCAGGGAGCTCATCCCTGCCTTACCAGAGAGGCGGATTCCTGAGCCAAAGAAAGGGAGCAGATGAGCAAGAGAAAGAAAAAGAGAGGCCTGTGTGTGCCCTGGGCCCCGTTTGCCAGAAATTCCTCCGGCAAGGTCAGATGGCTGACAGTTGTCGTAGCAGGGGGTCCTGTGCGTTACACGTTTTCTGACCAAACCAGGGAGAGGAGACACAGGCGGGCACTGCAGTAGGTGGGCCTGGGGACACTGAGTGGGAAGCTAGAGGTCAGTGCTTCCCCGCACGTGGCCTGCTCGCCCGGTGCTGCAGCCAAGGCAGGTGCCCTCTGCTCCCGGGAGTCAGCAGACCGCCCCTGCCCTTGGCTAGACTCCTCTCGGGCTCTCTCATTCCCTGCTGTAATGAGCAGGACCTCAGCAGGCTGCAGCTGACTTCTTCAGAGACAAGAACCACTTCTTCTATTTTTATTAGGTTGAACCATATAAAATTGCCATTTGAAAGGTCAGAAGTGGTTGAATTTTGGCACTTTTATGTGGTTCAAGATAATAGTAAGGGTAGAAATAGTTTTCAAACCCAGAAACTGATTTTGAAATTGAGGGTCTTAACCACTGTGCTACACTGTTTTGCCAATTAGTTTTGTCTTACTTGAGCATAAAATCCAGATGTCAAGTCTGGCCTGGAAGAATTGTCATAATCTGATCTTTGCTTAGCTGACTAGCTACCCGCCCCCCGCCCCCAGCGAGGCCCAACTTCTACTTACGCTGCTGTTACTTCGGGTTACTGCTCTTACGCACAATCTCCACTCTTCCTGGAACACAAACATGGCCTCCTTTTGTCGGGGATGTACCATTCCATCCTTCAGGCCTTTGCCGTCGTAGCGCTTACCCTGCTGGACTGGAACCTCTACGCAGCAAGGAGCTGTTGGGCCCATGCTCTGTTGTTTAGCAACTAGCTGAATTCTTGGCACAGAGATGAATGAATGGGTCAATTAATTACATGCTCTGACACCCCCTCTCTCCAAACACACACTCTCTCTCTATGGTTAACTTGCTACCCCAAGTTAAATTCTGTCTCATCACATAGTCAGTTTTAGTGAAACCTCTTGACTTTGGCTACAGCCCGGCTCACAGCTCGGTGACACTCAGAATGTAAGGCAGGAACACTGCTTAGAAAATTCGAGCGCATCCTGGAGAATGGGCTCGGCTCTGGGTTTCCACACAACACAGTGAGGCTCACGCTTTTGCCCTCTTTTTCTCCTGTGGAGCCTGACCCTCATCGGCAGAATTTCCCAGATATACCACTGATATAAACAAATAAGGCTTTTTGGAGGCAGTTATCAGAACTAGTTACAGATTCTGATGTGGTTACAGATGTTGGAACTTTTATTGCTAGGAACTGGGAGCAGCTCAGATTAGTTCATAAGCATTATACTTAGCTGGGTTTCTATGACATCTTTCCCCTGAAGAAAACGTTACAGAGTAAATTGCCTTCTTAGCAGTGAACCATTTCTAAGAATCGAAACTGCCCCTTCTTTTCCACGAGAGCTGGTGACAAAGGCCTGTGTTGTGTAGACAGGAGATTCCGTAAACTGCGTGCGTTGTACAAACATTCCCTGAAGCTGGGCGAAGCAGGTGTTAATGAATGGCCTGACAGTAAAAGCCCTGGATCAGAGGCTGCGTCTGTTCCGTCTGGATGTTGGGATGGGCCACAGCACTGCCACCGTCCTTCCAACCAGGAGACTTTAGGACTCTACAGTCATAAATTCTACACTCACCCATTTTTGTTATTAGCGCATATGCATAATATAAACACAAGATACATATACGCATTTAAATGTAATCATATTTATATGCTATTTTTAAATCCTTTTGATCACAGTACATCATGAATATATTTCCCTATCAATCTATTTTTTCCATAATTTTGTTTTTAATAAATTTATAGTATGAGGTCTGTCCGGAAAAAATCCACCTGTTAATATAATGAGGATTGTTTTTGTGACCTTGATGTAACCTGGCAACCAAGAAGAGTGGCCTGGAATGCGCATGCATGAACAATGGTGACTTCACTGTACTAGTCCGTGGGGGCGGTATATGCCCTCGAGTGAGCATGTGCACTGTGTGGCTGTGCATTCAAAATGACTGAGCGAGCAGAGCAACGAATCTGCACGAGATTTTGCGCTAAGCCTGAACATTCCTCTACAGAGACTATTCAGATGACTCAGAAGTCTACAGCCACGGGCACCTGGGGACTGGCAGTTTGGTCACAACCACACACCTGCTCAAGCATCGTGCCTCGTGCAGAGCTTTTCTGACAAGACATCAAATCACCTGGTGATTCAGGCCCCTGTAGACTTGGCGCTCTGTGACTTCTGGCTTTTCCCCAAACTAAAATCACCTCTGAAAGAGAAGAGATTCAAGACCACCAGTGAGATTCAGGGAAATACGACGGGGCAGCCGATGGCAACTGGGAGAACTGTGTGAGGTCCCAAGGTGCCTACTGTGAAGTCATCGTCCCATGTGCAGTGTTTCTTTTATCCTGCGTCTTCTTCAATAAGTGTGTCTATTTTTTGTATTACATGGCTGGATACCTTCTGGACAGACCTCATATGCCAATGTATTTCATAATGGAACCAATACCGATTTTAAAACAGAAGCTAATCCCCCTCCAATTTCTGATATTATTAACAGCATCAATGCATATTTCCACCTAAATTTATTTAGACAGACCATGAAGTCAAAGGTGGCACATTTTTTAGGATTTTGAGGGCCACGGAGAGATGGCCTTTTGGGGAGACTGTATAATTTACATCCCCCAGCAGCCACGCCCGGACTTGGGAGGCCTCTCTGGATCACGACTCTCCAGTGATGTGCATCTGCCAGTGAGAGGTCCCAGGAGACCGCAGCCACCTGTGGGAGAGCCTCCGCAGTGAAAGCAAATTTTAAGAAGGCAGAAAGCGTACTCACTAAATGCATGGGCTTGGAGTTAGAACTTGGTTCAGATTCTGACTCCACTATCTATTAGCTTAACAACTTTGGGTGAGTTACGAACTTAACCTCTCTGATTTCCTCATCTGTAAAGGGACAGAATCTACCTCACAGGGTCTTCTTGCTTTTTATTTTGTATTATTTTTATTTTTATTTTTTGCATGAAGATAATTTATAGAAAGGGCATTGCACAGCACTGGACATGTAGTGACTGGTAATGATCAGCCAATACGTTCCTTATACTAAGTCCAGCCATTTGCTACTCCCAACAGCTCTTCCTAACTATGCATGGAGGTAGGAGGTGGGGCACGAAGAGAGAAAAGGAGACCAGGACTGAGGCTGCTCCAGAGAAGAGCTCTTGGGTGGGGAAACACGTGTTGATCTCACTGGGCAGCCTGCACCCTCTGGGCCCTATCTTTTCCTCCAGAATTTGCAGCATTTGGGGAAGGCCCTCCACCTGCCAGTGTCACCAGCGTCACTTGGGGTTTCACTGGTCTTCCTAGCTTTCTGCTTGTTGCCTCTCCTTGCTCTGAAGGCTGCTCTGCTGACCTTGAGGGTCCAGGACACAGTGTTGATCCCAGGAAAGACAGTAATAGTTTTGTTGACAGATACTTTTCAACAGCTGTACGGTATCTGGGAGGCTGCTAGGCGAGATGGGAGGGGAGTGACTCAGGGTTAACCCCTTTGTAGCCCTAGCAGTGCTCTCTTCGTAAGAAACCCCTGTACTGATGTAATTTTCTTTGCCTTTGATGTCTGACTTTTGTGGGTTTTTGTTTTTAATGGATGCTCTCAATTACTTTCTTACAAAAGAAAAGTAACATTTAAGGTTCGGAAACACACTACACAAAATTTAAAAGCATTTCAGAACATTGCACCCCGGAGAACACGGGGTAAGTGATCACTCTGAGGATGAGATGACCCTGAAATGCCCAGGGATTGTACCGTCTTGCACCTTCAAAGGGACATCTGACCTGCAGAAGGTGAAATGTGGGTTCTTAATTTGGAAGAGAGGATGTAATTTGTTTTTTAAAATTTCACTGCAGTTTTCGTAGTAGGTAATATTCACATGTGGTTCATAGAGTTATTTTCCTATTTGTTAATCATAATGTATGTGATATCATAGCCAAGACCCCTTTTAAAAAATTGCTCAAGTGCTTTAAATGTATGACATTTTAAGTGCTAATCCAGTGGGACCTTTCATAATGCTGGTGTTGAGGGGAAAGACTAGCGACCGCTTGCAAGCTGACTCTGGTCTCAGACTCCGCCTGCAGGCTTGGATATATTTTGAGGGTAAGTATCTAGAGTGTCTGAGTCAGTATAATAAACAAGACATATAATAATGATACTCTACAGAAAAGTAGTTAATTATTATATTGCATAGCAATAGTTCTTTAGTGAGGCTACACCTATGTTCATTTTGTTTTTCCACACATTCACCAAGAACTTACTGAAAGGCAGAACTTAAGCATTTCAGGGAATACTAAGTACTAATCTCCTGTTAGAATTTCTACCTTTAAGAAAATGCTCCCCAGAGACGGAAACTGATTCATTTAGAATTAGCTGCAACACAGGCAGAATGTGATGATTCTCAAATCACACGCAATGGGACATCTTAGGGGATGAGGTGGCAAAGAAGAAATGTCATTATGGTTTAGGCTTTGTTGCTAGATTTGGGTGTGGTTCCATCCTCTGTCCCTTGTTAGCTAGGTAAACTCTTACATACTCTGTGTAATCTCTCTAAGCTTTATTTGCCTTTTCTGAAAAAAATGGGCATAACTAACTCATGATGTGTTTGTAAAACTGTACATGTAAGACTTTTGTTAGAGCCCACAGCACAGAGAAAATAATCAATGATAGCTAACAGTGGTAGGGAGAATTAAAGGGGGGACGGCTGAGAGATACTGGGCTTGGAGAGATGTGAGATGGCATTTCTGGTGGCCAGGATGACAACAGCAATGTTGGGACGAGAGTCTGTGGGCACCTTTAGAAACTGAGACTTAGGCTGATGGGCCGGAATGCAAGGTGCACCGTTTGTAAAGGAAAACTCACCCAGTAGCACCCGCACTGATTTCGTCATTGTAAGAGGGAAGGTAGTCTGGGGGGAGCTGACAAGGGCCTAGATTGTCAGGTGAAGATGGTGGGGGTTTATTTGGTGGCACTGGGGAGCCCATTACACTTCAGGAGGTGGACTGCAGGTGGAGGGAAGGCAGTAAAGGCAGGCACTTTCCGTAACTGGCAGAAGGTAAGCCCAGGGCTCTTTGTACTAGAGCAGAGGAAGAAGTACCACCTTTGGACTGATGCTTCTGCTCGAAGGGGACTTTTCCTTTCGAAGGGGACAGTGTTTAACAGGCCTCCTGCAATCCGCTCTTTTTTCTGATGGGATCAGTCACTCCTCCAGGGTTCAGCTCACTTCCTCCCTCACTTCACTTAGCCTTCCACAGACAACTGCTTGTTTATGTTCTGGCGTCACGGCTTTGTCGTCCTGAGAACACCGCCAAGAGCGGACTCTAGGCTCTCGGTTCCTGAGTCCGGCTTCCCTCAGGGAACTTGTTAGAAACAGGGAAGCCTGAGACTCCAGACTGGGTAGGTCTGAGGTGAATTCAGGAAACTTCTCTTTCAAAAGTTACCCGGATGAGTGTATGTCAGCCAGGTTGGAGAACCACTGTGCTGAATTTCAACTTGCTGAGCAAGCCTGTGTCTTACTCATTTTTGAATCTACAGGGCCGATCACATTATCTGGTCCCAAATAGATTTGCCGTGAAATTTGGAACACAGAGCTGAAGGGTTATAACAAGTGCAGAAGAGAGACACCAAACCTTAGGAAAACAGTGGCTGCGCAAAGCCAAGCTGGGAACCCAGGGCAGTCTTTGAAAAGAAGGATTTCTGTTTCTGTTCTGGCAGGGGGCAGGGCTGCAACCTGGAGCTGAGCTTTCCTTGATTGATTGCCTTGTAACTTGAGGCCTGGCTTTGACCTCAGGGTCAGAGCATTGGGTCTACCAACTTGCAAATTATTAAAATACTGTTAAGGAGAAAGCATGCTTATCAGAGAACTCCATTTTTACAGTCAGAGGGTTTGGGCCTGATTTCCAAAGTTAATAATCGAAGAAATGACAATAAAAACAGAGATACTTTTAGGTTAGTAAAAACACTTTTTTTTTTTAAATGTTAAGAACTAAGTGCTAGTAACACTGTGGTGAGAACACAATGACCCAACCACTTCAGGGAGCAATTTTGTGTTTTATCTCAAGGTCCCAAAATAGTTCAGTGATTTCACACCCATGAATTTATCTTAAAATTGTCCAGAAAAAGACAACTTCACTAAGATGTTTATTGCAGAGTAATTTAAATCTAAAGCAACTAAAATCCCTGCAATAAAGGAATAGTTAAGTAAAGAAATTGAAAAAAATTTAGATAGCCATCAAGAAGTGATGTGAGGTTTGGTAACATCCTAGGAAAAAGTGTATAAAATAATATAAATGAAATAACTTGAATGAAAATGTTTTTGTACGTGAGAATTGCAATTACCTAAATAAGCGACACACTCGCAGCTGACTAGAGAGACGTGCCCAAAGCAATCCCAGTGCTCAGATGGCGGTTTCACGTTATTTTTTCCTGAAGTTTGTAGGCCGGGTTTGTGGTGCTCATGCACTTTAAAATCACAGTACGCGCACGCTCACACGAACACACTGAGGTAGGTGACTGGGTCACAGTCACTTAACCAGTCAGGAAAACTGAGGCGAAAGTTTAGGCATGACAGCGAGGTATAAAAGCCCCCTTCTCCCACCCCTCTGGGACTGCCACAGTGTCTTATGAAAGAATTGCATTTGGCTTTTGCTATATCAGCTCCTTCGGAGTCTGGAAACACAACACATCAGTAAGAAAAACATTCCCCAGACACCCTGATTCCCCTCCCACCATTTTCTACAAGCCTGGTATCAGCAGAGGTGGTACTTATTTTCTTTCTCTTTTGAAAAGCCTTTTCCTGCCTTCCTTGAAAATGAGTCATATCTGTCCTACCCAGATTAATTTCTAGATCTTGCTGGGCTTTTCAAAGACACCCGGGAGAAAGAAGCTTGTGGAGCAAGTGTGCAAAGTCAAGTAAGGTCGCTGTCGTTGCTGATCTGTCCACATGACACACCCTATTTTTAACGGAGACAATTGCTGAATGACTCAGGAAGCCCTCTGAAGCCAAGTGGCAGCTTGGAGGCTAGAACTTGCTATTAACTGAGGAGAAAATAGCTAATGCAGTAGGCTGAAACTGCCCATTTTCTGCTCTCAGAAACTCTAGCAACCAAATAATGCTACGGTAAACTCAGTTTAAAAAGTCTCACTCTAGGGAAGATACAGTATGCTGCTGGTCACATACTTTTTTCCCTTCCAGTCCAGAAGATAATTTTGTGGGACCGTAATTTTGGGAAATGCTAAATAATAAAGACCCCTTTTGAACATTCACAAGTTGGTACAGAAGACTGTTTTCAAATGAACTTCACCACAGAGGGATCGTTTTTGTGGAGGTGGGAATAAGGGTAGGAATGCAGAAAACATATCAACTGCTCCAAGGAACACACTCTGGAAAACGCTGATCTAGTCTGACATCGTCATTTCACTGATGAGAAGGAAGAATGGAGACCTCAGCAGCTCTAATCACAGCACTGGGATGGGAACTCATCTGCAGCTCCCGCAGCACCGGATCATTTCTACCCCTCCCACTTACACGGAGTCTACAGTAGACACGGCAACTAATACTGCTACTGCTGGTCTTGTGTTTAATTGTCAACTAACATCATTAGTCATATGTATCTAAATATCTGTATATCTACATCTATATCTTACATACATGCCACAAACATGCTTGCTATTCTTTGAAGGGAGGCGCTCTATGCAGACAGGCCATTTTATTATCAGTAGGGTCCTGCGGCTGGTCAATCGTGCAACTGGGACTGGAAACAGAACTTTCACTGCCACGTTACACAGTCTCTCTGGGCTGATATAAAAGCCGTGAATGGCTTCCTGGTAACTGAGGGAATTTCAGGCTGGGGTAGGTCACCAAAGAAGACCTGTCTCTCCTAAACTTAGGTGCCGTGACCCTGAAGAGTGGGAAGGAAAGAAGCCATACTTCCTGCTGCAAAAATAGCAAACGAGATATGTTTAACTTCAAAAAGCACTTCACCTTGTGTGATGCTCAATGACTGCTTTTAAATACCTAAGGTGTAGTTTCACCCCTGCAAGCCAGGTGCATGATCCTTTGTCTAGAGAACTACCTCTCCCAGCCCCATTACACCCACATTGTGCCTCCTTTCCTCCGAAACCCCCATCAGCCTGGGAGCTCAGAGGTCTGAGGGTGTCGCTGAGAATAAGCAGCACGTCAACTCCACACTGCCTTTGCTTGGCTAAGAGACAGCCTCAAGGGCAAACTCAATAGCACAGTGTTTCAGCAAGGGCTTTGGGTTGGGGGCTTAGAAAGGTCACGTGTCTTACTTTCGGTGAGGGAAAAAAAGCTGAAATTCAGGTCAATAATTCTAGCTGTAAGAAGAATGGTGGCTTCCAGGCAGTGAGTCGAAGGGATTGGGGGGTTCGGGGGCGGGGAGTGCTCTTAATTTAGGTCTAGAGTCATCGTTATGTATTAAGTGCCTGTAGACTTTTGTCTAAATTTTAATAAGCTACCTATATGTTTGGCTGGGTTGATTGAATCCACCTGAATAATTTCCTGCCTATTTCAACAGCATTAATCACATGTACTGTTGCCTGACACTTTTACTAATGTGGTATAGGACATGGACAAAAGCTGTAGTTTCATTCTTTGGCTGCACCTAAAATACTCATACAAAATACTCATGTGATGACTGACACTTGAAATAGAGAAGAGAGTATGTATTTCTATTCTAAATGGCCAGGGTAGGGAGGTGAACTCTACTACGAGGCATGTTAGGATAAGGATTAATTAATTTAACTGAATGAGAGCAACCAAAAGATGTCTCACTCCCTGTGACACAGCAAGGTCACAGGGCACCGCATCTCCCAGGTGAGGAAGGGGGGAAGCTCAGAGACTAAATGACATTCCCCAAGGCCACATAAATAATAATGGTGACTTTAGAATTCAAATCCAAGTCTGAATTCTTTCTATTATACCAAGCTGTGAAAGAGCAAAGCTCTCCTAAATTCATGTTTTTATCTTTCAGTGAAGATGCTGAGGACACTTCAGAAACGCTGGGGCCTCCGCTGCCTGCCCCACAGCAAGTGCTGTACGTTAGTGCCGTTCACGTGCTCATCTCCGGTACCGCACGTGTTGCTCTATGTTGTAGAATAAAACTGCCCACCACTGGCTGCGGGGACAGAGGTCTGCTCTACAAAGAGTTTTCAGCACAGATGACATTCTGGACGAAGGTGCAACACTAGCTCAGAATTCGATAGCCTTCAGAAGTCACTGAGAGACCCTTGCCTTCACTTGCGAGGTTAGGACAACAATATCTGATCCTGTCTGTGATGTCCACAGTCAGGGATGTTATGAAACTACTCGGGGCTCATTGAAAACAAATCTGTTGTGGTGAAATGCATCCCATGCCTTTGTCAAGGGACCAATTTTTGCAAATTTCCCAACCTGGTAAACTTCTTAGGAGTCATGAAAAATGCATATAAAAATGGGGATTAACATTTTGAATGTGTCTGTAGAAATACTTCATCTGGGAAAACGTCTTAGTGGTTTTATTGTGCTGAATAAAGCCAAAGCAGGATTATTTTTACACAAAATCTCTCACCTAACTAGGACCACCTGGTGTACGATTGTGTCCCATAAACCAGTGATGTCCCAAATCCCCTTCCAAAACAAGAGTCACGTTGCTGGGGCCGGTCCCGCTCTCGTCCAGAAGGCACGGTCAGTTCTCCTTTCAAACTCTGGGGGGCCGCCTGCTGCAATCTTTAAAGTGCATGAGCCGTCACCACTCGGCCAGCTAGCTTTCCACTGTCTTCCTTTCCTTTTTCTGGCTCACCCAGCAATTATTTAAATATCTTTCCAGTGTGCTGAGCTTCTCAAGGAGCAGCCTCTACACATGTTAACACCTAGTGTGTGTGACTGATGAAAAGACTTCCCTTCTCCGGCAGGACTTCTGGCTACTGTGAATTTCTCGGCATAAAGTGCAACAGGCTTTATTAGCAATGACGTACTAGAGGTATCTCTTAATAAACAAAACACTCAATTAGTACTTAAGGCACTTTGAAAATCTCTTAAAGCTTCTTTCACACATCTGATGAACACTAGGCGGTCCTTAGATTTTCAAAAGCCCACCGCTCCAGGAACCACTGGGTATTTCTGTTTTGCAAAGTCTGCTCATTCACACAGCGATGCTACTTATTTGCAACATTATTATCAGTAACTAATGTTTCTGCACATTAAACTTGGCTTCATGCTGTGAAAGTTAGCCTCGAAGATCTAAATGTTTATGCTTTTAGAAGGGGAAACTGAATTCTGGTTTGCAATGGATTTGTACAAATTTGCAGAGAGGATTCTCCTACACACGTCCTCTGTGTGTGGGTGTGGGTACATGGGTGTGTGTGGGTATGTGTGCAAGGATATATATACGCACCCTTGCATGAATATATATATATGTGTGTGTGTGTGTGTGTGTATATATATATATATATATAGTTGTGGGCATGGGTGTCCGTGTTGGTGGGTGTATGTAGATTTACCAAGTGTTAACATTTACTGTATTTACTCTCTTGCATATATATTTATATATACACAAAATGTACATATGTGTATACACATATCTATGTACATATGAACACTTTGACATAACTATATCATTATCATACTCAAGAAATGTAACATATTCAAATTTCTCCAATTGTTTTCTAATTGTCTTATATTTTTCTAAACTCCAGAGTCCGATCAAGTGTAACATATTACACTTAGTTATTAGTTCTGTTTGATTTGCTGCACCCTAGAAGAGTTCCCTGAGGGCGCTTATTTGTCTTTTAAAACATTGACACTTTTGAAGGGTCCAGAGCAGTTGTCTTATAGAATGTTCCACAGTCTCCTCATGGTTAGATTCAGGTTGAAACTTTTTTGGCAAGCATGCTCCCTAAAGCACAGCTTGTGCTGTTTCTGGAGCATTCACAATGAGCACACCATTGAGTTCCTCACACTTCGGGCACTCTTGAGTTAAGGCAGCTTTAATCACGCATAAGACATCACCCACACGTACACACTTAAAAAGCTCAGATTTGTTTTTAATCCTCACCCAAGGACATGTTTTTTGCTTTTTTTAAAAAAGACTTTATTTCTTTATTTTTTAGAGAAAGAGGAAGGGAGGGAGAAAGAGAGGGAGAGAAACATCAACATGCCAGACATCGATCAGCTGCCTCTCACAAGCCCCCGGACGCGGGCCTGGCCTGCAAGCCAGGCATGTGCTCTGAGGGGGAAATGAACCGGTGACCGTTCAGTGTGTGGGACAGCACCAACCCAGTGAGCCACTGCAGTCAGGGCCCAACGGTGTGTTTCCGCTGCCTTTAAGCGTGAGAGAGAGAGAAGGAGGGAGAGGGAGAGAGAGAGAAGGAGGGAGAGAGAGAGAGAGAGAGAGAGAGAA